>RCWM02000009.1:0-562500 GCA_003667255.2 Euschistus heros
ATAATCCAAACAATCAATCAATGCATACTCTGCCACTTAACATATCTAAGTTAAACAATAAAAAATAACAATTCTTTTATACTTCACATTACTCTAGATAAATTTCAAGAAACACATCAATGTCGAATATTACCATTCGGTTTGAAAATAGTTACGAGGTTACACGAGGTTACGGGATAAAATAACTCCAAAAATATATGTCCAATCCGAAATTTCTTTTTTCCATCTGAAAGCTGGTTGAATTTACTTATTTATTTATAAGACCTCATATATGATATTTTGATCAAGTCCCATGATATACTTACGCTATCACGCTGAGAACCCCATACTGTTGTAAAATCCACTTTTTTCAGAGAAATATCGCTCCGAAACTATTTACGAGAACTGTGCTGAAAAAAGTAGTTTTCACAACAGTGTGGGATTCTCAGTGTGCTGGTGTGGGTATTCCATGGGATTTAAAAAACATTTTATTTATGAGGTCTCATAGCAAATTTGACCAGCTTTCAACGAAGAAATTTTGGATTGGACAAACGTGTTTTCGCAGTGCGCTACTTACCGCAACTTAGAAGCAAACGTTTGACAAAAAGTGAGGTGGAAATGATTTTTTTTTTTTAAATTATTTAAAGTAACGTGTATCTCAAAAACCGTTAAAATTATGGCAAATACGTATAAAAACAATTTTGAAGGAAATTTAATTAGCTTAAATATATATATATATATATATATATATATATATATATATATATATATATATATATATATATATATATATATATATATATATATATATATATATATATGTAATGATGTTTAAAGGCACAAAAAAAACCTTGATATCTAAAAAATCATGTGTTGTTATTAATTAGGTATTTGCCTGTAAATCTAAAAGGTTAGATTTTTTGTATTTGTTTATATAAGAAGAAGACTATTAAAACTGATTTTGTAGGTATGTATGGATTTGCGTATTCATTTTATACATTATATTATTTAAGAGAAAAATTATGTAACTTTGTAAATAAAGATTTTGTATTTATAGCAATCCAAAAGACGTTTATAGTCAAACTTCATAGTTTATAATCTTATAAACTTATATATATACATATTGAGATATAGAGTAAGTTGGTAAAATACATACCATTTTTGTGGTAGTATAATTCTCCTTCAAAGACTGGCGTACTTAAGTATAAATCGCACAGAGGAATGTCGCAGTAGGACTTGACCAACCACGGATACTCTCCATCGTCATGATACTTATAATGAACGTAACAATATGGACCAACAGGATCAAAAGTTGGATTTCTGCAAAATGGCTTGACATCTCCAGCCACTGCCGTTGAATTTTTTTTTAAATGGTGTGTCAACGCTCCATGGCTCGCACCTACCATAGGCAGACACACTAAAGTTACCTCTGTAGTCCGTTCCAAGAGGAGTCATAATACATAATTCTGAAGAACAAAAAAACAAAAAAAAAAGCTTCTATATTACAGAAACTCTATAGCGACCCAGTTATACTAAATATTTAATTATTTTTTACGTGTTTACGTCCCCATTTACTTTACCCAGAGCACGTAAAACGTATAGGATTATTTAAATTAGAAATTAAATAAAATAAGCAGTATTCAAAAATATTACCGAGCCCTTTTAAATTTACGATTTTTTTTCATTCAATGGGGTAGGTCTTATGTGAATTAATTCTCGAGAGATAGGCCGGCCCCATCTAATGCAACAACTAATAAATCATAAAATTCAAATTTTCGTAACCTTATTATTATTTTTTAAAATCCTGCCAGCTTTGTTTTAACTAAGATTTTTAATAATTCTAATAAGTTCTATGTGCTCTGGTGAAAATATATAGAGACGTAAAAACTGTTTTAAAAACAATGAAGCGTTTAACCGAAAAAAAATAAATAAAATCAATAGGGTGGAATTTTTTGCCTGTCAGTATATTTTTCGTAACTAAAAACAAACATTAATAAAAACTGGCCGATGAGTAAACTTTAAAAAACTTTTAGGGGATCTGTCACTAGGCAATGTCAGGCATATAAAAAAAAAAAAAAAAAGCCTCAGAAGTTGAAATATAATGCCACAGATAATGACGTATAGACGGCGCACAGTGGGGCAAACGCGGAAAAATCTCTGAAAATGATTTTATTATTTTTGTCGTGTTTGATGGGCTATTGTATTCATTATTTGTTGGTGCAAACATTTTCACTTTGTTTTTCTCCATTTCATTTTGAATAGTACTTAAGAATAGTGGAAAAAAATTAATTTAGTCCAATGTATGAAATATATTATTAAAAAATATACTAGAGTGAGAGGGAAAAAGTAACCAGAATTTTAGAACATATATGTTCCTACAAAAAAAGCTCTGCTGAGCTCCGTTGAAAAATTACTATTTCCATAAAATTATAAATATAAATTTCATTGACAACTCAAGACACTGATTTTCCTCTCTACTGATTTTTCCGATTTATATTATGGAATTAAAAGGATCAAATCATTAAAATTAATAATTTAATTAAATTACAATCAATGATTATTCGAAATAAACAATGTCCAGAGAAAACAGCGGTTTCAAATGCACCTTCTTTCATTCAAACAGTATAGTACCTAAACGGTAGGTTCTAGCGACAAGTGTTATATAACAAAGTATTCTCTATTAAATTACTGACCATAAGTCTTTTGATGGTGAAAAAAACGTTCCAACGTGACTTTTTTTATTGGAATCAATGTAGTATATATAATATATATATATATATATATATATATACATATCTCTTTTTTTTTTTTTTTTTTTTTTTTTTTTTTTATTTAACATATTTTTTTTTTTTTTTTTTTTTTTTTTTTTTTTTTTTTTTTTTTTTTTTTTTTTTTTTTTTTTTAATTCGATGAAAAAATGTGTAGCTACAGACGGGTCTGTTTTTTTTTACTTCCTGGAATCCAGTTTTTGTTCGGTCTAGGAATATAATTGAAGAAATAATTCTATGTATACATTTCATCATATTCTTTGAATCAATTAGGTAGCAATCCCATTTGTATTTCAATTTTTGAGAGTGACATTCGTGGCATTGAATTGGTTTGCTAGGAGAGGGGACTTGTTTATTTTTCACTTCATTTCAGTTAGTGTCTATCAGTTATCATTGCGAACAGTGAACATTTTTTTGTGTGTGTTAAGTTTGTAATGTCCAGAGAGGATAGGTCGGAAACGCGGAAGAGAGAACTTTTAGCTCAGTACGATAAATTACCGAAAATGACAAAAAAAGATGCTGCATAAAAATTAGGAATCCCGATTTACTCAAATCTCTATCAAATATAGAGAAGGCCGGCAAAAAAAAATAGAAAATGTATGCGGCAAAGTAAAAGTCAGTCCGCTGATGAGGCTTTGCTCATGTGGTTCAAACAAACAAGTGTCATGAATGCTTCCATAAATCGCAGCATCTTGCTCCAGAAAACGACAGAGTTTGTGAAAAAAATGGGCGAAGATTTCACTGCTACAGACAGTTGGTTGTCAAGTTGGAAAGATCCGACACAGCATCGTGTATAAAAAAGTACATGTTGAATTTTATCCTAACCCGATTGTAACGGATTAAGCGGCACCAACTGTATAACAAAAAGTATTCTCCATGAAATTACAAGCAGGTAACAACTGTCAAATGTTCAATCAAAGCAACACTAACAGATGTTAGATTAGAAAAACCTTACAGCAAAAAGTTTAGTCCCACAGCCAAAAGACATGTTCATGTCAATAAATCTAATACCAAATATAACTTTAACAAACAAAGATAACAATTAAACTACAAATTACTATGTAGAATTATCTATAATTATAATGTATAAATGCAAAGCTAACTAATAAAGATATAAATTAAAGATATTGTATATATACCAGCAGTATCCGTTACTTTATGCAAAGAAAAAAATAAAATAATAATAATAACTGATTAATAAAACAGTAACAATGACAAATACAACTAATTAATTATTAGAACCAATAATGGTAACAGATGCAACTAATTAATTAGCACTAACAATAATACTTATAAATACTACAAATAATTTAATCAATCAGTGAATTTTTCAGTTTTTGTATCACGACGTAGGTGTTATTTTCTATTGACCGTTTTGACTCTCTGATCACTAATCAAAACGGATCTTGTTGGTAATTTTTTTGTAGGTTCCTGAACAAAAAATATCAGACACATACTTTGCCATTCCCACTAGAATCCGAAAAAAAAAATTAAATAACATTAAAATAATTTATTTTATATTTCAAGTTTAAAAAATGATATCGACATGATTCTTTTTATTTTTGAGTGCAGATTTTAGAAAAAATACGCCACTTTAGATTTTGGTAAACGTTAATTAAATTCTAAACAAATGTTAGATCTTCAAACAAACTACCTTTTTAGACTTTTTTACACAAAAACCGACATCAGATTCGAATTCAGAATCCCCAAAGACAAAAAAAAAAAAAAATTCATTTTTTCATCCTCTTCAGGGGGATGGAATTTTCAAACCGATTACTGGTACTTTTCTTCGCCATTAATCGCCATTACATTGTTACACTCCACTAAATATCAAGAGGAGAGCCTCAGCTTTTTATTGATGCATATAAATGCAAAATTCGATTAACAGAAGGGAAAGAGAAACCTATTTGAAAAGTTGGAAAATCCGAAATTTATTTTCGTTTTAAACTTGAGTTTGAAACCAGATAAGAAGATAAAACCAAAGACATTTCAAACGTATTGCCACCCTGTATGTATGTGTAAAAATATGAAAAAAAAAAAAAAAAAAAATACGTTTATCCGTCTAACCGTAATTCAAGTTTTCGTTAATTTAAAGAAAATTGCTTACCTTACAAATTTTGAAATTTCTTATCATACCACCAGACAAATTTTGAAGTTTACGATTTTCTTTTTGGATGAAATTTTGTATTTAAGGGTTTTTTTGAATGCTAAATTCCAATCTGATGTCACTTTTTGTTAAAAATATTGATTACAGTTATTATGTTTGTTTTCACTTTTTTCCATTTAATTAAAAACTAAAATCTAGTAAACTAAAAAAAAAACTTACTTTTATTGAAGCATCCAGGAATCGAGCAGTTTTCTTTAACCATGTCTACCTTCCTATAACACCATGGTAGAGGTGAATTGTCCGGATTTCTGCATTTATAGCCTGCCTGTACTATCGAATGATCCGGAAAATCTTTACTCTCATATGGTCTGATATTCAACTAAATATGATACATCAAATAATTATTGTTTAATAAGGACGTATAACATATTCATTGTTAAATAATATATGAGGTTATTTATGGAAAAAAAAAACAGGTTGTCCTCGGCCTGCTCAATCACTCTAACCCAGTCTTGTCGATCTGCAGCAAGTCTAAGAGACGCTTTAAAATTCCAGAGGTCTTCCTCGAGCAATCGCTCGTTTGGTACAATCTTGATGTAGCCCTGTGACGATTCTGCCATCATCCATTTTATCATTATATCATCCATTCTAAGGAGGTGCCATCATACCCCATAGGTACAATCAGTCAAACAAGTATAGTAGAGACAAATTAAGAAATGTGGATACAAGAAGTCAAGGGTGATAAAGAAGTAATAACCCAGTGTAAGGAGTTGAAAATGCAATGCACTAAGAACCAAGTGGCTGAGTAAGGATACACCGCAAAACAGAAAAGATTTTCATGATGCTAAGGTCTATGCTAAAATAATTATAAAATGGAATCAAAGAAACTAGACGAATGATAAGGTGAGGGAGAAAGAAGAAGCAAGAATGTATAATGAGACCAGAAAGTTCTTAAAGGAGGTCCAGCATAATAGAGCTGCAAGAGCATTGGAAAAAATACATATTGAAAGTGGTGAGGATGCCGAAAGGCTGGTCAGATGCAACAGTTGTTCCACTCCATAAAAACAAGGGAAAAACAGGAGACTCTGAAATTAAATTTTAATTGAAAGTTAAAAGTTTTTATTCTTGTACTTTTATTAAGATTATTATTTATAATTAATAAATAATTAAAAGGCTTGGTGAACCCGAAGACATTGATGCTTCCACCACCAGCGATGTCGACCATAGCTCCATCAAATAATATATCAAACAACAGACTGTCAATCAAATCGTAATCTTTTTGAAAACCTATATAAAGCTGATGATTTACTCCTTTGTATTCTATTTTTTCCTCTAAAACTTGCTGAATTAAAAATTGTTGTTGACAAGATGAACGGATAAGTTTAAAACAACATTGAACAAGCGCCAATAATTTCCTCAGCTTAATCAGTAATGCGGCTAATTAGAATTAATGTAAATATTTTAAAATACGTTAGAAGGAGCGATACAATCATATAAAGATTGAATATAAAGAGCAATACACGTTAAAAGTACAATCATACTGTATTTACAATACACAGAGACAGGCCCGGCACAGAGAGTTCCCAGTTCTTCTCTCTCAGCTGCGTCACTGGTGTTAAAGTAAACCCAGTGGAGGCTGAGTGAGAGCGCAATAGTACAGTCACTCAGGACATAAGTAGAGAAGCTGGCCATTGCCAGAACTCCAACATAAATAAATTTTACAAAAGATCTCGGGGCCATTGCCGTTTTAGTCAGCGAGGAGGGGTATCAGGATGTGTTGAACTGGATAGTGATTGAGCCAGAGGATTAGGATTGAAGGAAAGGTTGCGATGGAATTCCAAAAATGTAAGGGGAATGAGGTCGAGGAGATATGGTATATTGAGATCATTGTGTAGGGTTTTGTTGGATACATAATAAGGAGCATTCACAATATTTTGGAGGACTTCGGATTGAAAGGATTGAATGCGTTTCATATTCAAGTTTTTAACTGTCCCCTATAGTTCAATTCCATAAGTCCAAATAGGTTTGATGCTGGTTTTATATGAAATAAAATGAAAAATAAACTTTATTCTGGGACAGACTGTCCCCTAAGAATAATTAAATTGATTGAAAAGGTACAATTGTCTGGCTGAGGTTAGTTACAAATCAGCACATCAGTATTACAAATTAAATTATGTGTGAAAAAAAAGAAGAGAGATAAAACAAAGAAAAAAAAAAAAAAAAAAAAAATAAAATAAAGTAAAAAATAAAAAAAAAAAAAAATAATCAACAGTAAAAATTTTAACACACTTAAGCACTTTTATTATATATTATTTACATCTTTGTGGAAGGTTGAAGATTGAGGAGATGGATAAATAAAAGATGTTTAAAATAAGTTAAGGAAGAGGCTTTGCGAATATGGATAGGTAAGGAATTCCAAAAAGAGGTAGCACAGATTACGAAGGATTTTTCAAAGGAGGCAGTTCTATATGAGGGGGTATATAGGTTAGAAGGTTGGGATCTTGTATTCAGGTGGTGAATGGAGGAACGTAGAGTAAGTAGGTCTAGAATATACGATGGCTTATTGGTTTTAATGATTGGAATAGGAAAGTGCCGAGGAAGTATTGCCGTCGAAAATCAGGGAAAAGCCACCCTAACTCATGGTAACGGCAAGATTCGTGAGACCGTCTGTCGACCCCAAAGATGAATCTTATGAAGCAATTCATTAGTCTCATCATATTGAACCCCCGCGGTCGACGAGCCACCACCACAGGAAGAAGTCCAGCGACCCTGGGGACTGGAGTGGGACCGGACGGATGCTGTGAACCAGAAGGGCTGGACCAGGCAGACCAGACGGATGCAGTCTCCAGGAGAGCTGGCTAGAGTGGACTGGACGGATGCAGCGGCCCAGGAGGGCTGGACAGGGCTTACCGTCCGGAAGGATAAAGGTGCGTCCGCTAAGGCGTGCAAAGCATTGCCAGTCCGCACCATAGGTCTGTTCTCTATAAATAAATTGTCCTTTAAAAAAATCATGTACAAATAAAGAATTGTAAATAAATATTTTTATTGGCAGCAGCGCATACATAAAACCCCATATGTTGAACCCGCTGCTGCTAAAACCCCCTGAAATGGCTAGGTACGAAAGGGAAAAAATAAAATAAATTATAAAAACGACAACTCCATTCATACCGTTACGGGATTTTCACCGGTGGAAATAGTATTTGGGTTGCGGGAACGTCTGCGCGATTTTCGTGATACGGAAGCCGGAGAAGAGGTGCTTAATTTCGTTTTAAATCCTCACGCATCATTGGAAAAATCATCGGAGAAGGTGCGTGGGCGTATCGTAAAAGAAAAACAGAGGCTTGTAAAGAGGGAGAACATCAGAGTATGTAACTTCACAGGGTAGATCAGAATCGGAATGATCGTCTATAAGAAAAAGAGTACCAATCGTGGTAAAGAGATTTTGTAGGTATGAGGGGCCATGGAAACGGAGAAATGTTCATTTTGAACAATCGAAGTTTCCGATTGAGGAACAAGTTTTACCCTAATCTGTGAGTAGTCCGTATTCTATTCACCGTCATAATAAACATTGTGCTTGTATAAGTCAGAGGAGCCTCAGAACAATAAAGATATTTCAGCATTCAACCTGTGTTCTTCTTTATGCCTATTATTAACCTTCTTTTTTTAAGTTTTATGTTTCAACTTGCTTAACTTATATATAATATGATATTATTGTATATAAATATATATTACCTCTTGGTATAATAGAGGATGATTCCAGTTCATACAGACATTTTTCGTTTTGGTGTAGAAGATAAGCCCTTCATACTCCAAGCCACGCTCGGTCACAAGGCATCTAGGCGGAGTTGAACTAAAAGGTTTATCTAAAAAGAAAGTAAATGATTAGCAAAAATATTGAAGATTTTTTAAAAAACCTTCTTTTGATTAAATTAAATTTAAATTCATAACATAATCGACGAGATTGCGTTAATCAATTTTTAACAATTTAATGGATAAATATCGTTCCCGTTAGGCCCAAAATCCACATAAATGGACAGTCGTGCCTTATGCCGCTATACTTATGATTTAGTTTATTGTATCAGAATGAATGTCAACTAAGAAAATACAAGCGATAATTGAAAATACAGTACTTGATTGGTTACGGTATTTAAGGGTGAAATGCCCAATTCTGGACCCATCATCCAGCTATTGAAGTTGCGCAAGAGTTCAGCGAAGCGGCTCGATAGAGAGTAACTAGGAACTGCATTGAATTGTTATGTGATTAAATATTACAAAAAAGAGTAAAAATAAACTTAGTTCATTTAAATTAATAAATTTTAATGTATTAATGTATTCATTTTAAATTTAAATATACCTCTTCTCCGCGGATTCCCTTCTGTAATGGATTCATGTATGCCCATTGTTGAAAAGTTTATATTACATTACAGCCTTGGCCAAAAGTATTAGGCATCATGAAAAATTCTCTTTTTAATTTTAATAAGTAATTGTTCAATCATTGTTGCTACCAAAACTCGTTTTGTTGACAAAAATACTTCCTTTAAATGGATTATTTTTAACCATTGCTACCTACGTAAAACACTAAGGAAACAAAACGGAATGCAAACAAAAGGACTCAGTACAGTCGCTGCTCTCTTTACGACAACCTAAATAATATTTTGTTGTATTTAATTGTGAATATTACAAAAAAGTATTTTGGGCTTTTTTGAATTCTAACTGGTCAAGGTAAAAGAACTTATTGTGAGTGAGAACGAGCTTGCAAAGATAGTTTTTATGTCGTCGGAAGGGTATAATCAATCTGAGATTTCTAAAACTAAGAAGTGCTCCCGATGTACTGTTCAACATACACTTATGAGACACCGGACCTTTAACACATTTTCCTCGCTACCGAGAGCAGGAAGAAAAAAAATAACAGGTGCACGTGAGGAGAGGTTTTTGGTGAGAACACCTTTTCAAAATCGCAAGAAAACATCAAAACAACTGGCTGAAGAGATGAAAACATTGTGTTCTATCGATATCTCTGCTCGGATAGTAAGAAGATTAGGAGAGAAAGGTGTGAAGGGATGTAAAGCCAGGAAGAAACAGTGACTTAGTGAAGCAAATTGCAAGAAGATGCTTGTCTGGATAAAACTTCACCAAAACTGGACTGCTGAAGATCGGGCAAAGGTAGTTTGGTCAGACGATAACAACTTTGAGGTAATTAAAAAAACAATATCAATGTTCTTGACTGGCCTCCTCAGACCACAGACCTCAATCCCATTGAACATCTGCGGGCTAAATTAAAAATCAAAGGTAAACGTAATCCTAAAAACAAAGACAATTTGTTTACATTATTAAAAGAAGAGTGGGAAAAAATAGTTAAAGAAGATTGTACACAACTTGTTAATTCCATGTCAAAAAGAATAATTGGGGTAATAAAAGCAAATGTTTTGATGACGAAGTATTAAATCGTGTTTTTATGATTAAAAAATATATGTTTTAAATGGTTGAAGTTATTTTTATTCCCTAATACTTTTATGTAGGTGCCTAATCAAATTTGGCCAAGGCTGTATGTTATAACGAAATTTATATTATAATTTTTTAAGTACTTAAAAAGTAATGAGAATGTGAAATTAGGACAAAGTGATTTTATTCGCCCTCGAAACGGATGATGTGTTACCATCACCAGACCCAGAACTAGGGCGGGGAAGAGAGGGGGGCACGTGCCCCAGGTGGCAGATTTCAGGGGACGGAAAAATTTGAAAAGTTAAAAAAAAATAATAATTTATTAAAAATGTTTTCAATATAATATTATCACAATAATATCACTTTTTTTTAATTTCTTTATTTTATTTTATTTTTTTGCATTATTTATGATCTTTATTATACTGTATTGTGTTTTAATATTGGGGGAGAGAGGAGTAAGGGGGATGGGGGTGGCAAACTGATCTTTGCCCCCCCCCCGACTAATCTCCTAGCTCCGGTCCTGACCATCACTAAAACAAATTATTGGTTTGGAGAAGATGATTAGGGATGCAGTCAATAGTCCAAGCAACGAAGGATTTTTAGAGGACTTAATTCATGTAGAAGCCAATTCTGGCACAGTTGTATGGGGAGGTGTCCTTAACAACATACTAAAAGTACTGGGGTAATAACGGTAATCCCCCACGGGGGGTGGGGGTGGAGCTAAGGGTGGGGGGGCTCTAAAGGTCGGTTTTTTTCAGTTTTTCGTTAATGACTCGAAAACTCTTACCTCTAGCGAAAATATGTTTATGTACTAAATTAATTTACAAAAAATTGTTTACAAAAACGGTTCTATACATTTTTGTTCCGGGATCAATGCTTAAGAAGATATAGTGGGGGGGGGGGATATGGATAATGTAAAAAAACACGTTTTTATTGTTATACTTTATATATTTATTGTTAAAATTCCAATGTTTATTGTTAAAAATGAATAGTTTATTATAATTAATTGAATGCTTATTGATAAAAATAAAATTATTGTCGTTAAGGCTAATATGCTTATTATACACTTTTCCTCAAAAACACGTTTGTCTGTACTCTTTCGGTTCTAACTCCAAAACTATTTTTCTAATCTCGAATTTCTTATTTTTCATCTTAAAGCTGGTTAAATTTATTATCAGATACCACATATTTAATTTTAAATACGTTCCGTGAAATATCCATTCCACATCGCTGAATTCCGCGTACCGTTGTGAAATCCTTATTTTTTTTAAACACCCACACCAGCACACTTAACATATCAAAAATGTCATGTTTTGCCAAAACATACACATTTAGTGTGCTAGCATGGGTATTACACGGAATATAATTAAAAGTCATAGATCATAGATAGGACCTGACAGATATCTTAGATAGCTTTAAAATGAAATAAAGCAATTCTGGATCGAACAAATTGTTTAGGGGTTTTAGAGAAAATAAGCCAAAAAAAAAAAATAAATAAATAAATAGAATTTTATAACAGTTCGTAGTTGTTAGCGTGCTGGCAAGGGTGTTACACGGAATTTTATCAAAATTTGATATATAGGATCTGATAGAAAATTTAACCAGCTATGAGACGGAAAAAATAAATTCAGAATCGAACAAATATTTTTAGAGTTATAACGAGAAATGTTCCGAAAAAATAAGGATTTCACAACGGTACGTAGAATTCAGCGAGGTGGAATGGATATTTCACGAAACGTATTTAAAACTAAATATGTAGTATCTGATAATAAATTTAACCAGCTTTAAGATGAAAAAAAGAAATTCGAGATTAGACAAATAGTTTCGGAGTCAGAGCCAAAAGAGTACCGACAAACGTGTTTTTGAGGAAAAGTGCGACTTACCGCTAGTACTATATTTTATTATCTATTTTCGCTAGAGGCAAGAGTTTTCGAGTTATTAACGAAAAACTGAATAACCGACCTTTAGAGCCCCCCACCCCCCCTTAGCCCCCCCCCCCCCCCCCAGTACTTTTAGTATGTTGTTAATGACACCTCCCCCTACAACTATACCAAAATTGGCTTCTACATGAATTATGTTCCCTATTTGGCCTTTTTTTGTCTTCGTTGCTTGGACTACAAAGAGGAACACCACGTCCAAGTAGAAATATTTTAATCTCTGATCATCTTCTTCTCCATACAACATAACAGTCAACTATACTTTAAAAATTATTGGTTTGTGTGAAAAAAATATAGACGATGGTTGGAGATAGTTCCATAAAAATATAATTAAGTTGTTCAGCCATTAAACTAAGGTATGTCTCAAACAATTCTAAATATTAAATGTTTATCTATTTTGTTTATTATAGGTTGTTTTAAGTTCTTGTTTTCGTTTCTCATAACTGTTTCTATGTTTTTATTACTTTTCTTTCACGTTTTGATATTCAAAACAGTTTTCAAAACTTTGGATAAAAAAAATAAAATAAAACATATAATTACATACATCCATAAATACTTATTGTATAAAAATAAAAACATTAATATAATTATCATAATATTACCTTCCAAACTTGGCATTGATTCATTGAATCTCAGAGCGGATGGTTCATATTCCACCTCATAATCAAATAAAGCTGTAAAATATAACGTTGTTAGGCAAAAATACTTTTATAATGTATCTGAAACATAACCAACGTAGTTAGTTATTTAATTTACTTAAAATGATAGCATAATACTTACCTCGTACAAAAGGCATGCGTTGGTCAACCACACCTGAAAACATACAATATGAAATGATATGAGAAAACAGTAGCATAGGTATAAACTCGATCCTTCCAAGTTAACGATGGTAAATTACGGACTATTTTTTTAACAAGACCATTTCGGAAATCGATTTAGAGGCAAAGCTAAAACGTATATATATATAAAATTATTTAAAGAAATTGTAATAAGAGGATGTGTTTAGATGATGGGCAAATTAAAGTTTAGAGACAATAAAAATTAGCTATCACAAAATCTAGTAGTCATACAGAAAAATATACCATTCCAATACCATTAAAGAATACGTTGGTTAAATTATTTTTTTTTAACAAAAATTTAAATAACATAAAAATGGTAATAAATTTACTTGACGATGGATTAAAAGATTGAAAATGGAAAAACTATGTGATCTTACGATAACGAACACCCTCGAAATCATGTTTCAACTTTCCAGGTTGCTCTGGATATCCGTGAAAAGCTAAAAAAAAAAAAAAATATATTAATAAAATAAAACATTAATAATCAAAATATATAACAAGCTAATTTTTTTTATTTAAACACACACAAACACTCTCTCTCTCTCTCACACACACACACACACACACACACACACACACACACAAACAAACAAATACAAACACAAGCACAAACTCTTAAACACAAACACACACATAAAGATGTTTAATATCTCACTTGGCGGCGACACGTCTTCAACATTTAAGACTTCAGAAACTGACTTGAAAATCTTAAAACCTTTGCTTTCTGGAAAATAAATATATATTATATTGATTATTTTAATCAATGATTATATCAAGTTTTTAAATAATAATAAACCGGTAAATTTTATTGTTTGTTAT
The DNA here is from genome assembly GCA_003667255.2 of Euschistus heros. Lineage (NCBI taxonomy): Eukaryota > Metazoa > Arthropoda > Insecta > Hemiptera > Pentatomidae > Euschistus > Euschistus heros. The sequence goes on from RCWM02000009.1 coordinate 13,892, forward strand.
AGATAAACTTAAGTTATAAACAAAATCAAGTATATACTTTGTAATAATAAATGAAACAGGATCACAACGAACTTTCTTGAATATATCCCTATATATTGTTTACAATATTAACCTCTTTTTTGTATATTTATCTTTTCACTCTCTTTTTATTAATAGTTTTTTTCTTTCTCTAGTTTTTCTCTGTATTTTTTTTTTCATACCAATTTGTATTTAATTTTACCTAAGTTGTTTTATTTTTAAAAGCCTCTCGGCCAGTTTATGATCTTACTTTGTGATATTCAATGTTATTCTTAAGGGACTTTGTCCCAGAATAAAGTTTTCTTTCTATTCTATTCTATTCTATTCTATCCCCAAATAATTAAGCATTAATTTTATTGAAAAAATATTTTTGAAACGCAGGCATTGTCAAATGGTTATTATAGCACTGTATTTAGGTACAGTGAGGAAGAAACGTTTTCGTACACTTACTAAATTCACTAAAATACGATCCCTTCTACTCACGTTATAGACAAATTTTTTTTTTTACGATTTCATATTCTACCTCATTCAGGTGAGAAACATAGATAAATAATTTAAAAAACCCAAAATATGGATAATATTTATGTATTTACTAAGTTTGCTTTTGTAAACTAACAGCAGAAAAGATTACGTGCAGCATAAACTTATATTCATTAACCCCTTAAATATTTAAGGCTACACATTAATATTGATGTAGATACGAGTAAGTTAACTCGTTGTTAATCCTACCTCTTTCTAGCTATGTTCTGATCAGTTTCTACTCAAACATTGTTTTCTATGAACAGCTACGGCCCGATATTCAGAATACCTCCAATTCAAAAGCGGTTACATATACTTTTCCTCAGATAACTGAGGTATTCGTACGACCAGATTAATTCAATGATTAATATACTTTGTTCAACGTTCCAATACATAATGAAACGTATTAAAAACAATGAAACGCTAGACCAGTGGTTCCTAACAGGCGGTACGCGGGTCCCCGGGGGTCCGAGGACGATGACTCTGGGGTCCGCGAGCTGTCATTGAAAAACGTTTCGTCAGAAATTTAAAAAAAAAAATTTTAACGTAAAAATGAATTACAACATGTAACAATGATTTGTTTTTAATAATTTCCATCCATGAAATAATGCTTTTTTATGCTTGTTCAAATCAAACTAATCTGAACTGGTCGGTTTCTTGGATGGAAATAATAAAAAACAAATCATTGTTACATGTTGTAATTCATTTCTACGTTAATATATTTTTATATTCATTTATAATATGCGCTTCGAAGTCCAACCATTGGCTAGTAGGAGACTTTAACGTAATATATGGCATAACAGTCAAATGAACATGGCCGGCTCCATTTTAGTCAAAACTCACTTCACGGTAGAACACCCCAAATTACTACCCCTCTTCCTAGAAAATAGCAAAAGTTATATCCAACCCAAAACCAAATAAAAACTACTACAACCAAGGATACAACACACAATCCTTCATAACCTTATTCCAAACGATCAGATAGGATTGAGAGCACAACTTTCAACTGTTGCACAATTGGCAAAACTGATAGACTTCATAATCAAAGGATTTAACGAAAAAAGACATAAGGGTATGCTTCTTGTCGATATTGAAAAAGCATTTGACATAGTTTGGAAATTTGGACTAATTTACAAACTCATTACATACAAATTCCAGCCCTATATAATCCACCTTATAAATTCCTACCCAAGCAATAAGTCAATATATGTTACCATTAATGATTCCTCCTCATCAAACCATCTAGTAACAGCTGGACTCTCTCAAGGTTCAGTTCTTTCACCCACATTTACGGCACATGTAAATAAAAAACGCAAAAAAATAAAAAATCTGTTTAGTAAAATGTACCCTTACTTCAAGCACTCCAATTTATACAATCGAAAAAAAATAATATTGTACAAAACCGTTATCAGACCAATGGTAAATTACTCATCAACTTTTTAGAGTAATACTTGTATAACAAATAACAAGAAACTAGAAGTTATACAAAACATTTCTATGATAATAATTAACAACTACACCAGATACACAAGAATGTCAACTATGCTCACTGATCTCAATCCATCCACAGTCAAACAACACATTCAGTCGCAAACAAAGTCATTTTTCTTATCAACTGCTTTATCTGAAAACCCAAATGTCCAAAAAATAGGAAATCACAAGAAAACTCTTAAAAAAATACAAACACAAAAGGACTAAACACATATTACTTGCAGACTGAAAAACTAATTTCTATAAATTAAAAAATAGTACACACATTAGAATAGTTTAAATATCTCATTTCCACCATAAAGTTAATAAATAAAAGTTTAATTCTTTATTGTATCACAAAAGTAGTTTCATTTTCATTATGTTTGTATTATTATATAAGTTGTATATATATTTTTATCACTCTGGCTCGGATGTGTTTTTTTTTTTTGTTTTTTTTAGTTTTAGCTACTGTTTTATCTCTTTTGTGTTTTAAATTTGTTTATAGATTCCTCCTTATTACTTATTGTTTTATGCGAGATGGAAGATCCAGCCATATGCCTATGTTATTATTAGCCTAGTTCGGCTATATATAATTTTTTTTCAATAAAGAATCAAAGAAATCAGGAACAAAACATGTAGGTACTCATAACATAAAAGTTTACACGTCTCATGTCACTTTTATATAATATTTGTTATTATACATATGTTACACTTTTATATATATATATATATATATATATATATATGTGTGTGTGTGTGTGTGTGTGTGTGTGTGTGTGTGTGTGTGTGTGTGTGTGTGTGTGTGTGTGTGTGTGTGTGTGTGTGTGTGTGTGTGTGTGTGTGTGTGTGTGTGTGTGTGTGTGTGTGTGTGTGTGTGTTTGTGTGTGTGTTTGTGTGTGTGTAGGAAAAATCAATTGTCCGTAAGAGTTTACTTTTCCTAGGTAGAGTAAACTCTAACTAAAAGCATCATTAACAGTTTATTGAAAATGAGTATACACACTTTTCCTAGAAAGAGCTAACTATGCTGGCTGTGGTTTAGTCAAATTTGATTCACTAGTAAGTTTCAGTAAATGTTCCACGAATATTATTCAAGAAAATGAAGTCCCTTTAGATAAAACATTATGAGTACTGTTGCTACTTCACAATCACTTTGAAGTGAACAAGGATTTTTAGAATGTTCTTGCAAGGCTTCTTACATTTGCAACTCGAAATGCCACAAATCTTTTCCTTATTTACATTTCTATTAGTTTATTAGTTTTTTTATTATATAGTTATTATTTTATTTTTTTATTTTTTTTATTTTCTATGTCTACCTATTAGAATTACATACAGTAATTTTTATTAGTTTTTAAACTTTACTATGTACACTTATTAATAAAGGTTTTGTCTTTCTTATTTGTTTTTTATTAGCTGGTAGACCGTTTCTTTGCAAAAAGTCAACTTTTACTACCTCAATACAATGAGAGTTTACTTTACCTACCTATAGTCAACCCTGATTAGTAAATGTTGATCAAACTTCAACACATTTCGGTTTTAATAAACTTTTAATGAAAAGACCAGTAATAGTCTACTTTACCTAGGGAGAGTTAACTCCCTTTACTGAAGTATCAACTTTTACTGTAACATATCCATATTAAATCCATATTTAATCAACTTTTACTGTAACATATCCATATTATTATTCTTATTTTATCACATTCGTTATTACATATACATATTAATTATTTTTATTTTTATTTTTGTTATGTGGGTTTTTCCTAATTTTTCCTGCTGTTTGGTAATCAAACTTTAAATTGTAAAACATATTCATTATTGTTTTAAACTATATTATTCATGTGGAGGATGTATGCTGGAACATGTATGCTTAAGTGAAATTTTTAATTGTAAATATGTAAATAAAGTTATATTGAATGCCCCAGTTCACAGATTTATCACACTGGAACATTACTACATTAGACTATTTATTTTATTGTAGTACTTATTGCCTTCAAAAAATAACAGAATTACACAGACTAGATATATATTAATCAAGTTTTATTTACAATATAATACAAATACCTTTTATTTATAATTATGTAGGAGATAAGCACAATGGCAAAGAAAGATTAAACAATATTCACTTTATTAGCAAATGCATTACCCAAAACAAGCAGGTAATCTGCACAGCTACAACAGACTTATGAAACAAAGATGGAATAAATATTAACAAATTTATGGCTATACTATTGTAATAAGATAGTTTGATGAAACTTATGTAAATATAAAAATATATATATCCATTTGAGAAAATTAAATAAATATCCAAAGTAGGGAACAAGCACAGAATAAATATAGATGAAAGTGAGAAATGACATATAATTGAATAGTTCCAACTAAGAACCTTTCCACACACAAACAGGTAAGTAATTAATTGTTCAATGTTTCATCGATTTGGACATTATCAGGACTAAAGAACAAAAAAGAAAACACATTTAGACAATAATTTCTCGTACACAAATAACTAAATAAAAACAAAATGGTATTTCTTAATTTTTTTTTTTTTTTTTAGTCATGTCAGGGGAAAGCAAAGAGCAGTTTGCTGACATACTTTCAGTAAGCAATTATTGTAATGTCTTATTTACCCAAATACCTGATTTGTATGCCAAATGGAAAGACCATGTTTTTCCAGTTTTTAAAGTTAATTTCTCCCTGCAATCGATACAGAATCTTTAATTTGATCATACTGTACAAAAGCTGGTTAAATTTTTAAGTTTTTGCGATATCTGCAATTTTGTGGATCATTTTTGAAAAAGTGAGCGCTGAAGAAACATAAGAAATTGTAACTTTTGTAAATAAGCTAAAGATCAATCTGTTCTTTAAGTCTCAATTTTCTAAAATTCAATGTTACATATGCTTTGGTGCTATAGCAAATTTAATGCTGAATCAGAAATTGTGGTCCTAATTTGAAAAATATTTAGAAAAAATGGAGATATTACAGCTTTTATAACAAAAAAACATGGTTTCCTAAAACAAATCTTTGAATTATCATATATCAGCAACGGATTGGAATAGAAAGATGTGGTCAGTGACCTTTTTCTTCATTTATGGTCAAGTTTTACCCATATTTTTTATTTTTTACAATAGGAGGGAATCACCCAGTATACTTTCTTTTGTCTATGCTCATCTGGTCTTATGTTCTTCAGTCCAAATAATACCTGGCAAAATATTGTCTAATTAGTCATTAATAGATATTTGAGCTACTCAAGGTTTTTAGTTGGGATCATCCATTATTAACATGCAAATAATTTCAGTCTTTTTTTAGTATATTTATTTATTCATACATTTAATAAATTTAATCATTAAGAATTTTCATGTATCATTAATTACTGTAGGTTAGCAGTTTAGTGTATCAATGATACACAAAATAATATTGATAGTACAAAAAACAACAACAATATAATGCAAAGTACATAATGGTATAATACAAATTAATGAGAGCAATTATGTCAAACAAACAATTAAAAATAATGAAAAAGTATTGATGTGTTTATAGACTTACAAGCCAATAGAAAAATAGAGGCAAAACAAGAAACTAATTTTAATTTATTTCTTTGTAATAAAATAATTGATCAAAACAACAGTATCTCCATCTACCTTAATTAAAGTCTTTTGTAGTTCATTGCTCAGTTCCTGCAAGAAACAGTAGCATAACCCCCTCTACTATTTTGTTCAAGTCAGGTTTTATTTTACAAATAATTATTTATTCACAAACCTATTTTTTTTATTTATTTTACTCTTCCTATCACTTGCTCTCTAGTTCACTCAGTATAGAAGTTGAACCGCAATGTACTCGATATTTGATGCTTTATTTGTTACTTTGAAACAATGATAATTCAAGATGGGTGTCTTTTTATGATTCCCTTCTTTTGTAATTGTGCCACAGAAATTACTTTCAACTTCTGCCCATTTTTCTTTTTTCTCTAATTCATAACCTTTTTTTTTATTTTCTTATTTTTTTTTTTTTTTTATGGTGGATAATAAAATGTATTAATAAGAAATATTTTGAGACAACATTAAAAGTATATCAGTATTAAAAAAAAAATTAGGTACATCAAATAAATTATAAAACATCTGTGTGAATATTTAGCTCATAACACGAGAATGTATAAACCAAAATATAACTTTCAAAAGTAATATAACAAAATTAATCTTGATAAAGACCTATTTAATCAATTTTCCACCATAAGTGTCAAATACGAATGGAAAATTAAAAATTCTAATTATATCCCATAATATATAGCATAATGTATTTAATACTACTAGCTGTATTTAAAGACTGGAATAAAAAATTGTTTCTTAGTTATTTTCTTTATCATAATATATTATATATGATCACTACTGTAATTCAAAGTACGATTATAGTAGTATATGTTTTAAGCTAGTACACTTAATATAAAAAGAAGCAGTTGAGTTTACTTTGATTTAGTCACCTAGTGAAAATTCCAGTTGGATTTAAAATTATGATTTTTGCATATTCTAGATCATAATTAATACTACTAAAGAAGCAACACAATCTTATAATGACAAATCATTAAACAGTGAAGTTCATTAGTAAAATAAATGTTATTATTTATGATTATGCCTGCTTTCCAATTTCTAATACTAATTGTTATTATAATAGGTACTAATTAAGGGGAATAAAACGCATACACTTACCAACTGCTAATAAAACTAGTGTCAGAAATAAAACTGTTCTCACACCCAACATAATGTGAAATAAACAAACAGCTGACAATAAACAATAGAATAAAAATATATACTTATATGGTAAGATTAATTTTTATTGAATTAATTTTGTATTTGAACTTTAATATTTGTATTTATTTAAAAATTATTGCATAATAGTTGACATAATTATATTTTAAAAAAATTCAAAATATATTACTGGTTCTGTGGGATTAAACAAATCAAATTTTAAAGCAGAGTATAATATTTCCTAATGTTTTTAGGAAAAATGAGAAAGAAAATTATGAATAAAAAGTTATTATTATTGTTTGATTTTTAAAAATCTTTCCGTTAAATATGAATTTCATATCATATGAATTTTACCCAGGCCCACAAATAGGGAGGGGCACGTGCCCCGGGCGGCAGAATTCAGGGGGCGGCAAAATTTAAGAAGTTTAAAAAAAAAATTATAAGTTATTAAAAACATTTTTAAAATAATAATATCACAATCAATATTCTTTCATTTTATTTTGATTTTTTGCATAATTTATAAACCTATTATACTGGATACCAAGATAATTCTCACGTCTTATAAGAATTAATAATACTTAATATGAATTAGTAGCCTGAGCGCTAGTAGGGAGCTCAGGGGCGCGAAACTGTGCGATGCCTCCCCCTACCCCTTAAAATGACATTGGACTATCTGTTGCCAGTGTTTACAGTTGTGTTGTCTGCGATTATTGCAAAAGCTGACAGTTGTTTTATTTTTTTTACATTTAGTTTTTTGTGAACGGAGTGTTAGTTATTGGTGTTACCGTTTATCAGTATTTGGAAAACGGATTTGTTTTGTACACTTTGAACTACGTTTTTATAAATGTCCGAATTATGAATGACCAAAACCGGCTCAGTGGAGCCGAGTATAGAAAACTTACTAAAGGAAATAGGAAAAAAAATAACGAAGTGCTGTCACTAACACCATATTAGAAGCTTTTTTGAGAAATCCTAATGTCAATGAAGATGAAGGCTCAAAAGAAAAGTCTGGTAAGCAAATATTGATGCTTATTTAAACCTTTTCAGTGCAATCTTACATATTTAAGATCATTTAAATCCAATGTTTGTTTGTTTTTTACTAATAATAATATTTAATATATAATTTTTTTTTAATTACTTTCATTTATTACAATATTTTTGTTTTTTAACCTCAATTAATGTTTCTAAATGGTGGGGGCCTTCCAAACATTCTATCGTATTATTGTGTATTGTAGAACACTGTGCCCGAAAAAAGGGTTAATAATTAAATTATAACACATAAGGGAAGAGAAGAAATTAATTGCGGCTTTATAGTATAGGTCTAAGTACTAAATATTCCTGGAACCCCGGCGACCGAGTCGGCGATTTCACAATGAAACTTTCTTAGAAAAGATTATTTTAAATGAGACCCGGTCATATATTTTCACTCCTTATCCTTTTAGGGCCCCCGCGCACTGGCAACTTTAATCACTAGTAACTAAACAGTTTACTCACTCATGAGTTGTCCACCACCGCGCTGGCGGCTAAATAGTTGCCTCTCAGTTCAAAGAATCAAAATGTTTTGTGTACATCCAATAATTAGTTCCCGACTTCTTGGCGGGCAATTTTATAAGCTATTCTACAGATTGAATGAACATCCAAACAAATTCTTTAATTATTTTAGAAAGAGCATGTCAGAACAACGTTTAGCAACTAAATAGTTGACAGTGCGCGAGATTCCGTAGAAACCCACATGATTCATTTCTGCCGGCAACTGTTTAAGTGACCCTTGGAATAGGTACCACTTACAACCCATGAAGGGTCTAAGGTTCAGTACTTAGGTTAATAAACAGTGAAGGTACTGTTTCTGTACCAACGGTACTGTTTCTGTTGGTACGGTTGTACTGTTTCTGAGCCAACGTTTGTGAACGGAGGTGATTTGGCCAGAATTCACGCTCAACCGCCCGGTGTTTTCCCCAATTAAGGGTACTCTCTTTTTAAGAGGCTGGGTGTGCCCCAGGAGGGTCTCCCGACCTCGAATTCTATCCACGGCCGAAATAACAGAAAATAAATTTTATGCCTTCAGTCGGACTCGAACACGGGCCCGGTAGCGTGGTAGTCAAGACACCTTAACTGATAATATAATATTAATGCCAAAGACACATAAATTGCTTAATATCTTGTAAACATACCATTGGCATTAATAACTGCCTGCAGACGCCTTGGCATGGATTCTACTATAATATTTAATATTCTTACTGATAAATTGTTCCAATTCATTTATTACTTGTTTTAAGTGTTCCTTGCTAGTAAGATTTGTCTGTCGTACCTTTCTGTCTAAAGTAGGCCATAGGTTCTCTATAACCTAGAGGTCTGGTGACTGAGGTGGTGTCAGCAATCTTTTGGGAGCATTATATTGAAGCCACTCCTTGGTTAAGATGGCTATGCGCTTTGGTTCATTACCTTACTGGAAGTAGTATTCGTTATCCAGGCCTAATTTAATGGCACTACTTTACAGATAGCATCGCAACACCTCCACGTATGAGCGAGCTGTCATAATACCTTCAATAATTTCGAAATTTCCATCGCCTGAGTATGTCATACAGCCCCAAACCATAATATTTCCAACTCCACACTTCACCGTTTTCAATATATTTCTTGTATTTAAAGCTGTTTTATTTTTTTACCAAATTTTCATAATGTTAGCCGATTTAAAAACTTTGAATTTGCTTTCATCCGAAAATAAAACTTTCTTCCAAAAATCTAGTGGTTCATTTATGTATTTTTTTCGTGAAATCAAGTCTCTTTTTCCTATTTACTTCACTAATGAAAGGTTTTTTTAGAGGTCTTCTGCCACGAATGCCTTCGCTATGGAGAACGTTTCGGATTGTTTGTGGTGCAACATACTTTCCACTAGATGATGCTAGGTCATCGGCAAGACTTTGAGCACTTTTACTAGGTTTTCTTGAAGCTTCTTTAACTACCTGTTTTCTTCCTCGCACTGTAAGGGCCCTTTCCCAGGCTGATTTTCAGTGGATCCAGTTCTTATCATTTTTTTAATAATATACCGCACTGTAGAGAATGACAATTTCACTTGTTTAGCAATCTCACGGTAACTTTTACCTAAAGCCGATAATGATATAATCATCTCTCAAACAGACAATGGTATTTCCCTAATTTTGCGGGCCATTAGAAACTGAATATGGTGGAAGTACAATATCACTGGGGTTAATAAGCAGTAACAGCATTAGTGAGTGTCATAGGTCACTAATTCCTTTCTCAGGTAAAAGATAGGAAGTCAACTTCTCAGTAATTCCAAGTGTGCCAATACTTTTTGGGCGGTGAAAAACTACATTTTGTTGTTTATTCAATATTTGTTCAATTTTTTCTATATTATATTTATCATGTTAAATTGTGTGCTCTTGACTAATTAAAGGTATATTAAGCAGGTTAAAAAAATAAAATCTACCATGCATAAAATTTCAAATCGCTGGGTGTGCAAATACTTTTTGTGCCAAATGTATACGGAACCCCCTGAGGGACTGCGGGTGAAAGGGGACTATGTTTTTAAACTCAATAGATCCATCTATGGACTGCGTCAAGCTCCAAAAGTTTGGAATGAAAAATTTAATAAATTGTTGAATATCTACACCTTTATGGTGATTTTGTGAGAACACAAATAAAACACACATTTGTTCATAGTTAATTTATTAATTAGCACAACAAACGGAACAACTCATGATACAGATACAATTCATGATTTGTACCATACATGATACAAACATAAACAAGCACAAGTAACAACTAGGGAGGTAAGATGCAGTCGCAACAACTCACTACTGTCAACTACAAAAACTCCTTATCATGCATGTATCATCATCTATCTTTGACATCCCCTCTCAATTAGATGTAGTTACTACATATTAAATAACTTGTACATATACACTACCGTTAATATTGGTTACAATGCAAGTTAAGTCACATACATAGACTGCAAACTGAATACTAGCTTGCTAGTCCACCAAGAACAAAAATACATCTAATTGAATATTTACACACATTTATATGAACTGAAATAGTTGAGAAAACATAAAAAAAATTAAAATACTAATCAATTAAAAGGAATAACAAATATGTATTTATATAGTCAGTTAATAAGCAGATAACTTCTAAATGATTTAAATTTTTCATCTCCTAGAGCTTTGGTAAAAAGATCAGCAATATTGATCTTAGAATTAACATATTCAATTCTGATGACATTATATAGGCGGCACAGATGTTTGATGAAATGAAATTTAATTTCTATACATGATGATGATTCTATTTTTGACTGTGAGTTGTAATTTAAGTGATGAAATGGTCAGGGGTGCAGTCAGATATAAAAACACGTCAGGTTTTTCATTTAAAAACTTGACGTGTTTATTTACCTGACTGCACCCCTGACCATTTCATCACTTAAATTTAATTTCTATATTTTCCTCGTTTTGTATTTGAAAAAGTATTTGCTAAAGATATTGCACTAGCATTATCTATTTTAAGAATTGCTTTCATTTCACCAAGCTCTTGCGTTTTCTCATTTAGCACATTTTGAACTGAATTTAACACACTTTCACTTATTACTTCACTACATGGCCTATTCACTTGGCTCAGATCACTTAACACACCACGAAGATTCACTAATTCTTGAGCAGCGAATCCAGCAGCAATGTATTCCGCCTCCATTGTGGATTGGGCGACACATCACTGCTTCTTCTTCGAATACCATGCGATGGATCGGTTGACGATAGAAAACAGTATGCTGTGTGAAGCTCGTAGTCATCCTAATATCCGGGTTTCTTGTTTTTTCTTTTTGTGTTATTTATTTCCTCTTGTGCATTGGTATTTGTAAAACCTTCTTGCAAAGTAATCTCCACCACATGTTTGCTGTCTTCATCAGTTTCTACAATCGTATTTTCTTCGTCAATAGTCATAACTGGATTATTCACTTGGATTGGCTCTACACTTTCTTGAGAATTGTCTTCAATTGCGTTTTTATCTTTGTATTCCATTTTAGACTAATCAAATCTTACATCTCTTGACTTAATTATTTTTCTTTGTTGTGGTAGCCACAACCTGTAGCCGCCTCGACAGTAACCAACCATTACCGCGCGAACAGCTCGGGGCTCCAACTTCCAGGCTTAGATGTCAATGTATGACATCCTCGACAGCCAAATATTTTTAATTTGGATAGATCATTTCGTCCATTCCACAGATCCGAGTGAGTTTTACCTTTAGGTACCTGACATATTTTATCAAATTTTCAGCTGCTTCACTCTTATGTTTCAATAGTTTAACAAAAACAAAATGAAAATAATCGTCCAATATAACTTGAAAATATCTTTCCCCGTTGAGTGCACTCGGTGTGATGGGACCAACTAAATCACTAGAAATAAGACTACCTATTTCTGTTGCACAAAATATGCAAATTTAATCCATAGAGTTGCAAAATGTTTGGGGAATGAAAATTGTAAGGCTGTGAGAACGCCTATTGAGAAAAAATTTAAATTAGAAAAATGTTCCCCTAAACAGAGGACTAGCAAACCTTACCGTGAACTGGTTTGATCCTTAATTTATATTATGCTAAGATCCAGATCAGATATAAGTTTTTCAATTAGCTTTTTCAGTCAATTTCAAGACGCAGCCCCAGACCCACTCTATAACTACTTGTTAAGAGTACTGAAATATGTTAATACCACCAAAGACTTTGAGCTCACATTTAGACAGTGATTGCATTCTTGAGGGTTCTTGCGATGCAGATTGGGCAAACAGTAATGATAGGAAATCTTTAGGCTTTAAGAAAACAATTAGTTGTAGCACTATCTTCTACTGAGTCGGAGTACATTGCCTTGTGCCACAGTGCTGTTGAGCTATTGTGGCTCAGGGGGAAATAGATTTTAACATGAAAGATCCCACTACTATTTATGAAGAGAATATGGAATGTATAAAAATTTCAAACGATTTCTTGTGTCAGAAAAGGTGCAAGCATATTTCAATTAAGTATCATTTTGTAAAAGATGAAATCCAAAAAGGCAACATAGTTCTAAAATATATTGAATCAGAAAATCAGATCGCAGATCTGTTTACTAAGGGCTTAGGCAAAAATATGTTTTCTAACTCGTTCAGATGTTATAATTTTGTAAGCTTGTTCCCATGCTGTAATTTTATTTTATTTTTGTAAGTTTGTTATTGTGTAAATTTTTCATATTTGTTCTTATGTTTATTTTTACTCACTGGATTAAGGGAGAGTGTCAATTGGATAATAAATTTTGGTACTAACGGCAAGGCGAATGACTGACCAATATTGAAATGGCAGGGTTTATATACAAATTATAATAATGCAGGGTAAGCAAAGAGTTGTGGAGCGGAGGGGGTTAACGGCTGGGCTATAACTCCCCCCATCCTCCATCGAGAAGCGAGTTCCATCGAGCGATATTTTTTAAATTTTTGTTGTTCTTTTAACCAATAAAACCATGCTCGTGCTCGACCATCAAATTTTGCAAGGGGTTCTTCGGATTCTAGGATATTAGAGGAAGTGATAGGGTATGCAGGTTGAGGTTGCTTTTCTGCAAGGGGAAAATCCTTATCCTTCCTAAGTCTAATTCTAAATACAATTTTCTTAATTTTAATAAAAATATGGAATACATGGATAAGTAATAGATACAAAAGAATACAATATGAAACATATTTATGAAAATTAAAATAATCTAAATTATAATCTTCTAATTTATTTATCTTTATATCTTCCATTGATAAAGTGCTTAAATTTTCAAATGTAAAATTTGTATTTACAATTTGATCAATTTTATATTCAGATATTAAAGGTACATTAAAATGATCTTCGTATTGAAGAGGTACAGATTTATTAACAAATGTTTCTCCTTTTCCTTTTTATAAGCTGATCAAGCTTGTTTTGAACGAATGTTGAAATTTAGTTAAAGTATTGTTCGTGATGATAACAGGTATATCAAATTTGAGATATTGATTTAAAGTTGGAATCAACTTAATAAATGGTTGTCGTTGAATTTAGACAGCTATACAATTTCTTAATTCTAAGTTTTTACTTAATTCTAAAATACAATTTGTCCTTAATTTTTAACATGTTTTTACAATAATGATTAGTGTTATGTTTTATACAATTTCCTTCTAAAAATTTATCATTTTGCCTTAATATTAATTTTTGATCAATTGGTATAGTTATAGTTTCAATTTTAAGAATTACAGGATATTGAATTAAAAAATATGTATCACATGGTGCTGTATTTAACGGTAGACAATGAAATAATATATTATTCCCGAATCTGAAGTGCTACTGTATAGAGTGCTTAGCATCCATTTAAGTCCTAAGGCTGTTGAAATTAATTCCTTATTAGGAACTTTCATGAGACTTAATCCGGTAGATGTGAGTATCGATGAGTGAACTACTCCTAATTTACATTGTTCTAATAATTCTTCAATATCATTAAGATGGTTATCCAAAAAGGTAAGGTAGCAAGTAAGTCATGATGTGCTAGTTTATCTAGAGCATTATCTACAATCTGATTTGTGGATGCTATTCTTGATTAGTAATGGTTTAAGATTAAAATTTCTTTAGTTAATTTAAGATTTAGACTTAATCTTTCCTGTTCATTATGTTCTATCGTCTACATATTTCTTTCAACCATATGCAGGACTTGATTGCACTTTTCCTTGTCAGAGGCATAATAGAATCATTATTATTTCCGGTCAACCAGCTAATGGCTGAACCAAGTCCCTTAATTAGACCTCGTTTACTTCTCTTAATTAAATTATGTCTTTTGTTTAATAACTGATGTATTATCTTATAATATGGTTTAAATAGATAATCTTATTGATTGAATTTCGGTTTTGATTTGAGTAAGATTTTTGTAATGAAGAAAAGTGTAACATTCTTCTAAAATAAATGATGAATTTAATTTAACTAGTGACGGTCCATACCCTAATGATAGGTTCTGTATCTTCAGGGAGGTCGTTAGTTGGAGGATTGTTGTTATTAGAAAATATTTTTAAAAGTTCATCCTCTGTAACAGGCGAAATATTATCGTTATTTTTAATATCATTGATTTTATCATCAACTTCCATAGATATGTTATCATACCGCATGAAAAAATGAAGAATCGATTTTTGAGAAATTTTTGTCTTATTTTTAGGCCTTTTAATTTGGCTGGGGTGTATCTTTTTACCCTATTCATTTAGTAATATATCTTTCTTTGTTAGAAAGCCTTTTTATATTTAGGGTCAGTTTTATTTTTAACCTGGATTTTCAGATAAGATTCCGGGTTTTCTCGGTTTTCGTTTAAATTAATTAATACTTTCTTTTTATTTTCTTCCGTAGACTGTTTAATAGCTTCGTGAGTTTTATTTAAGTTATTATGATATTCCTTAATTGAGTATTCTAAAATCTTAGAATTTTCATTAAACAATTCTCTATTGATACCGAAGGTTATTTCGTTAGTCATTTTTATATTGTGCTTTAAAACGTTATTATAGGCTATAATTGCTAAATTAATTTTCTCTTTGTAGGATAAAGTTTTACCTTTGACGGTTATAGTTCGCATCATTTCCAAAAAGCTTGAGCTTGCTCTATTTAATGCTCCAAACGAATTTGTGTGATAAGGGGTCGTATCGTGTTTTTGATATTATGGTATTTAAGGAACTCTCTAAAAAGGTTATTATCAAACTCGCGTCCGTTATCGGCTATTATTCTCTTAGGTTTAGGGTAATACTATTAATATTTGTTAAGAGTTTTTATTGTTTCGACAGTGTTAAATGTTTCTGTATATTTAGCGAAAGCTCTCTTAGAAAATGTAAAAATTATAAAATAAATATAATAATTGAAGAACAAAGAATAAATGAATGACATCAATCATTAGTTCGTCAAAGAGACGTTTAGGTGTTGGTGTCAGTTGGAATATTTGATTAATTGGATGTCTGTCATACTCAGTCTGGTTACAAACATCACAATTGTTTATTATTTCCGTAATATGATTCCTCATTTTCGGCCAATAAGATTTATCTTTAAGTTAGCAGTATGTTTTTTCATTGATTCCATGATGATTGACTACTTTTGAATGATAATTTAAAATCATTTTTTGTTTTGTTTTATAGTTTCCTCAACATCGGAACTAATTTATAGTATCTTTTAATTTAATTAGTCGGAAACTTTTCTCTAAAAATTTCGAAAATTTTATTAAATAAATTATCGTAGCAATTATTTTCAGCTTCTATCGCGTTTCCTATTGGAGAACAATTAACACCGTACGTTAAGTTAGGTCTTAATGTATCTAATAGAAGGTTTTTTATGTCAGTTATATTTTGATTATATGGCCATGTCAGATGAACGGTCATTCTATGTTTTCATTTAAATGAATTTTTATGTATTGTTTCATCAAATCCATTTTTCATAATAATTTGACGTTTTTCTTAATTAATGAGTTTTGATTTATCATCAACTAATAAAATACGATTGTCGGAGGATTCCTTAGAGTGCTGCGTTGCTAATGATTTGGTGTCATTTTGGATGTCAATGCCCGCTTCTAGTGCTAGGGTTGCAATACCATCATCAATTTCCTGTGTGAATATTTCAAACTGTTCTTTTTCAGATTGATGCTTAGTTTTCGGATATCTAGATAAATGGTCAGCTACCTTATTCGCTTTTACTTCAAGATATCTAGTTTCATACTCAAAATCTTCGAGTAATAATTTCTTGCGTGCATTTTGGGTTTTTCATTTCTGGAGGTACTCAAGTGGCTTATGATCAAAGTTAATAAAGAATTTTCTGTCATAAAGGTATGGGCGAAAATGGTTACAGGCCCTGATTGTAGCTAGGCACTCTTTCTCATTTTTTGAATAATTTTGTTCAGCTATATTGAGTGTACGTGACACACTGGTAATTTTTTGTTATCTTTTCTTTGGGCTGATACAGCGCCAAGAGCATGGTTACTAGAGTCTGTTATTAAATAAAAATCTTTATCAAAGTCTGGGCCTTGTAAAATAGAATTAGAACAAACTAAAGTTTTTAATTTTTCAAAAGCTCCTTTATAATTTTCTTGTGTTATTTCTATGCCTTTTCTAAGCATTTTACTCATCGAGAAAGCGATGTTGGCATAATTTGGTATCATTTTTTGGTAGAAACCGGTAAGTCCGAGAAAGGATTTAATTTCTTTTTCGGTTTTTGGAAATTTAAAATCTATAACAGCAGTAATTTTGTCGGGATTAGACTACCCCTCTTTTACATTTTATCGATTTTTTCTTCCCCCATTTTATCGATTTCTTCTTTTACGTTTTCTCTAAACTGGTTGGAATATCTATAATTTTTCGAAAATATATGATCATCTGTCCTGGTTTTTATATTGTGTTTTAAGAGATCTGTAGCAGTTAAAGCATCTTCCTCTTGTTTAAATAGGGTAGGATATTGTTTTAAGAGATTAATTAATTTATTTTTAACATTAGGGTGGATGTGGTTGGCCCTAATAAGTTTTGGGATATTTTTTATTTTTCTTGAATTTTCCTGTGCGTCTCATAGTGGGCTGAATAGCACTTTTAAATAGAAAAAATGTTTTGTTCCAAATTTCTATTTTTTTTTTTAGTCGCAGTGTTTGGGAAAAATGTTTAAAACATTTTAGGACAACGAATTTCCAATATTTTGGAAAAATAACAGTATAAAAAATATATATTTTTTTTTAACAATCTCCTATGAACTTCTACTCATCACAATAAAATAAAATAAGTCATGAATCAACAATCCGGACAAATAATCTCGATTTATCGTTGTCAACAAATTATCAAATTTAAAATTTCATTATTTGCATAAATATTTGGATTTATCTGGGATGATACCTAGATACTTCGGTATGCATTTTTTTTTCATTGGAATGTGTTTACAAAAATTTGCAGTTTTGTGGTAAAACGATTATTTATATTTATTAAAAGAATCAGAGTGAAAATGTTCTATTAATTAGGTTCTATTAACAGTCTCTGTGCCATGGAATAGTAACTTATGCACTGTTAAAGGCATATAAAACCAAGGATAGAGGTTAAGGTACAAATCTATTGTCACTTCCAGGTATGATTCGAATTGGTCAAAATCTAACTCATATCCAGAATTAATTGCACTAAGAATATGATAAAACATCTGCAGAATTTCCTTGTCGGTAATTTAAAAAAAAAATCTTTTTGCCGTATTTCCGTCATTCGAGGTCCCAAAACCAGGTTTTGGCCTATCCACAATTAACTCAATTTATCTTTCAAAATATAATTGAATTTCTTCTTTTTTTTTTTTTTTTTTTATTTTTTTTTTTTTTTCGGTTTCCTCAGATTCTTCTTCTTTCTTATAGGGCATACGAGGGATATATTTTGAAACTTAAACTCATCGCACGTTTTTGGGTCAAATTATTTTGCACTTAGTTAATTTGCAGTCAATTTAACATGCTGAGGACTCATCATGTGCTAGTGGTCTCTTTATTGCAGAATCTAATCTTAACTTTTTTAATTGTCTGGAAATCTGGCCGGTAGCTGCAAATTTGATTCCTGAGTAGCTTCTGGTTTCTTGCAAATCTTGGATCTTCTTTTTTTCCCTCCCCCTTTTTCACCACATTCAAAACTTTTTGAAGGTCGACCTGGAGGCGCCAAATTGTGCAATGGTCCTGGTGAATCTTGATGATAATGTTCAAATGAAAATATAATATCGGATTTTGAGAGCCATTCTTGAACTTTCTTCAAAAATAACTCCTCATTTCTTCGGCAACTTCTGTCATTTGCCCGTAATATTGGCCGTAAAACACGACAATGTATTTTTCATTGTCGTGTTTTACGGCCAATATTTTATTTTCATTAGAACTCTTCCATAAGGAAAACATTTCCAATCGACGAACTGTTAACGTTGTACCGGAAAAGGAAAATCCATCAAATTGTTAACATAGCAGACCATTTTGCTGGTAAAGTTAGTATACAATACAAGTGTTAGTAAACAACAATTATGGTACCGGTGACATGCGGTGTCATGTTAAAAATATTGTAATGAAATTAAAATTACACTTTAAATTAATTTATTTAAAACAATAAAATTGACAAATAAAACCCAGTATTAACAAATAGCAACATCGTCCATATTAAATAAAAAACTATTTCAGTCCCTATGGCTCAAACAATACCAGCATTCACACTGAAAACAGTAACACAATTGTTCGTATATAGATGCATTTTCTTTTGATTAGAGCTTCTAAAGGATTAAGGCAATGATATTTATAAAATCCTCTAACTAGATATTGTTCTTTTCAACAGTGAACGGGATTCGGTGATATGTAATTTTTTGCTATGATTTATTTTCAATTAAAATTCATTTTTCGTTATACTGTAGAGGTTAACAATGTAGTTGAATCTGGAAGAAAAATCGATATAATTACTAAAATGGCAGTTATTAGCAGCTGATGTTTGCTGGAAAAGTTAATATAGATACTAGTGTCTGTAATCAAAAAGGTTTGAGGACGGTGTCACGCGGTGGCATTTCAAAAGTATATTACTGAAGTTAAAATTAAGTGTAAAATTTGCTTATTTAAAACAGTAACATTTGTAAATATAGTTAACTATTACAAATAAAAACCACAACTTATGTGCAATAATATCGTTCATCTATAATATTGGATTATATCGTTGTATTTCCAAAAAACAATTATTTCAGTCAGATTGGATCTGGGCACTATTGGGTCTTCATTTATTTTTCTCTGGAGCTGCAGAGCGATTAAGCTAATAATATTAATGGAATCCTTTAATTGAGCATAGTTCTTATTAACAGTGAACTGAAATTGATGATTCGTTGATATGGCTTTTTTCCACTTAGAATACGTTATTCGTTCCACTGTGCGTATTTTTGTATTTCTACCTCATTATTAATGAATTGTAAAATATAAAATATTAATTTCACAGGGATAATTTAAAAAGGATTTAGACCGTTATAATATATTACATCCGAACCGGATAGTTCTCCTGCGGTTGTTTTAACTAAAAAAGATTATTTTACGCGAGGATATGTTTTTGGTATAACTTCCGGGTTTATACAATTTTTTTCAGATCCTGTGTCTAAACGCCATTTGAATTTATTAGATACTACGTATACTACATTTCAACGCAAGGAAGGATCCTTTTCCGCTCACCAATCCTCTGGAACTCCATCCCTCCTCACATCAGACAAGCTAAATCCCTGAAAACATTCAAATACTTATATTTTCAATACCTCTTTCGCATCCACGCTGACGCTTGCTAACTATATACCAACTTAGTCAAAATTATTATATTGCATTGCTGGATTCAGTACTCACTTGATAAATTGCAGCTAAACATTGTTCTGATGATATTTGGTGCACTGCATCTATGATTCGGTCTCTTAATTGCTCTCTTGAGTTGATTGACACAAAATAAACTTTCTGCTTCAAGGTTCCCCATACGAAGAAATCCATGGGTGTCATATCAGGTGATCTGGGTGGCCAAGGTACTACTCCTCCACGTCCAATCTATCGTTGTGGATAATTTATATCCAACCAAGCTCGAGTAACTCTGCTATAATGAGCTGGACATCCATCGAGTTGGAACCACATTTCAATCCGTTGCTGTAAGGGAATGTCGTCTAAATAATTAGAAAAGTCGTTCTCCAAAAAATGTATAAATGTGATACCATTCAATCTTCCAGGAAAAAAATAAGGTCCCACCAGTAATCCGTTCAAAATTCCAAGCCAAACGTTAATAGCAAATTCATGCTGAAACCTATTCTCTCTAATAGCTCTGGGATTTTCAAGAGCCCATATATGATAATTTCTTTGATTAACAATTCCTCCTCTTGTAAAGGTAGCTTCATTGGTCCATATAATTTTTAATGGAAATAAATTATCATCGCGAATTTTGTCTAGAAACCAGTTACTAAAATTCAATCTCTTGACATAATCTTGAGGTAATAAATTCTGAACTTTTTGAAGATGGTGTGGGTAGCGATTATCACCTTTCAAAGTTCGCCATATTGCTTGCCGCGATATTGCTAATGCTGCAGATGCTCTTCGGATGCTAGTCTCAGGATTGTTATCGAAGTAGCGTTGGACACAATTTCTTCTCCGATAATCTGCTCTTATTGCTGCCTGGAATTGGTCGCCTCCATTACGTATTAATAATGACCCAGCCTCTCATAGTCTATTAAAAGTTAACGAAAAGACTCGTCGATTAGGCACTCTTCTATTTGGAAATCAGCGCGCATACTCCCGCACCGCTTCTAATGCATTACCGTTACAAAAACCTTACACAAAAATCATATCAGCGTATTCAACATTAGAATATGTATGCGGCATTGTGGCTGATGCTATTCACACAAAAATATCTGAGTAACTGACTGAAGACTGATTTAGGAATTATAATCCTAGAAGGAAGCCAAAATGTAAAGAAATAAAAGAATGTAAATAATAACATTAAGTGTTTATATATCTCACTGCCTAGCCTGACGAACTTTGAAAGGTGATAATCGCTACCTGTAACATTTTTGATTTGTTTCCTTTTTAGCGATTTTCTCTAAAACTAAGCAAAAACAGGCAAATCTCTAAAGGACTTTTTTTCTTAGTTTCTCGGTCCCCTATAAGTTCCTGAAGTTGAAGTCTTGCTCTATTTCGTACATAGGCTGTTTCGGTTTGTTTCCAAACGCACTTACTGTTCTCATAGATACAGTACTACAATGTTTTCCGTTATATT
Source organism: Euschistus heros (assembly GCA_003667255.2). NCBI lineage: Eukaryota > Metazoa > Arthropoda > Insecta > Hemiptera > Pentatomidae > Euschistus > Euschistus heros. Next base: position 35,390 of record RCWM02000009.1, read on the forward strand.
GATTATTATGGTGGTTTTTATGTTGAAATGAAGGCGGTTTTTGAAAGTATCTCAGATCTTTTCGTGACCAATTAGAATTATAATGTTTCGGCGGAGAAGATGGAGGTTGATTATAAGATTGATCATACGCGAGCGGTGGTGGTCTTTGATCTTACTGGAGATATGAATTAGAATTATGCCAGTTATTAAATAGTGAAGGATAATTATGTAGTTTCGGTGACGGTTTTTTATTATTATACTGATTTTTATCCGGATGTTTGTTTTCGCTTTTTTCACCGGGTCGGTCCATATTGCCAGAATTAATCAAGTCATCGAACAAAAGATGGCTGTTAAAACTTACACAGGACCTTTATAGACCTCTATAGACCAACAACAAATTAAGATCCTTTTCTTGTTTGATTTTTCAAAAGCTTTTGATTGCGTTGACCATACAATTTTCCTATCTAAACTACAAAACTACTCCCTATCTAATCGTTCTTTAAATTGGTTCCACTCCTTATTTCTTCGTTCCCAAACCATTATTATGCCCAACATGCTCCTTCATCTTCACTACCTTTAACCCTAAGTTTTCCTCAAGGATCCTCTCTATATCACCAATCCTATTCCTATTTATATTAATGACTTACGCAGCTTTATTCATCACCTATATGCAGACGGCTTTAAATCTACACATCTTTCCATCTTTCAGATATGCTCCAGGCATTTCGTAAGCTTCAGGAGAATAGTGATAGTATTAACCTTTGGGCAGTGTAGAATAAGTTATGTCTGAATCTAACAAAAACTAAGGCTATTTTCGTTGGTACAAAACCCATCCTTAATGTCCCTCCCTACTATCCAATGCTTTACCCACGATAACCTTCCCATTCAGTTCCAAAACTATTAAAAATCTCCTTCGATCAATAACTATCCTGAAACAACTGTGGCGGCGGCACACACAAGTGATTGTTTAATTGGGAAGTTATGTTTAGTTTTTCACAGGTTCAAAAACTCTGCTTACATTTTCTCTCTTGCTCTTGTATATTTTTTGATAGTATATTTCTTGCATTGTATCAATCTGATATTTTTCCACTATTCTTTAGTACTTGAACTACAAATCTGTAAAGTTTCACAGGTTTATCGGTAAAAAATAAACCCACAATGACCTAAATTGTAGCTCAACAGAAATAGGCTTGGCATTTTGGGATGGAGTAATATTTTCCAACATTAGAAGGCCTCAGAGTCGCAAAAAAAATGAAATTGAAAAAAACAAACAGGAAATGTTTGCACAAATTAATAATGAATACAATAGCCCATCAAACATGACAAAAATAATAAAATCATTTTCTGAGTTTTTTCTGCGTTTGCCCTACTGTGTACTGTCCAAGTGCACTCCTGAATGGAATTCGGAGAAGGAAAACTCCTCACGAAAGACACAGGACTGTGCTGCTGTAAATATTCAAGATCAACAACATCGTTTAATCTTAAGAGACCAAAATACAGGTATTCACTTTCTGGTTGATAATGGCACAGATGTTTCTGTTATACCAGTAAATACATTTAAAGGATATCAAAATACAGTAATTAAATGATTTGCTATCAACAACACTGAGATTCCTACACTTTTTCTTTTCTTTTCCTATTTACTTTGTGCCGTAAGGCGTGGAGTAGCATCACACCATCTTCTGTATTCTTCTCTATTCCGAGCCATTGTCTTCATTTCTGCTAGAGAGCAGCCCCTTTCGTTTCCGAGCCTCTCTATGTAACAAATGTAGGTAAGACTTGATCTGCCAAATGGTCGCTACCCCCGTTGCCAAGACAAATAAAAGATTCCTACATTTGTAATCAAAATTCTTCAAATAGGCCTGGGACTGAGACGACAAATGGAGTGGACTTTCTGTTTAGTTAAAACTAATAAAGGTATCTTAGGAGCTGATTTTTTACACAATTTAGGTTTATTGATTGATCTGAAAAATAAAAAACTAATTGATAACACTACGAAGCTCACTGTTACAGGTAAGGTAGTTGCGATTGAGTTATTTCAAAGCAACTTGTCAATTCTCACAACTGTTAACTAATTTTCTAGATTCAACCAAACTATTTTAATTAAAGATAAATGCCAATCATGAGGTGAGGCACCACACTGTCACTAGAGATAGAGCGCCTTTTTTTAGCAAACCAAGGAGATTGTATCCAAAGAAGCTGCAAGTTGCAAAACAAGAATTTCAGAGCATGCTCAACAATGGAATTATTCGAGTTTCCAATTCAAAATAGGCAAGCCCTCTACATCTGGTGGCGAAAAAAAAGGGCCAATGGCAAGTATCTAGAGCTTATAGAAGATTAAATGACAAAACACTATCCGATAAGTACCACATTCCGAGGATAGATGATGTAAGTAATTTTCTTCTAAATAAAACAATTTTCACATAGTTAGACCTTTGCCAAGCTTACTATCAAATGCATATTAATGAAAACAATAAACAAAAACTGGCATTACACTTTTTGGATTGTATGAATTTAATGTCATGCCATTCGGACTGTGCAATACGCCTAGTACGTACAGTTTTATTAATAAAGTTTCGAGAGGATTGGATTTTTGTTTTGAGTATTTTAAACAAATAATGATTGCGTCTACAAATGCTGAAGAACATAATCATCACTTATCACAAGTCTTTCAACGCCTCAGCCACTACGGACCCCGGATTAAAATCAGTAAATCAGAGTTTGGTATGGAAAATATAATTTTTCTTGTTTACATTATTTTGTCAAATAGTACAAAACCTGATCCCGACAGAATAAATGCCATTGTCAATCATAATTTACCAATAGCTATTAAACACCTAAGGTTTTACTTAGGAATGCTGATCTTCTATCGCAGCCATTACATCATGCTGCAGATAATTTAGCAAATCTCACTAATTTTCCTAAGGATGCTAGAAAAATTATAAAACTAAGACAGTATGGACACCAGAAACTATTGAAGATGTTGAACAAAGCAAACAAGCCTCAAGTAATTCAACTCTATTTACATACCCATATCTTGATTGTGAACTCTCACTATTCGTAGATGCATCTGATTTAGCAGCTGGAGCTGCTCTGAATCAATGGGAAAACAATTCATGGAAACCTATTGGATTTTTATCCAAAATGTTTTCTGAAACACAGGGCAAACACTCAACATACAATCGAGAATTGACAGCTACCTATATGTTAATCAAGTACTTTAAATATTTGTTGAAGGGAAGGTCATTTGTAATCTACATAGATCATAAGCCTTTGACTGATGCATTCAAACAGAAGAACAATTGCAATATATTTGAGTTCATATAAGCTGTAGAGTTCGTTTAGTGACAGAAGAATTAACCTTTTTTGTTTCTGCACCTTGACAATGTCAATCACAGATGAAATATATTCCTTTTTACTAGGGCATAAGCGACTATTTTCGCCATCTTCGTAAAACAATTTAACACAGTTAATAACAGGTTCACTTATTTTGTGCCTTTTCTTTTTGTAAGATTTAAGATACCTTGATCCTTTACTAGCTGCCTAGTTAACTTTACCATGTATTCAGATGCACCAAAGTCCTCAACTATTTTTTGCTTTGAACATGAATAATACTAATTGTCTCAATTTTATCATCTTCACTAGACACTTGGAATTTTTCTTTCATTTTAGTAATGAGTATGTCGTACTCACAGATTGATGTTTCTGCAACATTTAAATTCTGAGTTTTTAAGTCATTATAGAAATATTTTTCCAATTTTCGCTTGACTACGCTCGTAATTTTATTGGTTTTTCATTGCAAAGCTGACAGTGGTTGTTCTGTGTTAAGCTTTGTTATTTTACAAAAAGGAAACAATTCCAAAGTCTCACAAATGGATTCTACTTGAAACAACGGATTCTCCTCTACTAATACAAAAGGGCCAGGAAGAAATTCAGGATCATTCTCAATATTAGTTGTCTCATATTCAGACCGTTTTTCTACATATTCAATTCAATACTATTGATGCGCGAGATTACCAAAAATATGGTTGGTGTTTGTCTAAATATTTATTTCTGTGGTAATGGCAAATAATATTAATTTCATTTCATTTTAGCAAACTGTTTTACAGTTGGCAAGTCACTCACCCTAATCAAATCAATGGCTTCTTTCTTGTAGTGTTGTTTATAACACTTAATTTATTAGTTCACCCACAAAACAACTCATACTGACTACTTTAACTGCTATACTAAACCTACAAACTCAGGCAGACTCTTAAATTACTACTACCACCATCAAAAAATTAATATAGCAAAAAACCTTATCCACCGTAGCCTCTCTCTTTCCGATCCCCAATACCACGCTTCGAACACTCACCACATAAAACAAATACTCATATCTAACAATTTCCCCCTAAACATCATCAATAAACAACTTATTAATTACAATAACCACTCTTCTAACATCCCATCCTTATCCAACTCTTCTTTACCTCCACCTATACAGATCCCTCCCCTCAGGGCCGCCGAGAGCCAACTCGGACCCCGGGGCAAATGCATTGCAGGTACCCCCTCCCCTATATAACCCTCCTTTCTGATAAGATAAAAAAGTCTTTACGCTCCACCTTTCAAAATCTACGCCTTGGCCTTAAGCTCCATAAAAAAACTCCTTAATATCTACTCCACACTTGAAGATCCTGTACCTCTTCCTCTCCGGTGTAACGTCATCTATCGTATTCCTTGTTCTTTCCCTAACTGTAATTCTTCCTATATCGGTGAGACAAAAAATCACCTCAAAACCCGTATCTCACAACATAAACGCTCCATCACTTCCCGTGAACCTTTAATCACAAAACTCTCCGAGCATTCCTTATCCCTCAACCATAGTTTCGATTTTGAAATAAACATAATTCTTTCTTCTTTTATTAACCTGTTCGCTGCTACTAACACAGATCTGTGTGCTGGCCCGCCGTGCCCGTAGTGCTACCAACACAGATCTGTACGCTGAGTAGAGCGCCCCTCCAGTGCTACTAACACAGATCTGTGTTTCTGAACGGCTGCTACTCGCAAATATTTGTGGGCCGCAGAAACAACATTTAGCGACTTCCAAATTAACTATGAGACTCTTAGGAAGGCCAACAGAGTGTCAGCACCTCCTTTTCAATTTTAGGCTGCCTTTTGACAGTTAGTTTTAGGCCTTTTATACCACGTTTTTGTGACCCTCAACTGTTTTAGTCTAGTTTGATCTCTCAAACACGATGCTTAGGAAACGTTTTTATTCGAGTTCTGAATTATTAGATCTGTTACAGAACAGTGATTAAGATGAAAAAAAAAAGTTGTGATGAGTGTTCAGATTTTGAAGATTCAGATGTTGAAGAAGAAACTGTTGAAAAAGACATAAAAAAAGAAAATTAACTATGTATTGTTGTGAAATATGCGATATTCCTTTGTGTTTGTTACCTTGTTTTAAGGTTTATCATACACAACGAAATTATTAAATAAAAAAAAAATAAATAAAAATTTAAAAATTAGAAAAAAAAGTTTAAAAAAAAATTTAAAAAAAAATTTTTTAACTCTACCAATGCCGGTCTAAAGTCCGGATGAAAAAACGAGGATGGGAATTTTATTTCATTTTTAACTAGAAGAAATAATATTTCGTTGGTAAGTTGGCAAAAAGAACTCAGCACTGGGTGGTTATACGGGCAATAATCCGGTAGCACCCGGTCAAGATCAAGCCTTATACCGCCCCGCAGCGAACAGGTTAACTTAGAAAACCGTCTCATAAATGAATCCATCCAAATCCACCTTAATCAAAAAATAGATAAAGAATACATTTCCCTCACATATTCTCAAGTTCTAAACTTCATAAAAAAAACCTTAACTTCCTCCTGGTTTTACTATAATTTTATTTCTTTATATTTTCGCCTGCTCCACCTCTTCCATTTCCTTCCTCGCTCTCCTGTTTTGACACTCTGACTCGCCATCTCTGTATCACCTTTTATTTCGATTTCATATACAAAATGTCTCCCGCTCCCGCTGCTTAGTTCATATCCCCGCCGTTAGACCGCTCCACCCCCATCCTTTCAAAATTTTCAACAGCCTAACAGTCATCTCTCAGTTTCTGACTATCACTCTTCCAGAAAGTAAGTCCTGCACAATTTCTGTTATAACTCATTATTATTATTCTCACTCATTACTCTCAATTGCTTCAATGACCACCCATCTTTTTAATTAACAATCCTCTATATTTAAATAATTCTTGATCCTTTCCTTTAAATGTATTTGTTTTGCACAGTTAATGCTTTCTCTTTCCTTACATCTGCCCCCTTATTCTTTTTTCTCACTATGTACATTTACAATTATTTTACTACTTATGCCCCAATATTCATCATTCCTGTACTGCCATGTACTTCTCATTGCTATACTTTAGATATTTATTATCAACTATATTGTCAACTTCATACTATTGTTATGTATCGTTTGTATTTACTCAGTAACTTAACCTCATTAAATCACTTACTTTATTCTAATTATTAATTTAAACCTTTTTATATTTAGCCATTAATTAGTTGTATTTAGTCATAAACTTTTATTTAATTAAAACTCATTTTAATTCCTTTTCAATTTAATTGTTAATTCAATAGTCTTTATCTATTGTCTTCTTGGTCTGTATATATTGCCTTCATCTTATAGTTATCTTCTCATACAGTTATTCATTTCATACGTTTTTATATCCTCTGCAATTTTGTCATGTCTTGTTTTCTTTTTCTTCTAGCCCTGATAAAGACTTGCAATGTAAGTCGAAACATTGACATAATAAATGAAAATTTATTTTTAATTGCTGTGTATCAAGATGTAGGTAGTTGGGATATCCACAACTACCTACATCTTGAATACTTAAAGAATCAATTATTCTAGAAAGCTAATATTCTTAACAATGGTAAATTTAATAAAGCCTCTTCTAAGAATAATGTAATGGAAAAATACAATTCAAATACTACACTAACAAGACATGGTCACTAGTCAAATAACTATCATCAACTGAGCCTCATCCATACCAAAGCAATGAAGATTGAGGGGAGTGTTCATGTTACCACTTGCTGAGACATGTAGGCACAGGAGATTAATGGCTGTGCAAGCAGCAGCAGATGGAAGAGTTCAAGAATAAACTAGTAAAACTCACATTAACTTGTTGCGACATAAGAACTGATGTATTAGCTGAAATTTAAAGAAAAAGGGTTTTAAGTTAAAAACATACTTGTATAATATACTTACATATTGTTTTAATAAACGGTCATTTTTAACTCAAGTATTGGATTTAAATGTAGACTAAGTAAATTATTTAAAAAAACTATAAATAATAATTTATAGATTTAAGCATCATTTAACTTTGTCACAAAACATAGTCTGGTCTCAGTAATAATTTTTTTGTGGGATATTCTTATTAGTATACAGAACATTTAATAAAATTTTCACTTGTTTTGATTCAGCCCCTATTCAGATTTTGACCTATGAAAATTAACATGCTTTAGCCATTGTTGAAAATCCGTAGAAAAAAAAAAAAGGAGTTCATTCTCAAGTCTAAAACTTATGCTGCTGGTAGTATTACAAGTACTCAATACTTCTTACTAAAAATTTATGATATTAAAAATTAAGGATTGTTAAATTTTTTCAAGTTTTTAGAAGAAGAGTTTTACTGACTTTCTAGCATGATAGGGAAATTAAAGTAATGTCTTTTCGAAGGTCATTTCATGCTGAACAAACTAGTTTTTAAATTATCCTGATATCTTTAAAAATGATTTCGCAATTAAATTTTCTGCAAACTCTGTTTTTCAATAAAATTCACTAAACCGCCATCATTTTAAAAATGGCTGACAAATAAAAAATATGGCATACAAAATTTATTCTTTGGGAGTTTTGTAAATATCTACCCATAAAGGATGATAAAAGAATCAGGAAAATTAAAAATGTTTAGTAACAAATTATATTTATATTGGGTGATTTGAAATAGATTGACTCAATAGCAGTATCTCCTACCCTCTATTCAAGCCAAGTATAAAAGCTACAAAGTGTAGCTGTTGTTTCTCCATCATGTCGATTGTTTTTAAACAGGGTGTCCCGAATTTAAATGGCAAAACTTCAGGAACTTATAGGGGACCGAAAAACTAAGACAAAAAGTCCTTTAGAGATTTGCTCGTTTTTGCTTAGTTTTAGAGAAAATCGCAAAAAAACAAACAAAACAAAAATGTTACAGGTAGCGATTATCACCTTTCAAAGTTCGTCAGGCTAGGCAGTGAGATATATAAACACTTAATGTTATCATTTACATTCTTTTATTTCTTTACATTTTGGCTTCCTTCTAGGATTATAATTCCTAAATCAGTCTTCAGTCAGTTACTCAGATATTTTTGTGTGAATAGCATCAGCCACAATGCCGCATACATATTCTAATGTTGAATACGCTGATATGATTTTTGTGTAAGGTTTCTGTAACGGTAATGCATTAGAAGCGGTGCGGGAGTATGCGCGCTGATTTCCAAATAGAAGAGTGCCTAATCGACGAGTCTTTTCGTTAACTTTTAATAGACTATGAGAGGCTGGGTCATTATTAATACGTAATGAAGGCGACCAATTCCAGGCAGCAATAAGAGCAGATTATCGGAGAAGAAACTGTGTCCAACACCACTTCGATTTCAATCCTGAGACTAGCATCTGAAGAGCATCTGCTGCATTAGCAATATCGCGACTAGCAGTATGGCGAACTTTGAAAGGTGATAATTGCTACCCATACCATCTTCAAAAAGTTCAGAATTTATTACCTCAAGATTATGTCAAGAGATTGAATTTTAGTAACTGGTTTCTTGACAAAATTCGCGATGATAATTTATTTCCATTAAAAATTATATGGACCGATGAAGTTACCTTTACAAGAGGAGGAATTGCTAATCAAAGAAATTATCATGTATGGGCTCTTGAAAATCCCAGAGCTATTAGAGAGAATAGGTTTCAGCATGAATTTGATATTAACGTTTGGCTAGGAATTTGGAACGGATTACTGGTGGGACCATATTTTTTACCTGGATGATTGAATGGTAACATATTTACACATTTTTGAGAGAACGACTTTTCTAATTATTTAGATGACATTCCCTTACAGCAGCGGATTGAAATGTGGTTCTAACTCGATGGATTTCCAGCTCATTATAGCAGAGTTACTCGAGCTTGGTTGGATATAAATTATCCACAACGATAGATTGGACGTGGAGGAGTAGTACCTTGGCCACCCAGATCACCTGATATGACACCCATGGATTTCTTCGTATGGGGAACCTTGAAGCAGAAAGTTTATTTTGTGTCAATCAACTCAAGAGAGCAATTAAGAGACCGAATCATAGATGCAGTGCACCAAATATCATCAGAACAATGTTTAGCTGCAATTTATCAAGTGAGTACTAGATGTAATGCTTGCATTGATGCTAGAGGACAACATTTTGAGCAATATTTACATTAAAAAGAACATGACATAAATATAAATGTAAATATATAAGTATAAAAATGAAAAATTGTTTTGTTTCTTTTTTTGCGATTTTCTCTAAAACTAAGCAAAAACGAGCAAATCTCTAAAGGACTTTTTGTCTCAGTTTTTCGGTCCCCTATAAGTTCCTGAAGTTTTGCCATTTTAATTCGGGACACTCTGTATAACCTAAAAGTGAAATAATAATACGAGGGTGAATCAAATATAAACAGTAATTTTCAAAATTATATTTATTGAATAATATTATACAGAAACTATACCTTCAACATTTTTCAATGTAGTCTCCTGCATTATCTACACACTTCTGCCACCGATTTGGAAGCTTAAATATTCCCTGTTCATAAAAAGACTGAGGGCGAGTTTTTAACCATTCGTGCACGTGCTTTTCGACGTCTTCATTGTTTTCAAATTGTTTTCCTCCAAGTGATTCTTTCAGGGGCACAAACAAAAAATAGTCACAAGGGGACAGGTCTGGACTGTAAGGACGGTGTTCGAGAGTTTCCCAGCCCATTTCTTCCAATTTATCCCTTGTCAACAATGCGGTGTGAGGCCTTGCGTTGTCATGGAGAAGGATGACATCTCTAATGGGCACACCTTGTCTTTTGTTCCGGTAACTTGTTTTTGCTGACTGTAGCACCTGGCAGTAGTAAGCCGCATTCACTGTTCGTTGATCGTGAAGAAAATCAATGAGTAGAACTCCCCTTGAGTCAAAAAAAATTGTTGCAAGAACTTTTCCGGCTGAGAGACGAGTTTTGGCTTTCACTGGGCAGCCTTCATCCTTCCTTCGCCACTCCTTACTTGCCATTTTCGATTCGGGGGTGTAATGGTGGACCCACGTCTCATCACATGTGACGATACGCCTCAAAAAATCTTGAAGGAAAACGATTTGAAAACAATGAAGACGTCGAAAAGCACGTGCGCAAATGGTTAAAAACTCGCCCTCAGTCTTTTTATGAACAGGGAATATTCAAGCTTCCAAATCGGTGGCAGAAGTGTGTAGATAATGCAGGAGACTACATTGAAAAATGTTGAAGGTATAGTTTCTGTATAATATTATTTAATAAATATAATTTGAAAATTACCGTTTATATTTGATTCACCCTCGTAATTAAAATGGTAGCATTTCTGAACTAGTGTTCAGGAAATTGAATTGATATATTTTTATGCCATAGCCCAACTCTGCATTACCAGTACAAGATATAAAAACAATTAAAGAAATCAAACCAATAAATGTTTTTGCCAAACTGTATTAATTAATCTTAATATACATATATAATTTTGTAACAAACCATTTATAAAAAATTAAAACATTCGAAAGTTTGTTTAATAGGTCAGAAACTGGAAAACAAAAAATAAATAAAAAAAATATTATGATAAAACTTTTATTAGTATGTTTCAAATTATCAAAGTGTATCATATAACTTAATCACTGTTTCAATTTTCAAAAACCCTAGACTAAAATCTCTGTCTAAAAGGCCATATTTTTGGTAATGATGGCAATAAGCATTTCTTATATAAGAAAACCAGGCACTTTCTGTTATTTTATTCAATCTATTAATAAAAACTCCACTATTAGTGGCAACAGTCAAAAACTGGAGTTGGTTGTGTACCTGTGCTTCATCAGCCAAATATACAAATCTATCAGAAGAACTCCTATCAGAATATAGAATGTCATTCTGGAAGCACTTTATGGCATGATGTTTAGCAATTCTAGCTCCTTTGCCATTGCAAAAAACCATATTCCCTAAGGACCTATAATAAGTTGATGATTTCTGTCTCGATTCTGAAAATACCCTCCCATATTCTTGATAATCCCAAAAATTATCATTATTTTTTATAAGCATTGCTTTCAAACGCTCTACAAGTGGTTTCCACAACATAGGAGTTTCAAAAACAGATGAGTTTTCTTTCATAAAAGGACAAGACTTCAGAGATACCAATTTATAGGAATTTAAAGGAACCATATTGCTAATGTAATGAGGTACAAAACAAGTCTGATCATATGATCGAAATAAAGAGCTCAATTGTTTAGCAATTATATTATTTAATTCATCAAACTTAAATTCGCTATCTCTGTATAAGTTCATACACTGCTTAAAAAGAAAATCATTATAAAAAGTAATTATAGCATCACATGTTTCATAGAGTTTTGAGAGAGACAAAACAGTATTGTACAAATGTACAGGACTTTCACCTCTTGGAAAGGGTATAACAAGGTTACAAACAACATACTTTTTAGGAAAATAATCACGGACTTTCTCAATAATAAATGATCCAACTCCAGAGCCAGTTCCACCCCCAGAACTCAGAAAGCATGTTATACTCCTCATGTTGTCACATCTTTCAAATTCTTTCCTTAATGCTTCCATTATGCTTTCTTCCAGCATTGGTCCATTGAAGCAATATCCTAATGCCCAGTTGTTGCCAGAACCTCCAGAAGAAACAATCACATTTTCTTTTCTGAATTTCCATTTTTTGACACTATGTAACAATGAATTTGTGACTTTGGTTTCAGCATCAATTAGCAAGGAACGGGCATAATCACCATTGCTAGAATTATGGAACCATCTTTCTCTGGAATCACCAATATTATACATTGAGTCAATGAATTTTGAACCAATCTGATTCCCACATTGCCCAAAATGTAGACTAAGATCTGACATCCTCAGAGATTTCCAATAAAGCATAAATCTGAAAAATAAATTATTAATTATATTATTATTATATTATATTATATATAATTTTATGATTATAGAAACTGAAAAAAAAATTATAACATGAAGGAAATTATTGAAGTAGGAAAATTAAAGCAATATGATATCGTAAAGAAAAATTATTTATTTTCTAAGAAATAAATATCAGTTTTAATATATTAAACTGACTTATCTAAAACCAGTTATCACTTATTAATACTATAAACAGTATTAATTCACTTGTCATGAAAGTAGAAACAAAAACGAACAAAGAAGTTAATTCAAATTCAGGAGTTTGTTTGAATTCAAATTTTCGTAGATCAATTTCGAATAAAAGTCACACTTAATCATGCAGATGTACAATTAGATATTCAATCTAATTGACATTTCATAAGATATATAGCCAATAACTGTTTATTTGTTAAAAATGAAAATGTTTAGTTTTCTTTAAAATATCACCTTGCCTTGTTTGGTATTAACTATAAAAGTAATACACGAATTTTAATAATCTTTTTCAGCAGTTTCTGTTACATGAATTTAAACCTTAAGAAATAACCATTTATTACTATAAACACTAACTCAGGGTACATGGGTGAATGGTGATGGATAGAGCACCATTTGAACAGAGCTTTAGTCAAATAGTTTTAAAGCTTTAGTCGTTTCAATAGTCTGGCTTCTGTTAATATTGATATGTGGCTGAAAAAGGCATTTCTCTTTTTCCTCATTGTGTCTACTATAGACTCACTCTTCTGATAGATCACTTTATTAGGCCAAAATCTCCATTGTCCATCTACTTGGTGTTTCTTTAGGATGATTGTCCTAATGATTCATTTCTACTATTTATTGAAGACCCCACCTGACCACCAGTTCTATTATACAGAACAGAATATTATACAGAATACAGAACAGAGCAGCATAGCTGCTCTGTTCTGTATTCTGTGTAATAGTTGACATGCCACCGCTTGACCTTCTAGGTAATTGATGCAACTGGATCTACCATTGAAAGCAAGAATACATGGCTGCTCACTGCCAACGATAGCAAGAGAAGAAATGAATGCCACTAATACAAAGACAACAGACACTGGAATAGATCATCTTCTGGACGATGGACCCACCATTTGATAATCGACACAACATGGATAGTCTATAAACATGATGAGATGGATCATTACCTCACCCAACTGCTTATGGAAAATAATCATTTCAGGGCCTGTCTAGCTCCACTTCTTAAAATTAATAAACAAATCATTATGCTCTACTTGTGCCAATTTAAAAGAGATAGTAGGACATGCAATCTCAAAATGGTTCTGGTTCATGAAAGAGATAAAAAAGGAATAGATCAGCTGTTGATCCATGGCAACCTGGAATATTTGGTGATGACTGAGGAGGGCAGCTGGCATACCGTAGAAGATTCAGCAGTTCATGTCCCCAGGAATTTCCAAAAACAGTAGTGTGTAAGAAATTAAAAATAGTTTGAGCATAATGTCTGAAATTACAATGTTACCTCCCTGTCACTACCAAGACAACCCTATTTGGATGAGTTGAGCAAAAGTGAAGCAAGGACTAGCTGAAGAAAATAATACTTTCAAAATAGCAAATGTAATACAATTTACCAAGGGGGAGGGAAGTGGAAATGGTAACTGCAGAAGATTGTGCTAAGTGGGAAAAACATGCTGAAGAATGTCACTATAAGAACAATCAATATAAAAAGAGACAATACATAATAGTTTTTAATTATTCATTTATCCTCTGATTTTGAAATATTAGAAGCTGACTTTGCAGATGAGAAAATTTCATTTTTTTTATTTATTATTATTATTATTTATTTTATTTTATTTTTTTTTTTTTCTATTTTTTTTTTTGTATTCATAAGTTTATAATAGTTAAGTGACAGGAAGAAATATAAAATGTCTTCCTTTTAATGATCACACAGGTAACAGGAAAACCACAGATAAAAACAATAGAAGTGAAATTCTATTAGTGTAATTATGTAGATGTCTGTTCCTTTTCATTAAGATTTTTTTTTTTAACTTTTTCTTAAAACTGATGATTATTTTTAAAAAAATCTTAGGACTGAACAATAAAATGTCTGATTTTTTTTCCAATTCAAATGTTAATTTTGTATTGTTATTATTATTATTTGAATAAATTATCAATATTCCAAACAAAAAGTAATTCTAAGATCAATATTTTAAGAAGAAAAATGCTTGGTCGATCAATTTCCAAAATCAATGCATTGAAGTTGACATATTTATTAAAATTGATTTCATCCAAAATTTTTGTGAGGCTAAAAATTAATTACAAGTTTTCTAAAATGTATCATTTTTTGAAACTTTATGTTATTGTTTGATTAATTGGGTAGATTGAATGGGCAACAAAATGGTAGTTTTTCTGAATCAAAACAGTTAATTTTTAAGCAAAAAAGCAATGAAAAAGGTCTCTCTTAGAGACTAATAGCAGAATCTAATACAGGGAAACAAAATATTAATTGCTCTTGATGTGTTGGAATATCATTCTTCAAATCTTCAGAGGACATTTCACACATGATTTTAAAAAATTTTAATTTTAATTTATCTAAAATATTGTATTTTAGAAGAGACTGAGAGCATCAAAATGAAAATGCTGGAGATCTGGAATAGGTTAAAGAAAAGGGTTAACTCTACCATCAACATTATACTAACTAATCAAAAGAAAAAAATCATATTAATGCTGATATCACCATACTAATTTACAAATTTGATTTGCATGATAACTAACCTATGGATTTGATGTTTAGATAGCAGTATCCATAAAAAAAATAAAAACAAAAAGTTACCTATGACAAATATAAGATGAACTGAACCGAAGATAACAAGTATATTTTTTATAATCATACAGAAACTTTATTATGTACAGCTTTTATAACTCATTGATAAATAACATATTTTTGTTCATTTATATTAACGTAGTCTGGTAATCCTCAACCATGATATTTTGTTAATTTTACATATTAAAACATAAAAGGCTGCATCTGGAAAAATGAAAAAATAAATAATCATTATCCATTAGCCATATTAAATTTAATCTTTTGAGTGTTAAAATAATGAGTATTTCAAAACCCTTCCCATATCACTAATGCATTCATCAACCAACCATAATTTAATAAATAGTTTCATTAGAACCCCTCAAAAATATTTTTAGCTTATTCAATAAATAGTAGAAATGAATCATTAGGACAATCATGCTAAAGAAAAACCAAGTAGATGGACAATGGATATTTTTGCCTAATAAAGTGATCTATCAGAAGAGTGAGTCAATAGTAGACACAATGGGGAAAAAGAGAATTGCCTTTTTCAGCCACAATTCAAGATTAACAGAAGCCAGACTATTGAAACAACTTTTTGACTACTTTTGGAAAAATAACAATAAAAACAATTGGTTCAAAGAAGTCCAGGTTGATTTAGAAGAGTTATTAATAATAATACAACAAATTAAAACAGAGAAGAAAAGAAGATTCTGAAGGACAGAGTCATAAGACTAAAACTCAAAACATTTAAACGGACACTATATACTATAACCGACAACAAAGGGCAGTCAAGTTAGAAAGGATGAAACGTTTCTGGGAGAACAAGAGGAAGCTGAAAGCCAAATCTCAAGTTATTCAGAAGACTTAACTGCTTATGGAATGATTTAAGTGCTCCAATGTGGGAGTAAAACAAAAAAAAAAGTATTTTTATTTATTTATTTTTAATATTATATATATATATATATATATATATATATATATATATATATATATATATATATATATATATATATATAAAGAAAAACCGAAGCACTATATATATATATATAAAATAGTAAAAATAAAACAAAAAAAAATAACAATCAGTAACATTAAGTTCATAAATTTCAGCAGCAGTATTGGGGCTACAAGTATCTGGAATCCAAGAAAATGACAGTAGGAGCAAAATGAGGATTAATTAAGCAATTAAAGGAATAACATCTTTCATAATGAGGAATAACAAGAGGGCAAACAAATAATAACTGTTTTATTCATTTGTAATGAAACATGATTTGATAAAAGTAAAATAACATAGGCTGATCACTCTTAAGTTTGATTGATTTATTAATTATTTTTTAATAAATATTGCATTAAAATGCAATTATTTAAATACATTTTGTTTTCACTTTAATTACAGTAATCACAAAATTAGAATAATGACATACCATAAAGTATGAAACATTTTTCATAAATTCTCAGTTTTGTCATAGGTTAGGTTATAATAATGCTCACAAATCAATATATATTTTCATAAAATTACAATTACATCCATGTGCATTCCTGAAAATTAAGATGACCTTTATACCTGAAAATAAAAACAAAATGAGTAACAAGCTTACACCCACATTAAAATACATGAAATTAAAAAAAAACTTTATTCTAGGACACACTGTCCCATTAATATACAATTGCCTGGCCGAATTAAGCACTGTGATAGGTAAAGGTGTTGTAGTTCAGAAAGGAGTATTTTATGATATACACAATCGAATGTTTTGAAAAAAAAAAAAAAAAAAAAATAGAACGATTGTAATTTGTAGTAGGTCTATGGAAGAATAAAGGTCCTGTGTAATTTTTGAACAAATCAGA
Organism: Euschistus heros; assembly: GCA_003667255.2. Lineage (NCBI taxonomy): Eukaryota > Metazoa > Arthropoda > Insecta > Hemiptera > Pentatomidae > Euschistus > Euschistus heros. The sequence continues at coordinate 52,203 of RCWM02000009.1, forward strand.
CTGAGTGGAATAACTGGAACAGAAACCTGATTGAAAAGGATTAAGGAGGGAATTTCACTCTCAGAAATAGGTAATTTGGGAATTAATTAATCTTTACATTGGATTTGGTAAGTTTGAGAGGAGTGAAATGGGCCTAAAGTCAGATGCAAGGAGAAAGGACCTTATTCAACAGAAGAACTAGGACCTTTTCCAGGCTATAAGTAAAGTGGAGATACGTAAGAAAAAGTGTAAATAAGTAAAAGGGCTGAAAGGATAGCTGTAAGACTTTGATTATTTATACCAGGATTCGATTGGTACCATAGTCATTAGTTTGGGATTTGAGTATAGAAGTAGAAGGTTATTGGGAAGAATATGAAAAAAGTGAAAGATCTTAGGATTAAAAATAGTTTGAAGAGTAAAATATGATAAGGGTAAAGTATTTGTTCAAAGTTCATCGGGAAGAGCATGTGCATAGAATTAGTTTAGGTCTTCAGGAGGGACTGAGAAATAAATACAAGAAGTGTAATTAATAATGGAATATTTGTATGTATTTAATAATATTATATGTTTGTGCATATTAACATAAAACAGTTGTTTCCAACCTGGAGGGCATGCGACTTTTACATTATCATTTTTAAATTAAAAAAAAAAAATAAGACAAATCTGAATGTTGGCTTTCTCTCTAAAAAGATTTATAGCTGAAACAGTACCTTTGAAGTTCTTTATAATATAATAATTCATATGACATAACTAAACAAATTAATATTTGTACTAAGCCATGAATATCAAAATAAATGATAACCTAAAGGAAAGGTGGGTTCCACCTACAAATAAGAAGTTTGTTGTGAGGGGCTCAACTGAGGTTCAATAGTCTTCTAGAATTGCAATAAAACTTAGAGCTGAATTCAACACACAGATAGACTAATCTATCTGGGCTTGAAAATAAAGAATAGAAAGATAAATATAAATATACTTATAAGTATATAAGTATATAAGTAGTATAAAAAACTTAAGTAGCAAGATTTACCAAAGTACTTACAGTACTCGTAGGTTAATCTAAGTACTGGTAGAACAAGTACTTCGGTGAATATTGGGTTGAACAAAAAAGTATTATTGTTTCATTTTGTTAAATTTTGTATTTATTTTAAAACTACACTTGTTTTGTAATATGGAGCTATTTCAGCTATCTCACTAGTTGTGTAGAATAGGTTATTTTCAACCAATGCAACATTTTGCCTATCATACATTGTCTTCCAGAACATTTGTGGTCATCCAGATTGTAATCATCATCACAAAATTTCCCAAACCACCCCTGCACTTATAATCAGTTATAGCATCCTCACAATACACTACACATCATAATTGAATTATATATCACTATTGTATGGTATCTTTCTATTCTTTGTTTTAAAGCCCAGATAGATTAGTCTATCTGAGTGATGAATTTTTGTGATGATTACAATCTGGATGACCACAAATGTTCTGGAAGACAATATATGATAGGCAAATTGTTGCATTGGTTGAAAATAACCTATTCTACACAACTAGTGAGATAGCTGAAATAGCTCCATATTACAAAACAAGTGTAGTTTTAAAATAAATACAAAATTTAACAAAATGAAACAATAATAGTTTCTGTTCAGCCCAATATGCACCTAAGTACTTGTTCTACCAGTACTAAGATTAACCTACGAGTACTTTAAGTACTTTGGTTAATCTTGCTACTTAAGTTTTATAGTGATAATTAAACATCAAAATTATAAATGAGTGTGAATAAATAAATAAATATATTTATATTAGTGTGTATAGAAGTATGTATATATACAAATATATAACGGCGCGCGCACACACACACCCACTCACGCGCACACCCACACACCCACGCACCCACGCACCCCCGCACGCACGCACGCACGCACGCAAGCGCGCGCACACACACACACACACACACACACACACACACGACAGGCATGGATTCCACTACACAGGATGGAGTGAACAAGGACAACAGGATTCCAAACTCCATCTAAGTAGAGGAGATCATATATATTTTATATTATTAAAAAAAAATAAAAACATAAATATTTAAATAATCATACATACCACTAAAACTTACAACTTAGTGGTAAAATATTTGAAACAAAAGCAGTGTAACCCTAGGATTAATCGATAAATTTTGATACTACCCTATGTAATCCTTCCAATTCCAAATCAAAGAAAAATGTTACCCAATAATATGAATTACCATGAGCTCTACCTTAGCATATTTATATGAATTCAATTGGAAATAATTTTTTGCCATAAAAATATTCTTTCTTTGAAAAAGTTAATTCTTGGGAGATAAGTAGACGACATTAAGGCCTGTGATGGGGGAGATGAAAAAGGTTATGACATTCTTAATCATCTAAAAATATCAAACAACCTATATTTCACAATAGAATATAAAAATAATGAGGCAATACATCAATTAGACATAAGAGTTGATTGATAGAAAAAACAGTATAAATACTAGACTTTCAAAAAACTATCTAAAACCCAACATAGCTATAACTTATAGTGGCAGTCACAAATAATTGCACAAACCTATAAATAAATAAAATAATTGCCTATAAAGTAACATTGGAATAAACTAAAATTACAAAAAATTTTCAATTGAAAAATCTTTTATTTACAACAGTTTTAAAGTGTTATAGCATGAATTAAATAAAACTGATCACTTAAAAAATAAATAATAATAATAATAAACAAAAAAGGATGCTAATACTTTCAAAAGTATTTGCAAAAATTTAATTGTTAGGCACTAATTCCATTCAGGATTAGAGGGATTGTCGTTCTATATCTTAGTAAACATGTCACCAAAGTGAGGTGAATTTTTTATTGTGATCTGAGAAAAGTCTGTATTTTTGCGAAACAGCAGAAAAACATATTGGAAAATTGGTCTAACCCTGGGTATGTGCTTTTCTACTGTTTGTGATATTATTAATAAATATGACGATACAGGAACCACCATCAATAAGCCACGAAAAGGATGGCCAAAGGTATTGACACCCAGAGAGTGCAGAGACATAATTAGAGGAAACAAAAAATCTATCAACTTGTGCTAGGCGATTGGTAGATATGGTGGCTTGTACTTAAAATAAGAAAGTTACTGAGTCTTTTGAAATAATGGCTCTTTATCAAGCAACTATCCATGGTAGAATGCCAAGAAAGAAACCGTTTATCAGTGAGGTCAAAAGAAAAAAAAAGACTTGAGTTTGTAAAAGAGTTCGTTAACATACCACTAGAATTTTGGCGAAATGTTGTTTTTAGCTACGAGAACAAATATAATATATTTAGGAGTGATGGGAGAAAATACATTTAGTGAAAACCAAACAAGATATTAAAGAGACTAAATAATCAACCAATTGTTAAACAAAAATGCCTGATAAAAGTTTCACTTGAAGAGTGGGAACAAAATGAGCCCGAGTTATTAAAAAATCTCGTTTGTTCTATGCCAAGGCATCTTCAAACAGTTATTGATGCAAATGGATTGCACACAAAATATTTTAAAATAAAAACAATATATAATGCTACAAAAAAATTAAAGAAGTGCAAATAAGGTCCTTTTTTGTGTTTATTTTTTTGTTGTGACGATCTGCCTTATTTAATTGATATATTAACATTTAAAACCTTGTGTAAATAACAGATTTTTCTATATAAAATGATTTGTTATTATATTTCATTCCATTGTAACATTAAAGCCAATATTTGGCTTGTGTATTAGGTTGATGCAAAAATAATGTAGGATTTTATTTCCGTTTCATCATTAATTCCAATTGTGTAAACAAAACTAATCCACAATGCTAAATTATACACATCATTTTAAAGCCATTTTTTAAAGCCTATTTATCTCGCTTACTTTCCTATATAGTCCATTCAGTGCCTCCAGACAAAATGACATCTAGGAGTGATTTTCGGCAAATTTACTTGTATGAGTTCAAACTCGGTCGAAGTGCTGCGCAAACGGCTCCAAATACTAACGAAGTTTGGGGGCTAGGTACCATTAATGAATCCACAGTGCAGCGATGGTTTCATAAATTCCGTAGTGGAAATTTTGACCTTTCAAACAAAGAAGGTTGTGGCCGTCTATTTAGTGGCCAGAATCCAATTAGTTTTTTTTTTTTTTTATTTTTTTTTTTTTTTAAATTATTTTTAAAAAAATAATAAATAGATTGACAATGACCAATTAAAGGCAATAGTTGAAGCTGACCCCACCAACACTACTCGAGAAATTGTGGAAGAACTCAATGTGGATCAGTCAACAATCGTAAGCCATCTCAAGGATATTGGAAAAACAATCGGTGTTTTTACTGAATACCAAAAACCTGCATTATTTTTGCATCAACCTATATATTTACTTTTGTCTGCCACTGTACAACTCATATCACCACCATAACCACAAAATAGCTATGTATGGACATTTGATAAATCATGTAATAGTATCCAGTAAAGAAAATTATAACAAGGGACTAAAGGAAATAGAACACAGGTAATAATTACTTGATAAAAACATTGATAAAGAAAGAAGAAAATTGCTAAGGAAAGACAGACCATATAGAAACTATAACAACCAAAAGAATATCATTAGATGCATCACTCTACCAAATGTGGGATGTTTCCATGAACATCAGAAATATTGTATTTATTTTTATACTGCAGTACACTGACTTGCGTAATCAATGCCCATTGCGTAATTATTAGTTTAGTACATAAAACATTCTTACAAACTTAATTGGTAGCAGATAGAAATGGGTAAATGCTGTGAATGATTGTGTTTTACCAGGAAATGATAAGTTCAAAATAAGAGAATAACTTTTTTGAGGTTAAGAGAAATAGAATAGCAATATATTAGGTTCAATAGAATGCAGACAATTTTACATTCAATGTAATATACCTTTTCTCAACTTCCTATGACCACTAATTTTTAAATCTGGATAGCTTGATTGTCAATTTTTCAAAGATTGTCGAATGTTAGTAATTTTAACTAATAAAGAATATATTATAAAGCACAACTATAATCTAAGGTGATGGACGAAAACATAATTCACATGGTTAAGAGGTAATGAGGTGACGAGAAATGGAAGATGTAATTCTCAAGGTACAAAAGCTATCAACAAGAACCTCCTACCAACTGGCAATTGCCATCTTTTCACTTATTCTACAAAGATTTATAAAAATAGACTTATATCATATAATTATATTGTAGTTATTAGCAACTCTGACAGAGATGCCTACAACTTTACAAACATTGCAACATAAATTAATTAATGGGTATTTATTTGAAAATCTTCACTTCACTTCTGTGACACTACAATCTAAAGAGGGGTCTAGCCTCAAAAATGAATTAACACTAAAGGTTTGATATGATAATCTGGATATATCACATTAAATCCTGAAGAGGATAAAGCTCACCTACTACTCCTTGTTAATTACAAATTTGGATTGATAAAAGGTGATCATATATATTCTGGCATATTTTTTATTTATTTATTTTTTAAATAGGAAAAGAGCAATATATGACATTGATATAAATTTAATAGTAGAATTAGTAGAACCAAATCAATATCAATGATGTTTCAAATTCTAGGATTGAAAGTACAAAAAAAAATGCATAGGATGTTTAACAGTACTGCAGCATTTTCTTTATTTGTTTTAGTTAATAACAATAGATTAATGCGGATAAAAAATACTAAAATATTACTTGCAAAAACAGTATATAAATTAAAATCCACGATTTTCCTTAATATAACCTTGAAACTAATAGAATTGTCAACTGATTAGATACTACTAGGGGTGGTCCGTTATTGGTGTAACAGAACGAGGAACGTTCCCATTGAGGGAACGATTGGTAACGTTTCAAGACCTCGATTTTCCCGTTCCATTGGTATTTTATCGTTACATCGGTCTCGTTATTTTTTTCGTTACATCGGTCTTGGTATTTTTTCGTTACTTCGGTCTCATTCTTTCTTCGTTCCTCGGCCCTCGTCTATTTTCCAACGTCAATCCCTTATGGCAGCTGTTCTCAACCTAGAGGTCACGAAATAATAATGAAATAATTTCTTATTAATTTATGAGAGAAAATAAACATTTATTATAAACTTACTTATAAACATTAAAGTAATAAACAAAGGCATAAAATTAGTGCAGTTTGATAATATAATATTTTAAAACATTTAACAGTCGAAATTCAATTATTAATAGTTAGGCTTTTTGTTATTATCGGGGAGGAGGGGTGCGAAATATTAATTTCATTTGTTTTTACTATATGAGGGTCGCGGAACAAAAACGTTTGAGAATCACTGCCTTATGGTATTGTTGGATTCTCTTTCGCCTTCGTCCTCTCATTGAGTAACAATTATTAAAATAAAATGTTTGTTTAAGAAATGTTATTTTTTTAATACTTTTCATAAAATTTATTTATTTTTGCTTTATTTCTTATCTTATATTTTTAAAAAATGGGAATTTTAAATATCTAGGATTATAATTATTAGGTTGATTATAAATAATCATAGGGGTTCTATATTTCATGAGGAATATTGCGTTGACTATGAACGAATGCCTGATTGAAGTAGGAACGGCTATCGGTTGTAAGTTGAACCTAAGCAGAATCAGGAAACGAATAAGAACGAGAAGTAGAAGTAATGCTTATCAGGTAACGAAAAGGAAACGTAACGAATTAAATACCTGTTCCTGTCATGTAACGAAACGGTTCCCTTAAATTTATGGTGCAACCCATCACTTGATACTCTAGTCGTTCACTAATGACTTAATATCCCATTATTTATAAGTTAACTCCTTCAAGGTAAACATAATTACATTGAAAACTTAAAAGAATAGTAGACGTAAAAATTCAAATTTTTCAACATTGAAAGGCTTATGGATTCGTTGTTGAGTTATAAAAACCACCGACATTTTCAACCATCTCTAACCACCCCGATATTGTGATTTTTTTTACCCATTTACCATTTCTTAGAATGATTAAGAAAGAACAAAAAAAAATTCAAACCACGGATAAATATTAAATAGAAATTTTATTATTGATGGATTATTAGTTGACTGAGAAGTTTTTTAAGATGTAGGTACTTGGGGTATGTAGTTATAGATACACAGCAATTAATTTTTTTTTTTAATTTAAAATTTATTGAAATTTATAACTGCACAAATATACATTAAGTAAATGTGTTCAAAACGCTTACAATAACATGGCAAAACTTGAAAAGAACTACTCATTAGTAGCACTTCAATAAAAATCTACACAAGAATATCTCTAGGCCATCTTCTTTTCAGACTCCTCGGAGTATTATCGGGGATTGATGAGGAAGCAAGTTGAGAAACTAGTGGATTGTTCGGATTTATTTTGATTCTCCATTTTTGACACCATTCTTGAATGTTTAGGATATGGGATTGGAGTGTTTGGGAGGCAATGAAGGGATCATTGTTTACAGATAATACACATGTGACATCAACGTAAGTTGTGAGGACAGTGGTAGGATGAGTTGAGATGTCAGCTGTTTAGGCCGGGTAGAGGATGGAGCTTAGGATACTACCTTGAAGAACACCGGCAGATTGAGTAAAGAGGGAAGAATCAGAAAATTTATGGTTCACTTTAAACGTTCTATCACTGAGATAGGAGCGGATAATAAGGAAGAATGTTGAGGGAAGGAATTTGCGGAGCTTGTAAAGCAGTCCTGGGTGCCAGGCTCGATCAAAAGCTTGTTCTACGTCGAGAAAGGCTCCCATGCAGTACATTCCGCGCTCTAACGCTGAGGAGACCACGTCCACCACGCGATGACATTGCTGGATAGTGGAGTGTGACGTTCGAAAACCAAACTGGTGGTCTGGGATGATATGATTGGAATCTAGAATAGGATACAGGCGTTTCAGGATGTGTTTTATAAGGATTTGCCCATAATAGGCAAAAGTGATATTGGACGATATGAGGTTCAGTTGGTTTTTTTGGGCTTAGGAATCATCATTACTACCGATATTTTCCAAGGATCAGGGAAATATGTGGTGCGGAGTAGCGCATTATATATGTATGTAAAAAATAAGATAGCTTTCCGAGGAAGGAATTTTAGAATATAGGTCATATCTAGGGGCTTTGTTGGAAGGTAATCTGAGGATTATGTTGGATACTTCTGAAGGATGGAATGCATTAGGAGGAGGAGACATTTGGAGCGGGGCATTTAGTTCTGCCTCAATCCATTCAATGCGAGCAGGATTGAAGATGTCAGGATGTGGGTTAAAATTTCTTAAATTTCTTCGTCCGATCTTGTCCAGGTTTGAGAATCAGAAGAGAGTGATTAAAATTTTTATAATTAAGGAGCTTTATCATGGTCATCAATAATGACTTGGAAGTATTTAGGTTTTCAGTATGGTTTTGTATTCTGAGTTTTCTTATTTCTTTCTTCAGTTTGTTCGTTGAATTATTGTAATTTTTTTTTTTTTTTTTGTCAGATGGGTATCTAGTACGGTGCCACTTCGCTCTTGCTCTGCGTTTTCCTATCAATAGATTGCGAATATGCTATGGTAAGTTATACTGTTGACTATTAGGATTTTTTTCGGTGTGAGGTGTTTTCAGATATATTGTTTTGTATTGATGAAGTAAGTTTGTCAATTGCTATGTTTATATCTTTTTTTGTTTTAAGGGGAATTTTAAGGTCCAATTGATTTTCAAGATCACATTGAAATCCATCCCAGTCTACACGTCCTATTATCAGTCTAGGAGGACAGGGTTTAGGGACGGGATTCGAATGTAATAGAAGCAGAACAGGGCTATGATCTGATGAAAGGTCGTTCATGGATTTAACGACAGTTTGAGAGGTGGAAATTTGGGAAAAAATGAAAATATCAAGGACATCGGGACGTTTTTTAGGAGGGATAGGCCAATAAGTAGGATTCAAGGGAGAGAGGACAGAATAACAGTTGGAGGTTGCAATACAGGATAGGATGTTACCACGGGAGTTGGATGTTCTACAACCCCATCGCTAGTGTTTGGCGTTGTAGTATCCTCCAGCGATAAAGCGCGGTCCAAGGGAGCGGAATAGGAATCAAGGAAGCTGTAGAATAGACGGAAATAGAAAGGGAATTACCAGGAGGACAGTATACAGCTGAAAATGTAATATAAAAAGGACGAGTTGAAATGGTTACTGAGGTGGACTGAATGGTGTCAGATAGAGTAGAGGGTACAAGAGAGTGGGGTATTGATCTATGGATAAGAATGCAAGAGCCGCCATGGGAGGTGTTGTCTGGGTGGTCTGATTTGTAAGTGATGTAGCCTCGAATGTAAAAATATGAACGTTGAGTAAAGTTAGTTTCAGTAAGTAGGGCAATATCTATTTGATTGTCGTGGAGAAATATGTCGAGTTCGTCTTGGTGATTTTTCAATCCGTTTGCGTTCCAAAAAATGATAGCAAGAGGCTTAACACTCATCTTGCGACATTAAAAGGAATTTCCGAAAGGGCTCTTGTAAGAAGGGTGATGAGTGGTCTTATGGTTTCTTTTAATTCTGAAAGAAATGAGGAAAGGATAGTGTTGATGTCGGTAGGGTTTTGGTAGGTAAGAGGATATAATTTGGAGGTTTGGGGTATATTGTTTGCTTCAGTGAGTGGGTTGTTTGGGATCGGGTATCTTCGTTGAATAGGAGGAGCAGCATCAATTTGCAATGGTGCTTGTAGTAAAGGATTGATCTGAACAGGAGTATGAAATGGATTTTGTTTTTCAGGTGGTAATTTTACCTTTAACCTCCACATGGTACATCACCTTGTCGAAGGCATCTTTTGCCGGGTGTGGAGGCTTGCGTACACCAGTGAACCTAAGAGCTATACCGATGGCAGCGTAGCTGCTAGTAGGGTCACCCTTGTCGGTCAGGTCAAAGGTGAGGTGTCAGACGAAGTATGTACCCTGGTCCTCCAGGTTGGGGGTTGAAGCTATGGGCCTGCTCCCCATTCTTCGTAAAAAAAATTCATTTGCACGAAACTCTAGACATGAGCCTCGGAATATGGACGGACACAATAGGCAACGACTTAGGCTACGAAAACGGACATTGAATATCGGAACATGGAATGTACAGGGCATTAGAACAAAACTTATGGAAGTTATAAGCGAAAAAAAAAAAAATGAATATGGACATAATAACCTTAACAGAAACGAAGAAGAAGGGCTCAGGGATGGAAGAAATTGATGACTATGTTCACTTATACAGCGGAGTACCTAAGGAAGAAAGAGCTAAACGCGGAGTTTCAATCTTAATAAAAAAAAAAAAAAACAAAAGATATATAACCAATTTCGAAACAGTGGATGAACGAACAATCAGGGCCAATTTAACAGTCCTCGGAAGAAGAGTAGCAGTTATTGGAGTATATGCCCCTAATGATGACTAGACGAATCAAGTGAAAGACGTCTACTACGAAAAACTGCAACAATTGTTAGACGAAATAGGAGACAAAAGAGAAGTGATAGTGATGGGTGATTTTAATGGAAGAACTGGCTGCAGGGGAAACGATGCTGCGGTGGGACGATATGGCGAAGAACACTCTAACGAAAATGGAGAACGACTAATTGATTTATGTCGAAATAATGAGTTAAAAATTACAAATGGCTTTTTCAGACACAAAAACAATCACAAATACACCTGGACTCAACCTACTAGACAATTGAAATCAATAATAGATTACGTTATGGTACGACAACAAACGCAATTACAGGTGATGGATGTTAGAGTGTTAAGAGGAGCAGACTGTGGTTCTGACCACCACCTACTACGAGCGAAAATAGCATTCCCATATAAAATTCAGAAACAACTAACGCAGGAGGAAAATAAAATCGCAATTTCAGAAATAGATTCAACAACATACAACATTGAAGGCTTGGAAGAGGAAAGCATAAAGACGCTATACCAACAAAGGTTAAGATGATAAACTTACAACAAAAGAATATGAAAACACACATGAACTCTATGAACATTTAAAACAAGCTATACATCAAGCTGCATTTGAGGCACTGGGAGTGAAAGAAAGGACGCGTGTGGGAACGAAGTGGTGGTGGAACAGGGACATGGTTCAAAGAATAAACGAAAAGAAACAAGCCTATCTAAAGTGGATCAGCACAAAGGACAGCGAAGACAGAAAATCATATATACGAATCAGGAAGATAGTAAGGAAACTCGTCGTGCAACAAAAAAGAGAAAGTTGGGATCGTAAGTGTAGAGAAATTGACATGTACATTGGGGGTAGAAGATGCAATGAAGCCTGGAAATTTATAGAAGATGTAAGATCTGACAGGAAAACCAACTTTCAACTCATATCTCTGTCGACAAATGGGAAGAGTACTACAACAAGCTCCTTACCGAGGATAGACCGGAATTTATGAATGAAGAGGTACAACAAGTGAATATAGAGGGAGAGAAGCTGGAGATAGGGATAGAGAAAATAAAGAAAGCAGTTAAAAGTTTAAAAAATTAACTGGACCCGGACATTAAGGAATTAAAAAACGGGACAGATAAGTTATTTAATATAATAAATCAGCTTTTAAAAAAATGTATAAATGTAGAATCTATCCCTGAAGAATGGAAAATAGGGTTTATGTCATCAATTCATAAAAAGGGTGAAAAAAAACAAATGCGAAAATTATCGAGGCATCACTGTCACATCAACATTTAGTCGACTGTATGGAAGAATTTTGCGAGATCTAATAGAGGAAGAATATGAAGGACAAGAAGCAGAAGAGCAGAGTGGTTTCCGCGCCGGTAGATCAGTCATAGACAATATATTCGTTCTTAAACAGATTATCGAGAAAAAAATTGCTACTAATAGAGAAACACATCTACTCTTTATAGACCTTCGAAAGGCTTACGACACCATTCCTATATTTAAACTATGGCAAGTATTAGAGGAAGCACGAATTAACCACACCTTAATAAAATCTCTTAAAGAACTGTATAGAGGCTCCATTACACAGATAAAAATGGGAAGCAAAACATCTCCAGGTTTCTTTGTAACAAAAGGTCTTAAGCAGGGATGCTGTGTCTCTCCCACCTTGTTTAAGATATATATAGAACATGTTTTTAAAAACTTGGAAAAAGAAATGTAGAGGAATGGGATTAGAACTAGTAGGTACGTCCATATTTACATTACAATTTGCGGACGATCAGGTTCTCATTGCTCAAGACAAAGATGATATAGAATATATGACTCGAAAGATCAAAGAAGAATATGAGAAATGGGGCCTATCAATAAATATATCGAAGACAAGGTACATGTGTGTGGGAGGTAGCACAGATGATTTGGAGATAGGAAACGACATAATTATGAAATGTGATAAATATAACTATCTTGGAGTACAATTGAATAATGAAGGGAAAGATTCACTAGAAATAAAAGAACGTCTAAGACAGGGAAGAAGAGCCATAAAAAGATTGAACGGAATTTGGTGGCACAATAAGATTTCGAAAAAAAAAAAAAGAAAACTGAATATATATAATGTTGTCGTAAAAAGCATAGCATTGTATGGAGCGGAAACATGGAAGCTAACAGAAAGCGATAAGAGCAAAATAAAAGCATTAGAAATGGATGTCCTTAGAAGATCTTGTGGAATCTCGAGAAGACAAAAGGTAACAAATGAAAGAGTAATGCAAATAGCCGACATTAAAGAAACTATTATCGACAACGTTACCAAGAAACAGCTGATATGGTACGGTCACGTGCAGAGAATGCCAGAAAACAGACTTCCAAAAGTAGCTCTTAAATGAGTACCGACTGAAAGAAAGAAAAGGGGAAGACCTAGAAGAACGTGGGGCGAAGGAATAAGAAAAGCAATGAATGAAAGGAACCTCACGGATGATCATTGCCAGAATCGTGAACAATGGAGAACGAGTCTAGAGGTCGGACAGCGTAGACAAACGCTATAAACCGGCATATATATATATATATATATATATATATATATATATATATATATATATATATATATATATATATATATATATATATATAAGTTAAATAGACTGAAGAACTAAACTTTAAAAAAAAGAAATAAAAGGGATAATGAAACGCACGTAATGACTGTTAAAGAATAACTGGTTTATTGCTCTGATGCAGCTCTATTTATACAAGTACATTGTTTGTTGTGACTAGAGATAGGATTAAGGCTAATACTAGCCTGCTTCGGACCTTGACTTCCCCCCGCCAGTTTATGACCATCCTTCATAAACTTTAACTTTGGGCACTTAATACCAATACGGTATTAAGGAGTCCAGAGACTAATCCCCTCATGGTCAAAGGCCGAAGCAGATAGCGATACATAAACAACCTAATCCTATCCTGTCCATAGTTCTACCAACTAATTCTCTACACATATTAAAACTACTATCTTAATTCTCTATGATACAAAGTACAACAAAAGAAAACTTTACACCATAATCCTTAACCTAACATAGTACAAAAGTAAAACTTTATTTACATTATAAAAACAATACTTAAACTTAACTTACAACTAAACATTCATCCAAAACTAAAATGAACTCCTTTAAAAAAAAAACACACACACACACACACACACACACAAAAACAAAAATTTCCTCTGTACAAAAATAATAAATCTCTTTCCTCTTATTTACAACTCCACATTACCCCTACTATATACAATAAAATTAATTTCACATGAACAAAATTTTCTCAAAAAAAAAAAAAAAACATTTTTTTACAAACAAAAAAAAAAAAAATTACAAAAATAAAATTCTTCTTCCGTTGCTGGCAACGGACCACTCACAGATCAGGGTATAACCTGTTCCTCAATAGGAATTTTCAATTGTTCCACATGCACATTTCTCCGTTTCCGCGGCTCTTTGACGCTCTCCAGCGTCACCACGTTGTGCTCTCTAATGCAAATTACCCGGAATGGCCCTTCATACCTACAAATCTCTTTCCCTCGGTTCGTACTCTTTTTTCTATAGACGACCATCCCGATCTTGATTTTCCCCGCTACATCCCTTACCTTTACGTTTTCCCTCTCAACCCTTTGTCTCTTTTCTTTGAGTATGCGCTCACGCGCCTTCCCCCATAACTTACCGAATGCCCAACGACGGTTGGTAATAAAATTTACCATTTCCTCCCCTACTACGGTGTCACGGAAGTCCCGGCGTCGCTCCCGGAGCCCAAAGACGATCTCCACCGGCGAATATCCCGTCGAGCTGTGGATGGAACCGTTATACGCCGCAACCGCCTTTTCCATCGCGATGTCCGGCTCTAGCCCCTTCTCAACCTGATATATTCGCAGGGTGGTCACTAAGGGTCCCATGAAGCCTCTCAATCCCCCCTCTGCCCTTGGGATGCCCTGGGGTATTGATATGCCACTTAATATCTAACTCTTTGGCCTCCGCCCTGACCAACGCGTTGTCGAATTCTAGACCCCCGTCCGACGTGATACGATCCGGGATCCCGTATGATCTAAACCAGCCTCTCAACGCCCCCAATACCGCCTCCGCCGATTTGGCCTGCACGAGATGAGCTAGGGCATATTTACTGAATACGTCGAAGATAGTAACCCACTGGTACCCCCGCCATTTAAACGTATCCACTTGGAGGTCCGATAAGGGGAACGCTACCGTAGGTGTCTCTTCCTGTACCCACCCTGGGGGATGCCGGTCGTATTTCGTGGTGAGGCATACCTCGCACGACCCAATGACCTCTTGGATCGTCCGCTTCATGCCCCACCAGAAATACCTCCGTTTCAATGCTTGGAGAGTCTCCTGTGTCCCACGGTGGTTCGTCTTCCCCTGGTGGTACGACAGGGTTACCTCCTTCTGCCGCTCGACGTCCTGTACCACCTCTACCGACCTCAGGCACCTAATAAAAGTTCGGTCGATCCCTATCTTCTCCTCCTTCCACAGCCTCTTAACCCTGTCCCATATAGTGGCATTCCCGATATAGAGGTGATATGTCCTCCCCGCCTTAGTCACCCCGCGCAGTAGTCTCACCATTGACTCCTCCCTAATCCCAGGCTCCGTCCAAATGGTGACGACCGTGCTCTTCCCATATTTCGAAAAGTCCGCCTTTGGGAGACCCTCAGTCCTGGTTTTCCAGATGATCTGGTCTCTCTTATCATTTACTATCTCATCTACTTCTTCCATGTCTGAGGGCCTCTCATCAGCGGAGCTTTCGTCTTCTTGGGGATCCTCTATACCACTGCGCGTCTCATCCTCACCTTCTCCCTCCGGTGTCCACTCCCTAAGAAACTGTCGTATATCCCCCGACGGTCCCGGTTCGTCCCCCTCAACGGCATTTTATCATTAGTGCGCGCGATAACCAATCCGCAACCACGTTCTCTTTCCCAGGCTTGTACACTATCTCGAGATTGTATTGGCTGAGGAACTCCTTCCATCGCGTAACTCTTGCGGAAGATTCCTTTAACTTACCAATCCACTGTAACGGTCTATGGTCCGTGTGGACCCTAAATCTCCTTCCAAAGATATACGGACGGAAGTGATCCACAGCCCACACAATCCCGAGTAGTTCCCTCTCTAACGCGCTATACCGCGTCTCCGCGTCCGTCAACCTTCGGCTCGCATACGCTACCGGCCTCTCCCCTTTCTCGTTCTCCTGTGATAATACCGCCCCCAACGCGTATTCGCTCGCATCCGTAGTTACGGTAAACACCTTATTGAAGTCCGGGAAGGCCAATACCGGCTCTCTCTGCAACTCCTCCATGCAGCGCCTGATGTTATTTTCCATTTCCGGTGTGATAAAAATTTTCCTGCCCTTCTTCAATAAGTTGTTTAACGGAACTAAGAACCGCGCCATCTCGGGGATGAATCGACGATAGTAGTTCAGGGAACCCAACAGCCGCCG
This sequence comes from Euschistus heros, assembly GCA_003667255.2. Classification (NCBI taxonomy): domain Eukaryota; kingdom Metazoa; phylum Arthropoda; class Insecta; order Hemiptera; family Pentatomidae; genus Euschistus; species Euschistus heros. The sequence goes on from RCWM02000009.1 coordinate 68,066, forward strand.
TATGCCCTTAACGTCCCGCGGGATTTCCATTCTCGCAATGGCCTCTACTTTCCCTTTATCCGGCTTCACCCCGTCCTCCGATATTGTGTGCCCCAGGAAACTTATCTCGCTTTCCCCCAGACGCGACTTTTCCGCCGATAGTTTCAAGCCAAACTCCCGAATTCTCCCGAATACCGCCCTAAGATGTGCCAGATGCTCGCCCTCCGACTTACTGAAAACCAAGAGGTCATCCATATAAATCTGGCACATACTTTCATCCAAACCCCTAAGGAGCTCGTCCATTATTCTTTGGAACGTAATGGGCGCGTTCTTAAGCCCGAACGGCATTCGGGTGAACTCGTAATGACCTCGCTCGAAGGTGAAGGCCGTCTTACACTGGTCCCTGGGGTTCATTCGGATCTGGTGGTACCCGGCTTTCAAGTCTAATGTGCTAAATATCCTAGCCCCACTTAGCCTATCCAAAATGTCCTCGAATCTGGGGATGGGGTATTTTCTCGTCCCGGGTGTTTTCATTGAGTTTGCGATAGTCGATGACTACCCTGTACTTCTCCTCCCCGGGGGCACTCTTTTTCCTCACGGCCCAGAGCGGACTATTGTAGGGGGAAGTGCTATCAACCACGATTCCTTGACGTTTTAAGTCCTCTATCTCTTCCCGGATATGCCTACGGAGCGCTTGTGGGTATCTCCTCTCCTTGACGTACGTGACCCGCTCCTCCTTCAACGGTATCTCGTGCTCCGCCCTACCGGTGACGCCCAACTTATCACCCTCCTTGAAAAAGATGTCATTGAACTCTTTTAAAATTTTCCCCCTCCAGTCTTCCGCCCTGTTCACTACTCCAATTTGCCCTTTTTCCCCTTTTAACACCGAGCAACACCTATACCTCTTTTTCCCAATCCTAATACTCCACCTCCCCTTTTTATTGCTCACCCACCCTGGCTCCTACCTTTTCCAATAGATCACAGCCTATAATACCATTATACGACTTGGCCATTTCCCCTATCACATGGCATACTAGTTTCTCCCCCCTGTCCGACCATTTTTCCAAACTCATCTCTACCTCCCCCTCAATGGTACAAGGGCCACCCAGGGTAATCAACTTACAGGAACATGCCCTTACCTGGAGTGCTCCGTTGCAGCCACTGAATTGCTCCGCCGCTCGCCGACTCAGGATGGTGCTGGAGCTCCCGGTGTCCACCAGGCACCTCACTCCTCGCTCCACTCGGATAATAGGCAGACCGCCGCTTCTCGCCCTCACGTTGTGTACCTCAATGATGCGGTCGCCTCTCTGCTGACACCCTCCTCAGGCCGCCACACGTCCGGTCGTCCCTGCTCGTCTCCGTCCGCTGTTTTTCTTTTCTCCTCCGGCTCCCAGCGGCTCTGGCTCCTTCCTCTCCGCTACCTCCTGGTTCGTCCCTCTCCGTCTCTGATGTTGCAGACTCTCTGACATCCTCGAGGAAGACTCGGATGGCCTCCTCTGTCCTCTCCATACTCGGTTTATTTCCATTGGCTCCCCCTTTGGAAATCTCCGATGCATGTAGGGACACTGCCTTGCTATGTGCCCCTCGTTCCCGCACTCAAAACATTTGGTGCGGGGACAGTTCGCCACGAGGTGTCCTGGCTTGCCACATCCATGGCAACGCCGGTCCTCTCTCTTGCTGGAGTTAGGTGCTGCCCTCCTTGGACCTCGCCCTCTCTGCTCTGCTGGCCTTGACCGTGGCTCCATCTCTCTCCTTTTCCATGGCGCACCGCCAGATCTCCTGTATTCCACCCTGGTCCAGCCCACGTCCTCCTTCTCAGCCCTGAACTCCTCCTCCCGGGCGCTCGAATCCATCAACTCCTGAGCGCACTCAACGAAGTTCTTTTCCCGGGGAAAATTTTCCTTTTTCCCCGTCTCCCTGGCTAGCTGGACTTTCAAGATCGTGCTGACGAACGCCATCTTTGCTCTCTACTTCCGCCGCACCTGCTGTTTCACGCAGCTTGTCAGTGACCCTGTTGAATTTTGCTAGAAGCTCTCCTGCATATCTGCCACAGCTCTGGCGTGGGTGCTTCATCTCCCTGAAGAGCTGAAACAAGTCCTCTTCAGGAGTCCATCTGCCGCCACCATATGCTTTTTTGAGCCGCTCCTTTATCACCTCCCAGGGTGTCTCTTCATCCGCCTGAATTAAATTCAGGACGCTCCTCTTCACCCTGCAAATGAGGTCTGCCCGCAGAGATTCCGCGTCGTGGCCGTCCAATAAATCTTCTGCTCTCTTGGCCTCTATCCTCGCTAGCACTCTATCAACACTCTTAATAAAGTGATTGAGCTCACCTGTTTCCCCGGTAAACCTCTCTATGTCAGAGACCGCTTTTCTGAGGTCCTGAGCAGTGGCTGTTCTGACCTTGAGCCAGGCGAGTGTGTTGGCATGGGCCTCAGCCATCGTCTCTCTTGGAAGTGGTGGCAATCCGTTGTTCACCTGTAGAATGGGTGGCCTCAGGATGCTGTTCTCTTCCATCCGCACTCTTCTGACCGAAAAAAAAGAAGAAGAAAAAGAAAAAATTCTCCTACCTCGGTCCTCTGCTCCTCGTGGTCCCGGGTTTCGGCACCAGTTAAATAGACTGAAGAACTAAACTTTAAAAAAAAGAAATAAAAGGGATAATGAAACGCACGTAATGACTGTTAAAGAATAACTGGTTTATTGCTCTGATGCAGCTCTATTTATACAAGTACATTGTTTGTTGTGACTAGAGATAGGATTAAGGCTAATACTAGCCTGCTTCGGACCTTGACTTATATTATATATATATATATATATATATATATATATATATATATATATATTTTTTGTTGTGGTGGATGATTGCTGAGGTTGATTGCTGTTGTTCTATTCTTCGATCTTGATTTACACGCATTTCTGGGAATACCACGGTGTTATCGACATCAGGTGCTTGGGTGTTAAGAGTTTGTTTGGTTGTAGATGTATTTAACTTTCGCTGGCTTTGCATACTTTTGTAAACTATGCAGCCTCTATAATTCGCAGGGCGAGCTTCTCTACACATTACGCATTTAGCGAGAGTATCACGTGATTGCTGGCACGTTTCTGTTGCATGTGAACCAGCACATTTCACGCATCTTGGCTGATGCTGACAATAAGTCTTAGTGTGTCCTAAACCTTGATATCTAGTGCACTGGACTATAGTCGGTTTCCTTCTTGGTTCTTCGAATTTTACGGAGGATTATACAAGTCTAGTAACATCAAATATATCTTTATTGTTGCTAGCCGGCTCCAAGTCTACAAAGAATAGAGGCAACGGATACTTTTCTCTAGGGTGAAGCACATTAGATACTCGCCTCACGCTATATCCTATTACTTCCAAACCGTCTTTTATGGCGCTCGTTGGGGTAGTAGTATGGAGACCTCGGAGTACTACTCTATAAGCTTTATCTTCTTTCAGCTGATAACAGTGAAAATCATAATTTTTACCTGTTAAATGATAAATGACTTTTTTTATAACAGTCTTTCGACGATGTTTTGACCTTAATATCTTTGAGTCGTGAATAACAATCGAAGTTGGTCTCTCCAATCAAATCTGCTATTTCTTTGCAAAATAAGAAAGTTTCGATTTTATATAAATAAATTGGTGGCGGGTCTGAGTCAGAATTCTGTTGAGGATTTGGTGTGATTGATTAAATGGTTTTCGCTGCAGTAGATTTACTGCGGGGTTGATGGCTTGCATTGGTGAGTGGCTTTTTTAATTTGGCCGTCTTTCTTTTTTTCTTTTTGTTCGGTGAATTGCCCGCTGATCCAGGGTCTCTATTTCGGTGGCACTTTTGAAGAACTCTTCTGGATTGGAAATCAGTTTCACTAATTTGCGAATAGGTGGCATCTTCCGATTCGTCACCAGATGTGACAATTTCCATCATTTGATAAGTAAAAATAAAAATGAAATGTATATAAATTAAAATTAAATTATGATAATAATAGCAATTAATATTGAAATTATTACCTATATCAAGAACATATTTACATAAATTATACAATATTTCTGCAGTAAAACATTATGAAATAAATCTATAAAAATGACACTAAGAATATTTTTAAAAAAATAATAATAATATATAAATAAAATAGTCCAAAGAAGAAGAGCGAATTTTTTTTTTTTTTATATTGTCTAGTTTCGAACGGGAGGCATTAAAACTATCAACACTAACCTTGACCGTGTGATAGATAGCGATGTATTCTACCAGCCAATAGGATTACGGCAAGCCAGTTAGACTGCTTCACCTAGTAGATTGTTATTGTTAATTTTAATTTTTAATTTTTTTAAGTTAATTTAAATTTTCACACATCTCACTAAAAATAATATAAATATGTTCTATTGTCATTAATTTCACCTTATGATAAAGATAAGAACGGAATTTTAGTTAGTGCACTGTTAAAGAAAGTCACAAACACAGAGCGATTATTAGGCGTGCAGTGTAGGTGCGGCCATCTAGAACACTTTGCAATTAAAAATAAATTTTAATTATGCCGATGTTTCGACTTGCATTGCAAGGCTTCACCAGGGCTAGAAGAAAAAGAAAACAAGCAAAAAGATATGACAAAATTGCAGAGAGTATAAAAAACTATGAAATGAATAATTGTTTTAGAATAAGGACTGTAACATATTTATGTATATACATATAAAAGGAAATATTTATAGAAGACAATACAAGAAGACTATTGAATTAACAATTAAAATAAGTTTTAATTAAATAAAAGTTCACATGAATCGAGAAAGGATCGAGTGAGGGATAAGTCTTTGAGGAACAGAGGAGACACATTTGGAGAAAAGGATTGTGGGTGTTGGAGATGATTAGAGATAAGATCACAGATACTTATGCGCGACAGCTCTCTATCTTCAACAGTACTAATAAGTGAGTCACCTATCTATCTATCTATGTGTATATCTATATATCTATACCTATATCTATACCAATATCTATATCTATCTATATATATATATATATATATATATATATATATATATATATATATATATATATATATATATATATAAGTTAAAAGTACTTAAGTGAATTAAACAAAAAAGAAAAGGTTTTAAATAATAACGCACTAACTAGTAGTAGAAATAATGCTGATTTTCCCTCAATACTGCTTATCTACTCTTTGTTGTTAGGATTGTTGTTGTTAGATAGGATTAAGTTACAATACTGTGTCGGCCCGTCACTTAACTTATATATATATATATATATATATATATATATATATATATATATATATATATATATATATATATATATATATATATATATATATATATTCCAAGAAAAACTCATCTTAAAACGCTTATATCCTATCCTAGATTCCAATCACATAATCCCAAAACCACCTGTTTGGATTCCGAACATCACATTCCACAATCCAGCAATGTTATCGTGAGGTGAACGTTGTCTCCTCCGCATTGGAGCGCGGAATGTACTGCACGGGAGCCTTTCTCGAAGTAGAACAAGCTTTTGACCGAGTCTGGCATCCGGGACTGCTTTACAAACTACGTTAATTCCTACCTACATATTCCTTATCATCCGGTCCTATCTTAGCCATACAACCTTCAAAGTTAATCATAACTTTTCCTCCTTCTCTCTCTTTACCCAATCTTCAGGTGTTCCTCAAGGAAGTATTCTAGGTCCAATCCTCTACACGGTGTATACAGCTGACATCCCGACGGATCCTACCACCATCCTCACCACGTATACTGATGACACATGTGTGTTATCAGTAAATAATGATCTCTTCATTGCCTCACAAAAAATCCAATCCCATATCATAAAACTTCAAGAATGGTGTCAATGGTGAGAATGGTGGAGAATCAAAATAAATCCCATCAAATAACCTTCACCCTTCGTCGTAAACCTACGACTTCCTGTCCTACAGTATCCTTTAACGATGTTCCATTAATCCCCGTTGAACAGATCCGCTACCTAGGACTCCATCCGGACAAACGTCTTACTTGGAATCCACTTATAAGACTAAAACAACAAGTAACTGCCCGTCGTTTTCGACTACTTCAACATTTACTTGACAAACGTTCCAACCTTCCCATTAATTACAAAAGACTCATTTACATAATAATAATTAAACCAATTTGGACATACGGAGTTGAGCTCTGGGGCTCCACTAAACCATCCAATTCATCTCGTATCCAATCCTTACTGCTCCTTAATTTGTCACAAACAAACTTATCCACGTAGATCTTAATATACCTTACCTTTCTGACTTAGCACAAACCAGATATCAATCCTTTCAAAGCAAACTCCACAACCATTCAAAACAATTAGTATCCCAACTTGATTAACATTCCATTCCAGATAACCCTCCGAGGCTCCTGAAAAGAAGATGGCCTTGGGACCTTCTAATATAATACTTCATGATATAGAACCTTCATAAGTGCTACAAATGGTTAGTTGCTTTAACCCTTATCCTGGCAATGGAAACTACAGTTCCCATCAACTTTGGTCAATATTTATAAAGTAACTAGCTGGATGGGAGTCTCGCGAACAGTGTTGTCCTTTTAAGGAAACACTTTTCTTCAAGTTGGCAGCCCTGCAAGGTGGGCGGAACGCGATGAGCTTAGCTATTCGACGAGATTTGTGGCAAAGTTCAGTTTGGCTGATAGACATCGTTGGCTTGCCTAGTCAGGTATGTTTACAACCATTTTTTATTTGTTATTCTTTGTTTCTCAGAACTGTGATCTGTTCATTCTTATAGATTGAGTTGTTTTCTAAAAGAAACAGTTAAAAAATAGTCGAAATTTCCATTCACACTTTTATAATCGAAGAAATTAAAATGGGAACCTCAGTACCCCATGCCAGAATACCAGTAAACTTCAATGGGAACCTCAGTTCCCCTTGCCAGGTTACCTGTATACCTGCTAGGGGATCCTTATTAATTAATTAATTATTCATTAATTGCTTAAAAAATTAGCTAATATTGTACTATTATTTTATTATTATACCGTTGAATAATGTATTATTTCATATTACAGCATAAATGTCCGCAATTTATCAAAGAACATAATGCTCACATGGGAGGAGTAGACATATCGGACATGCTCATTGCAATTTATAGTACTCCTCTCAGATCCCACCGGTGGTACTTTGCTCAAATGCTCGACATTTGCACCAACAACGCTTGGTTATTGTACAGGAGGGACATGAAAAACCTGCGAGAAATAAAAGGAATGGAAGTGAAAAGAAGGCGGAAGAAAAAAATTTAAAGGAGGAGGAGCAAAGAAAGGCGATTGCGGACAAGTCAACAATTTGAAAACAGAGATAAGTCGCCCATGGAAGATGCATCTAAACTCCAGGAACAGTGGATTCGAGCAAAATGTAGGAGAAAATGCAGGAATGGGTCGAACCAAAGAACAGAAAAAAAAATATAGAGAAAGAAAGAATATTACTAAAACACTAGCTGGAAAAAAGAGAGAAATCAAAACAAATATTGATGGACGCGAACTTTCCCTCAAAGAATTTAAAGCCATCACCCAACAGGTCATCCGAGCCGCAGTTGTGCTAGATCCAAGATTAGAGCCTCGTCGCGCTTCATTCGCAAACATCAACCAAATAAATCATGAAGTGTCTCCTGTAATTTGGATGGCACATCAGCAGGAGGTGATCATTTTCCGAAGTTCACAGTCAAGCCTGTGTCAAATCAATAAAACGGTTTTCAGCTGCTCAAAATGTGATAAAAGGTTATGTCCCATTCCTAAAAGAAATTGTTTCCTACAGTACCACGTCACCTCCAGTACCACCAATGCCAAGTAAACAATCGGCCTTTTTTCTTTTCATTTACGTAAGGAGTCATCATTCTAGTATTTTTTATTTTCATAAGACGTTTTATTTTTTTATTTTTTTTTAATTTAAGACTTTGAGTTTATTATTCTTTAAATTGTTTTGTTTAAGTTAATGTTGAATTCAAGTGATAACAACTAATGTGATGTTGAAAGACTGAATTTTTTTTTTCCTTTAAAAATGTGCTGTGATCTCCTAGAAGTAGGGTGACAAAATCTCAGAAAACAAAAGATATTTATTTTTAATATAATATATAATTTTATTACACATTTATTGATTTTGAATTTTTTAACCTTCCTAATTTTACTATACGGCAACCTGGCAAAGGGAACCACAGTTCCCCTTTTATATAAAAATAATGAAAATAAAAAGAGTTTTATTTAATGCAATTTAACAATTTACAATTCTGTAACATGATTGTATGAATACATGTTTTGCTAATAAAACAATTCAAACTACAATTTCTTCGTAAATCAATTCATTCAATAAAATTAAAACAGAATACTTATATACTGTAGGAAAAACTGACAAAAACCTACTAAAAAAAATAAATAAATAAATAAAAATAAATAAATAATAATAATAATAATAAAATAATATAAAGTAATAAAATAAATAAATGAAAATATATAAAAATAAGCAAAAGTTTTGGGCCTTAAAGTTAATTACTATTTAAGAATAAATTAACTCTTACAATCCTTTGATTTGCTAAATTTAAATTTTAACTAAAACTAATAAATTCTTAGAATGTCTTATTAAATAAATTTTATTTTAGTTGTATGTGTCTAGTTCGTTTGTGTACGTATCTTCTTAAGGTTAGCTTATTATATTTGCCTATTGCTTGTATTATGGGATTGTCAGAGTTTATTGTTGAGTTGAAAAAGTTCTGAGTCTGGGAGTAAATAAACTGTTTAATTGTTTGAAAGTCTAGATCGTGGAGCATGTCAGTTATTTTCGTGTATCTTGGGTAGTCGTTAATGATTCTCAAGCATTGGTTTGAATTCTTTCTATTTTTTTGTAATCGGAGTCACATGTGTAGCTCCATACCGGAGAGGCGTAAGTTAGTAATGGTCGAATGACTGATTTATATAGAATGATTTTGTTTCGAGTTGATAGTGGGGATTTTCTTCGGAAATATGGTGACATTGTACTGATAAGTTTTTTGGCTTTGCAGCATTTATTATTAATGTGGGATGTGAAAGTTAAACGTTTATCTAATTCGAGACCTAGGTAGGTAGTAACAGTTTGTTCCCAAGGTATTCGAATTTTATTTAGAATGATATGATCCGCTATTTTAGGTCTTCTTTTTGTAAACATTATTGCTGCAGTTTTGTGTTCATTTATTTGTATTTTCCATCTTTTGTAATATTTATTGAATTTGGAGTATAATGATTTTAATCTCTTTTCTATTGTACGTATCTATTCTGTAGGAACTAGTGTAAATGGCGGTGTCATCTGCGTAAAACGATCTTTCAACTGAAGGAAGAGAAGGAAGGTCGGATATGTACAGGTTAAAGAGAGTAGGGGAAAGACAGGATCCTTGGGGAAGACCAGCTGATAGGGAATGTTTAGATGTTGTGGTATTGTTAATTGTGATTTAAAAGGATCTATTAGAAATGACTGAATGGATAATATGAATGATATAGGGTGGGAATTGGTAAGTGATAAGTTTGTAAATTAGTCCGTTATGCCATATTGTGTCAAAAGCCTTTTCGATGTCTAGTAAGATCATCCCCCAGTATGTTTTTTTTCGTTAAAACCTGCTGTAATAAAATCTGTCAATCTAGCTAATTGTGCCACTGTAGAATGGTGGTTTCTAAAACCAAATTGTTCATTAATCATGATATATTGTTGTCCGATATAAATTTGTTTAACCTCTTCAAGAATATTTTTTCAAATATTTTTGAAAGAATGTTAAGAAGGCTAATTGGTCTATAGTTAATGGCTTCTGAGGGGTCTTTATTTGGTTTAGGTATTGGTATAGTTTTTGCTGTTTTCCAGGAAGCAGGGAAATGTCGGAGGCGGAAAATGGAATTGAAAATTTTTGTCAAGAACATTATTGATTTTTTACTGAGATTTTTAATTACTATTGTAGGAATATTGTCTTCGCCCGGAGCTTTTTTAGTTTTTAGCTTTTTTATAATATGAATTATTTCTTTTGGTGATACGGAAGGGAAGTTAGATGGTACCTTTTGCTGAAGATATTTATTTACAGTTTTGTTTACTGAGCGATTATGGTGGGGTGAGCCAAAGTCTTTGGTGATTTGAGAGGTGGAAGTAAAATATTCCGCTAGTAAAGTTGCTTTGCTTTTATCAGAGTAGGCAAATCCATCCGGTGTTTTAAGGGGTGGTATACATTGAGAGCGGTTTGTAAAAATGTGGTGGAATTTCCAAAGTGATTTGTCTCCAGGTTTTATGTCTTTTAGCATTTCGGTCCATTTGTGATTTTTCCAGTCATTTAATTTATTTTTTACGTATGAATTCAGTCTATTCATTATTATTTTGTGTATTAGGTTATTGGAATTTTGATACTTTTTTCTGATTTTATTTTTTAATTTGATGAGCATTTTTAGGTAGATTGGGAATTTTTTGTGAAATTTATGAGATATTTTTGGAATAGCGGTTGACATAGCTGATTTAATTTGCTGAGTTGAATTTATTTATATTATGTTCCAAGTCAGAGGAGGATGTAATTTCGGGGTTTATTTCTAATTCTCGATCAATAGTTCGTCTAAATATTTGCCAGTTTGCGTTTTTAAAATTGACTCTCGAAACTGTGTTGTTTTTATCAACTTTGGAGTTTACCCGAAAGATCACAGGGTTGTGATCCGATGAGAGACATGGTAGAGAGACTAAACGAGAGATATTGATATTTTTAGAAAGGGCTAAATCTATAATACTCGGTTTAAAACGGCTTTGAGATGGAATATATGTGGGTTCTGTGGGGCTATGGAATTCTATGTTGTATCTTGATATAATATTTAAAAGTGTTTTCCCATTTTTGTTGTTATTATGACAGTTCCACTGTTTATTTTTGGCATTTAAGTCGCCGAAGATGATAAAATTGTTACTAATATTAAATAATTTAATTAAGTCTGGCGTATGTAGTTTATTAGGAGGAATATAGGTCGCAATAATTGCGGTAATTTTATTATTTATTCTGAGTTGAATGGCGACAGCTTCGACGTGAGTAAGGCCATCTACCGGCAGATATGTGTGACTAATGTCTTGGCGGGTTATTATCATAACTCCCCCGCCTTGCCTGTTACGATCTTTCCGATATATTTTGTAACCCGGAATTGAGAATCTGTCACCTGGGGCTAGTCGAGTCTCACTTACTGAAACAATGTCCGGTTTATTTTCGAGTAGAAATTGATTAAATTCAATTGAATTACCTTTTATGGTTTGGGCATTCCACATACAAAATTTTATTTTATCGTTATTAGTTACCATTTACGATAAGATTAAGATTGCTTATATAAGTGATTAGGCAAATAACATAAAAGAATAATAATAGAAATGAGGAGAAATGTTTACGAGTTTGTTTACTATTTATGTTTATAGTACACGGATACTGTAAGTAGTTTGTTTTATACGAGACATATTTCAGTATCGGTTTAGTATCTGTTAGGTAAAGGTCTGTAAGTTGTGTAAAGTAAAAATATTTATTTAGACGTGCAAGTATGTAACTGTAGCAAGTTGATGTACTGTTGTTGTTATGAGTGTAGGTTGTAATGGTAGAATTAGAGAAGCCGAAGTTCGTAAGTAATTCTAACACATTTATGATTATAACATATTTAAACATATAATTATAAAATATATTAGTATTTATTATATTTACCATTAATCAATAAATAATAACAATCCTTCTATTAAAATAAAAACTTTTGACATACCGTCTTCAGCATTTTTTAGTTTTGTCATCGTATTTTTAAAATTTGAAATTATTTTTCCAATGTTAAATGAGCTGAAAAAATTTTTAATTTCTTTAAAACAATCAGAGAACGAAGGCTCCTGATTCTGATGGTCTTTCGATGGGAAGGTGTTTGAAGGCCACTGAGATTTTGGGTTCGGGAGAGTAGGGAATGCTTCTTTAGTTGCTTTGAAGTTTTTTCGCGGTGCTGCTTTTATCGTGGGGTTTTTTTTGCTTAGTTGCAATTCCATGTTTCTTGTGTATTTTATGCAGTTTGGTTAATTTGAGAAATGTTCTTCAGAGCAATTGATACATTTAGGTTTAAATCCATCAATGAGTGCGTTGGGGCAGTCTTTTGATAAGTGATCTCCTGAACATTTAAGACACTTGGGTTTTTTTTAAAACAATTTCGTGCTACGTGATTAAATTCCTGGCATACGTAGCATTGCGTGATTATTTTATTTGACCTGTATTTTTCCCATTTTATTACTAGGTCGCAACAATAGTTTATTTTATTTAATTGCTCTTTATTTTCTAAAATTACTATTGCTAGTGGAAGTTTAATTAGCCCTGTTTCGGTTTTCTTTCCATTTGGTATATTTTGTATACCTGAAGGCCTTGGTTTTTAAGGTTTTCTGTTATCTCCTCGATAGGGAATTCTGGGGGAAATCCTTTTAGAACTAATTTAGGCTTTATTTCGCTTTTAGGAGTATACGAGTGGAAATCTACTTTATTTTCTTTAAAAATATTTTTAATTAGTGAGAAATCCTGGCTATTGAATGTATAAATGCTTGTTTTATTTCCATTATATTTTACTTTTATTTCTTTTACTTGCGGTTTTATAGCATTTATGGTTTCTTTAATGTTATTAAATGGGCTGTTTATTATGATAGGTGGATATTGATTGTTAGTTTTGCCTTTATTGTTTATAGGTGTAGATAACTCCGAAATTTCATCCTCATCCATATCAGAAAGTATGTCGTAGCAGTTTGCCACGTCAATATGATATTGTACAGCATCACCTCTTTTCCGTTTGATATTTCTATTTGATGTTGATGATGATGGTCCTGGTGGTTCATCCATTGTATTTTCGGCCCCTCCTCCAAGGGCTTTGGAATGGGTTATTAACTTCGTAAAATTAATAAGAAAATAGACGAACTATAATAAAAAACAAAATGTCTTAAATAAAAGAAAACTAAAAGAAAACGTAACTATATAACTTGGACTGCACTCTTTACACTACGGCTGCTACAGCGAGACTCGTTCCCCTTTTGTTGCAAGAGCAACATTACGGTAACCTGGCAAGGGGAACTACGGTTCCCATTTATTATAAATGACCATAAAAGTAATTAAAATTAGTTTTGGCCGTGTTGGATAGTCGTTTCAGTATGTGTGAAGGCCAAACTTCGGTGTTTTCAAGTGATTTTCAAAAAAATCCCAAAATTTCTGTTTTTTCCAGGAAAAAGGTTAAAAACAAGTGACGTGTCATTTTTATCTATGTCATCACATTTACTTGATGTATTATATTTTATATTGTATATACAGTTGTAAATTTCAATAAATATTAAATACACACACACACACACACACACACACACACACACACACACACACACACACACACACACACACACACACACAACAATGGCGCTACGGTCCATGCAGAACCTTGGCCTCTTCCACGATTCCCCTCCATTTGTTTCTGTCACCAGCTGCTCTCCTCCAATACCTCACACCAAGTGTCTTTAGGTCTGCCTCAACGTCTTCCCCCCTGCGCAATCTAGGCCTTCCTCTTTCTGTTTTTGGCATTCTGTTGGGGCTCATTCTCTGAACATGGTCCAGCCATCTTAATCTCCTTTGCTTCATTGTAGCAACCAAATCTGGAGCTTTGTGCAGTTCTCTTAGTTCCTGGTTGCTTTTTACTATCCATATTTTTCCATCTTTAGTAGGGCCATATATCCTCCTCAAAATTTTTCTATCCCATCTATTTATAATGCTTTCATTCTTTGCAGTGAGCGTCCAGGTTTCACTGCCATACAATACGACTGGTTTAAGGATGGTTAGGTAAACCCTTATTTTCAAATTTTTTGGTAGCATTTTTTTGCCTGTTATTTTACCGAGGGCCCAATAACATCTATTACCAGCCTTTAATCTTTCTTTTATTTCATCATCTACTTCATTTCTTGAAGTAATGACGCTACCTAGGTACTTGAATTTTTCGACACTTTCGAAGTGGTATCCTGCCCCTTCTAGGTTTTCCACCATATTTTGTTCCTTCGACGTCACTAGGTATTTCGTCTTTTCTTCGTTTATCTGGAGGCCAACTTCTGTTGCTTTTCTGCTACAATCTTCAAATGCTCCTAGTAGGGAGTTTTAGATGCTGAGTCATACGGGTATAAATGCTTCCAGGGTTCGTCCTTATTGCCCTTATGACTGTTTCTAGTATTAAATTAAACAGTACCGGTGACAGTGGGTCTCCCTGCCTCACTCCCTTATGTATATCAAATGATTCAGTCACCCCTCCTTGCACTTGGACAGCTCCTTTGCTATGCTAAAGTCATTTGGGCTAGTCTTATCAACTTTGAGGGAAAACCTATGTCTTGTAGGCTTTTACGTATATAATTTTCTCCTATCGATACTATCATACGCCTGTCTATAATCTATAAATAGGTGATGCAGTTTTATATTCCACTCGTAGCATTTTTCAAGCATCATTCTAATGGAAAATATATGATCTGTTGTTGATCTCTCAGGTCTAAAACCACTTTGGTATTCCCCCAACAACTGTTCTGCTCTTTTCACTACTCCATTCATTATCAGCATTGATAATATCTTATACGTGGAGCATAACAGTGCTACACCTCGGTAGTTTCGACATTCCATTTTGTCGCCTTTCTTTTGGATTAGAATTATCAATTCCTTACACCATTCTTCTGGCATCTCTTCCTTTTCCCAAATTGCTAACACCAGTTCATAAATCTCTCGATGTAATGCCTCGCTACCATATTTGATAGCTTCTGCTGGGATGCCATCTGTTCCAGGAGCTTTGTTATTTTTCAGTTTGTTTATAATATCCTCCACTTCTTCAGGATCCGGAGGTTCTAGATTGTCTTCCTGTGAAATTTGGATCTCCTCATAATGTCCCGTTGCAGTTGTATTAAACAATTCCCATATATATATTCCAGATCGGTGATTAATAGGGGGATGTGGTGAATGTTTGTCGTAGGATTAGTAAAGTTTGGACCTAAACTTAAGATGTTGATGATAGGGGGAGGGATATCGAAGGAAGAAAGGTTTTTAACCCAAAATTCCGGTCAAATTAATTACTCCACGTACAGAAACCTCATTTCCTACAATTCTATCGCTCCTCGGTTTTATGGTGTTGTCAAAATTCATTTACTTAATAACCCACTTCGTCCTAGTACGTCCAACATCTATTCCTCTTCTTTAAAACTGCTAATTCCTCCTTTCCTCTCTTCTCAAGCCCTTAGCCACAACAGTACCTACGACATCCATAACTCCTTTAACTTATGTGAGATACTATTATCCTTCCAAATTCCCGATAACTTTATCCTAGCTTCCTTCGACGTAGAGAATATCGTAGAAAAAGTGTGAGCGAGAGAGTGTGAAAGTGAGTGGATGAGTGAAGAGAGAATTTTATTTGACATTATTGATTCATTCAATTTATTGTAACCAAAAATTAATACTTGAAAAGTAGTTCTATATTAAATTCAAAATCAATCAATCAAATATATATTTTAAGATTTTAAATTAGTATAAAAATACAATTAACGTTCACAAGTGACGTTCACAATTTAGAGAACATTTAAGTTGAATCTAAACCTTTAAATCTCTATGTTTTTTTTAATAATAGATTTATTTTCTTAAGTAAAGTAATTTTATACGTATAAAACTTAAGTAATAATAATAAATATCAAATTGAAAACATAGCAGTAAAATTTAATGGGTATAAAATATATAATCATTAATTTAAAATTGGGGGGAACAGTGGCTCAACAGTCGATGAACTTTGTTATTTGGCGCTTTTGTTAATTCATAAATTTATTTTTGTTGATAATTCTATTTTATCAATCCGTGTAAATATATAACTGCGTCGGATGAGTTTTGAAAAGTCCAGAATTTATGCATAGAAAATAAAACTGGAACTAACCTAGTGAAATTCTTTTTCCGCCATACTTGTTTGAGCTTTGTTATTCTGTTTGTTGTGAATTGGCCAAGTACTTGAACATGATATACAATAATGGCCCAAAGTTTTATTATAGTTTGAATATAAATAATTTAAATTAGTTATGATTAAAAAGTGATTAAATCATAATGTAGAAGTGTTCTGTGGGAACGTGTACAAATAGAGGTTGCAAATGCTTAGGTGTTATTTATCATGAAATAAATCGGTTAAATTGTCATTTATTAAATATTTATGAAATAGTATTTAAAAAGTGATACTTTGTGCGTTCTTTTATAATTGTTATAATTTTAGTACCGACTTATAAAATAGCCTAGTTAGTTAATGACCTCAAAAGACAGAAATTTATGAACAGTGTAAGAATTTTAGTGTATTATCTATAATTTATTTTGTATTATGGGCTTTGATTTACCTTATATTGAAAGCATAGACTAGATACTCTATGTAATATCCTCCAAAGCTATTGTTTATGTTACTTCTCTCTTGTTTACTAGTGATTTTATGTAGTGTTAGTGTTATTTTATGTGTAGCTAATAACTGTTCCTTAATTTTAAGGTATGAAGTTTTTCTATTATCTAAAAATGCTGACTCCCATTTCACCAAATGAGTTTTTTATATGGTGTTTCAAAATGAGATGCATTCTAAGACGTCTAAAGCAAACAAGACTGCTTCAAAATTATTCGTGCCTATATAGTAATGAATTGTGGTGCATCAGTGAAGTTTTGTGTAGGTAATAACCTATTTTCAAGATATAAACAGTATCTTTTATAATGTGTGAACACAGCAGAAATTATGTAAGGTGAGTCTCATAATGTAATATATATATATGTATATATATTTTTTATTTGTACAAAATGTTCTAATCAATTACGAATAATGTTTCATTTAATGATATATTCACCTGACCTGATTATTTGGCCAGTTTCAGGCCATCTTTTGTTTTTGCTGATTCTTTAATTTAGAGCTCTGTATATGTATATTGTACCAAAGAAATAAATATGATTCTTATGGTTTATCGGTTAATTTAGGCTTGTTTTGTGTATGTTTCTTTTTAACCTGTAATCTTTTATATTTTAATGTGGGGCATTATCTTAAAATGTTATTTATTTGTGCACAATTCTAGGTTTTTATAAGTAATAATGTAAGTTTGTTATAAAGATTTATTACATCACTTTTTATTATGCCTGTGTAATCATTTGGTATTAAGGTTCAAAAAAATATATGTTCGTTTATTTTGTAACTGTTACTAGTACCGTGTAGTATCCTTAATTATTTAAATTGAATTGTTCTACATCAAATCAGAATGTAAATAGGAAGTCATGACTGGATATAGATGGTTATTTTAGCTATTATATTAATGTGTTCAAACTTTCCTTTGATTTGCCTTGTTTGTAATCCTTAACTTTTTGTATTATCAAATAAAATTTAGTTATATTAATTGATAATTCAATATGTGATATCAGTTTGCAATTATATCGAACCCTCTCTTTGTGTTTGATGAGATAGTGGTTGAATTGTTTAGTTTTAGTTAACCATTACTAAAATCCATTTTGTTTTTATTTATTATTTTTCTTGTCAATTTATCAGGTGATGAATACATGTCATATAATTGAATTTTATGTTGTAGATTGTTCACCCTCAAAGACTGAAGGTCCTGGAGAAATGTTTTCAGTGACCTAAGAATGAACGGTGAAATCCCGAGTGTGCCAATAACTACGTTGGCTGGCATCTCAAGTCTCACAGACTGTAAGATACTGAATCTTATGTTGATAATTTATCTAATTATTTGTTTATCACTGATTTTTATTTGTAATATTTGATAAATTGATAAATCTTGCATCAGTTTGACTACAGTTATGGTTTTATTTATTTTAGATTTAGTTTAGATCAAGAAATTTCAAAGATGTTGTAATGTAGGAATACCTTTACTTTTATTTTAGGATGTAATTAGTTTTGTATGTTACCTTTATATAACAGTTTTATCAAGAAAATTTTACTATTTGTTTTTATTTTTTTATCATCATAATCTTAAATTTATCTCCTCAAAGTATGAGCAAAACCATCAATTATTTGAGAAAAGTAATACTTAGTACAACTCTTGTTATTCCTCCAACAGCAGTTGTGTGATAGTTTGATTAATCGAAACCAACATGCTTTCAAATCCTAATTATTGTTATTATTTTTTGTATATATTTTGAAATAATAAGAATATCTCTTTTAATAGAAGAAATTATAGTTAATATGTATTTAAAATGGAACGATTCCTGTTCAAGATTTCAAGCATTGGGTTTGTAGAAATCAAATTTGTTACTTTTTATAGGGGAGCGCTAGTGCTAATTCTCTGAAAATTCAATTTAAAGTTATTTTAGGTGACTACTAATGTGTACTTCATTTATAAATTTTAACCTCCAATAATCTTAATGTTAAAAGTAGTTAACCGTTAAGTTCTCAAGAATAATTACCTACACTTGTTAGCTTGTGTAATAATAGTTTAGTGACTTATTTTATGCTTATTATAGCTTTCCAGCTTCTCTTACTTTAACACAATTTTATTTTATTCTTCTTTATTTTATATTGCTTATTTTATCCTAGATAACTTGAATGATTTCTTATGTCAGTCAATGTATTCAATTTTTCCATGAACTTCTTTTTTAACTAAGTGCTCTATATTTAGGCTATTTTTTTAAATCTTGAACTTCCAAGAAAAGTAGAGTTCTTGTTATTACTAGTTATGTTTTATTCTATGCTCCCCAGAATTAGTTTAGGAAAAAGAAGAAAACCTGTGACAGCACAATTCATTTTGAAGTACACTTTAAGTAATAAATTAATATAAGTTGGTATTCACTATTCTATTCTATTCTATTATTGGCTCGACAGACGCATGTAGCGGTCCTTGGCCTGTTCAACTGCCTTTGCCCAGTCGTCCATGTTGGCAGAGCACCTGATGGGTATTCCATTCCTCCCTATATCTGCTTTTACATTGTCCATCCATCTAGATTTTGGTCTTCCTATAGACCTAACTCCTTCTGGCTTCTCAAGGTAAATTCTTCTAACAGTTCTCGTTTCATCCATTCTGAGGATGTCTCCCAACCATTTCATACATTGGACTTGAGCGAACTGGGATAAAGATAGGTCACTGAACATGAAATATATTTAAGTGATGAAATGGTCAGGTAAATAAAAACGTCAAGTTTTTAACTTGACGTGTTTATTTACCTGACTGCACCCCTGACCATTTCATCACTTAAATTACAACTAACAGTCAACAATAGAATCATCATCATTAAATATATTTCTTTGTTAGTTCAATAATAGTATTCACTATTACTTATTGTATATTAGTTGGTCATCTATTTTAATTTTAATATTTTTCATCATTATTCCACTGTATGTAGTACATAGCATATAAATCATCGATCATTGCTTACCTTGAAGATTTTATTAATCGTAACTATTATTTGTGTCATTCAAAATTAGTGCATCACCTCTACATCTATGGGAAACTTGAGCTGAATGACCTTGTTTTTTCTTTCACTGATACTATTAAATGAATCAATGTTACTTGAGTTTATTATTTAGATGAACAAGATTCTAAAACACATATCAATTCAATTTTTCGAACATAGTATTTGTTAGCCATGAAGAAGGCTGACTAAACTGGCTTTATTTTGGTGCACTTGCATTCCAATTTTATGACTTTATGTTAGAGCTTACATACCAGTGTTGAATTAATTGTGTTTTTATTTTTTCCCTCTAGATTTAATCCAGAATCAATGATTTATACTTATTATCTGCCATAATCAGGGCAAATAATAAATGGACGGGAGAAAAGTTTCAATCTATTAGCTGATGGTCTCATCCAGAGTTCATTCTAAACATATTTATTAATCAATGCCAATATTTTGGCCAAAATATAAGTAATTTAAAAAAATAAAAATACTAAATTCTTGTATAGATTTAATTTTGTCTTCATTATTCTTTCTACGAGTAACCATCTGATACTGTATAATCAATTCAGGCATTGTTTGGACTGAAGAACTTATAATTACAGTAATATAAACTACATATAGTACATTTGATTTTAACTGATATAAACTGGTAATTTTCCCCTATGTTTGTGAGTTCTTTTTCTTTATGTCGTTAATTTCTTTGCCTTGTGCCCTTTGCAGCAATCTACTGTGAATCCAAAAAGTAATGGCACACCCATATTTTTTCTAATATCTTAAAAGTACTAAGGCTAATTGTTTGTTACTCAATTTGTTTAAAAATTAGCATACAACTTCTATTTTTTAGTAGCAATTGATTCAGCTAATTGAAAACAAATTGTAATTAAAAAAATAAAACATAAATCTTAAGGGTCCAAAAAGTATTGGCACAGTTGTATAAACTTTGATAATAAGTTCTTTATTTACATTAACACATACTTTAATACTTTCAGTCTGAAATATATACAAACCAAAATGTATAAGATTATTTTACACCATATTTTGAATAGTTCAGTGTTAATAAAATAGGAAAAATACATAAGAATTGTGTATAATTATGAATCCGTATGGTTAAATTGCGTTTTCGTAGATTTAGTTATTGTAAAATTCCATGTAGACATGATATAAGTTTTAGGACACATGGGTTCAGTTGTTAACAAATGACTCTCAGGGAGGCAACAAACGTTTTCTGAAAAGGAAACAAAAATAGTTCACAATATAATGGCAAAAACACTCTCTATTTATGCCTCTAAAATAGCATAATAGATTGCATCAGCTTCTATCACAACTTTTATCTTGAAAACAGTAAAGGATATAATCCAGTTTTAATTAATGTTGAAGATTTCAAAGAAAGAAACCATTCGTAATCGATGTCAATAAAAAAAAAATGTCCTGAGTTTGTCATAATCAACTTAAAGGAACCACTGGAGTTTTTGGCAAATACAATGTTTTTGGCTGTGATGGCCATAAATATGCATGGAGAAAGCCAAACAGAGAATTTCAAATGAGCCATAAGTAGCCCATCCACACTTACTGTGGGTCCAAAAAGTATTGCCACACCCACATTTTTTCTAATATCTCAGTAGTATAAAGGCTAATTGTTTGTTACTCAATTTGTTTTAAAAGTAGCAACAACAACTTGTACTTTTTTAGAGGCAATTGATGGAGCTAATTGAAAACAAATTGTAATTAAAAAAAATAAAACATGAATCTCAAGGGTCAAAAAAGTATTGGCACAGCAGACATTTTTATTTTGATAAATATTATATTAAATTTTATATACATCTTAATATTTTGTTACCATACTATTTGCAACTATTATGACCTGAAGTCTTCCTGCTATTAAGGAAATAACTTGTTAGGTTACTGATAATATCAATTTTATATTATCAAAGATCGTGATGTTATGTTGTCATAAATGAAAAATAAAAGAGTACGTTTAGATAACACACATGCTTGTTCATAAATGTTACATAATTATTATTGTAAAGAGAATGGTATTTAACAGTAAATCTGTTTTATCTATTACGTAAAACAAGTAGAATTTTACTTTTATTTCCAATTCATTATTGCTTTATATAATTTATTATGTTTTAATTTTTTAAGTTTTTGTTGACTCTTTTCTTCGCCAGTATTATTTACCTCAAATATTTAATGTAAGACTTTTTCTAGTGATACCAATATTTTCAATTAATGTTGAATTATATTATACTGGTTATATTCTCTTTACTCACTGCAAGGGTCCAAGTAATTCCAAATTATGGTAAAAGATTTTTAATTTAATATTAAAAACTGAAATTAAAATAGAAAACCAATTATGTTTTTCATTTCCTTTGCTAAACCATCTCCATGACAATCTATAATTTAAGACATACCTTAAATTCATTTGAACTTAACTTCTAATTTTGCTTTCTCTCATTAATTTTCCTAACTCGAAACTGGTTGCTTAAACATTCCCGTTGCCCTTCTACAAATGTTTGATCAAAAGTTTAATGTATGAAAGAATACATTATGTGAATTAATTTTGATTTCAATTAAAATATTAAAAAAATTATTATAGATCATAAAAATTATGACACTGGTGGATATGCATTCAAATCACCACTTTCTAGCTATTTGTAAATTTCTTACCAAAAGGACCTAATTTTCGTCTCTTCAATTATGTAAGAAATTTTCTAATTCCTACTATCTGAAAGGAGAAAATATCTTTCACTTTACACTTTTGAATAAAAATTTTCGATCCTGTTATTGATTAGTAAAGCTATGCTGATGGTTGTAATGGGGATTATGATATCTAATAATTAATAATTTTAAATCAAAATAATGGATCATAGAAATTCTGCTGGTAGGATACTGATACCCTTTCTTAAAATCCATGTTAAATCCTAAAAATTTTTTTTTTTACTTATCCAAAATAATCTAAATTAATAAGTTTTTCTTTGTGATATTTTTATATATTTTATGTTATTCTTTCTATTTTAGTTTGTGGGGTTATGTCATCATGTTGCTGTGAGATGAACTTTTTTCTATTACTATGACTTAATTATTTATATTATTAATTATTATTATTTGTATTAAGCTATATTATTTTTTTTCTATTTAGATTCTTATGTACATCAACAAATATTATTAAGAGTTTATTTATTTTTTAGTGCTGCCTGAAATGCCTCTTCCATCTCCTTTACCACAGACTATGAGCAACAAGTCTCTGCTATTTCATCCAAGAGTAGCTGAAGAAGCACATATTTTACTAAGTCTACGGGATGACACCTTAGTCCCACAGCTAGCACAGTCTCTTAACCAGTCTGCTGCTATTAACATGTATAGAAACCTTTTTTTTTTTTTCTTTTTTTTTTTTTTTTTTTTTTTTTTTTTTTTTTTTTTTTTTTTTTTATATAGATTTAAAAAACATGAAACAATTTTAAGTTGTATTACTTTTCTTTGCTCAAATATTCTCTGGAAGGAAATCTGCTATTGTTATATAAAATAAGAATAAAGTAGTTAAATAATTATTAGTTTCAGTTTTAAGGGATGAAAATTTAACTAATTATTAAGATAGTTTGTCATCATAAACATATAATGATATTATTTGCATTTATTATAATATTAATATTTTTTTAATTTAACCAATAATATTTCAGTGAACTGAAAGACCACTATACAAGTAGTGAAACCTCGAATGTTGATCAACAGAACATACCAGAACTACTTAAAGCAATATTATTTTGTGATCCAGAGGTTTTTAATGGCTTTCATTGTAAGTTTTTTTACTGTTTTTAATTGAAGTCTAATAGTAATTTAGTATATTTGTATATGTATATCCTGTTGTAGATGTACGACTGTCTTACTGTAATCTTGTTTGAATATTTAACTTAAACCCTTTAAGCCTTTTATATTATTAATATAGTTTCTATTACCTTTTCATTTAGTTTGACTATTGGATAGGAAATATTTTTCCTACATTTTACGAGTATTTGGTTTATTTCATGTGTCGTTTATTTCATTATTTCATCAGCATGTTTCCAAGCTATCTGAGTTTTGTTTAAGTATAATTCTTTTTTAATTTGCTATATTATATTGTTTAATATTATACTATTAAAAACTGTTTTATTTTTCATAGGTGTTAATAAAACGCAGCAATGGAATGTTGAAAACTCAACTCAACTTCCTCCAAAAATAAATAATCCACTTGTTAATCATGATGGTGTGGTGTGTTCATCATTTGTTTCATCGTTGAACGACAAAGTACATTATAACAAACGAATTTCAAAACATGTTAATTGCAAAAATGACAAATATTCTACACCATCTTCTATTGATGGAGAAAATGTTATCCCAACCCCACCTCTATCAGGTAATTGAAATTGCTACTATCAATTAAATGGTTTGTTGATTTATTAAAAGCATTTGAAATGAAACAAAACAATTGATAGTGATATATTATTTTGTTTTTGTGGTTTTTAATCTATTGTACTTGTTTTTTTATTTGGATAACATTAATATTTTTTTAATTAAATTACATTATAGATGATTATTTGGTCTTCCTTTTTTATTATGAATTAACAGCTCTACTAAGCTTTTTATGAAGCTCCAGCTTAATGCAATTGCTTTGGAAATAAAAGGCGTTTAAACTTCATTGAATAGTGGTTATGTTGTTACTGGGGTCAATTTTTATTTTGTTTTTTCAAAAAGTTTTGTATTTTATAGGATCCTCTCCTGAACAGACTAGTGTTCCTGCTCCTTTAGCCCAAGTTTGTGGTCCAACATTAGTGCCTTCAATTCCTTCTCAGGATTCACAAACTGTTATTTGTAGTTTAGAGGTAATGTATGATTTAAATTTTTTTACTTTATCATGACTTTTACTGATCTTATTTTATTTGGTTATTGTTGTTTAAATTCACAAACTCTCTTTCTGTATATTCATACATAGAAGTGTGTGTATGTGTGTGTTGGTGTTAGGGTATGTGCAGAAGATTATTTCCGAATTCATTCATATATGAATAACAAATAAATAATTTAATATATCATCAAAAATTAGTACATTTTCCAACCTTAAATGTTGTCAACAGACATGACATCAAGGATCAAGTATCTAGAAAAGTTTCAATTAATACAATTTTTTATATTAACTTTAAGATTACTCTGACTTTCAAGGAAAATGTTGTTTTTTTAAAATCAATTAAGAACAACAAATTCAGCATTTCAAAAAATATTTGATTATGTCAATTCTTTCAAATCGAACCTTAAAACAATATTTTAAAAAAAGGTAAAAAATAACTGCACTGAATTTAAACCTACTGGATCAAAAGAACTAAAACACAGATCTTTTGAGCTGTCTTATTTGACAGAAAACTAAATTGGACTAAAAATATAGAAAGGCTATATTACAGGACATTAAAAACCATCTACACCGTAATTATTGCTGCACGGACATTTTGCATCCTAATGGGTGATATTTAGAAGATCAACTATGATACAGCATTGATTACCAAAATGTTATATGCAGAGAGAATTTGCTGTAACGTAATCAGAAAAAATATAACCTTCTAAATCTATAATGGCTATTTGGCACTAAGCTGTTCGGTGTATACAAAGTAATCATATATGATGCTGCAGAAGTTTTAGCTAATACCATAAGATCTCACATTTAATAATTGTTAAGTAGCAACATACTAATCTATCAGAACATTTGTACTGGCTACACTCTTATCAGTATTAGATGTATTCACTGTTGACATTAACTAATCATGAATATATACACATAAAGAAGTAAAGAAAGACATGATGTCGGCTA
Organism: Euschistus heros; assembly: GCA_003667255.2. NCBI lineage: Eukaryota > Metazoa > Arthropoda > Insecta > Hemiptera > Pentatomidae > Euschistus > Euschistus heros. The sequence continues at coordinate 93,291 of RCWM02000009.1, forward strand.
AACTTGGCTACTTAAGGACCTAAGGAAGAACATAGTTCGAAGTACAAGCTTGGTGCTCTATGTTCTAACAAGCCTGAAAATACATTGATCTTAAATTATGAATATACCTGCTTGATCTTCCAACTACTGTGCATCATTAGGTTATCATACATAAACAAGTTTTTAATAAATCCAGTATTTGACTTAGCTGTTATTGAATGCTTACATAAATTATCCAAAAGAACATACACTTTAGTTTAGTTTTTAAGCGAATGTAAAGTGGGCCTCTATGACATCGAAGATAATGAGTTAGCTGACTCTAAGTATATTATCTCCATCATTTTCTTTTACAAAATATGGTATAAATGAAATGAAAAAATAATCTTTATTCTGGGACATATTGTCCTCTAAGAATAACAAACATGTATAATAGTCTGGCTATCTTAATTTCAAACAAAGATAAAAATATGTATAAAAGGTAATATATGAATGAAAAAAAAATGAAAATAGTACTTTTGGTATAAATATATAAATAAGAAAAAGAACAGAGAGAAAAGAAATAATAATAATCTGATGATGGAATAATAATTATATGCTTATTAGATCAAATTTATTGGCAACATATATGCTGAATTTGATTAACTTGAGGTATAGTATTATTTGAGGTTGAAGAAACAATGGATTTAATCTGGTCTTCAACATTTATTCCTAAAATAACTACCAACAATTATAATTTATTTAAATTTATATATGAATTTAAATATATTGTGTGCCATATTCCATAAAAATCTCTCAGTTTGTAACTTATAAGTTTAAATAAATTATAATTGTTGGTAGTTATTTTAGGAATAAATGTTGAAGACCAGATTAAATCCATTGTTTCTTAAATATGATATTGTGTGCCATATTCCATAAAAATCTTTATTCTAGAAACTCAATAGCTCGAATTCCTTGATAAAAATTGCATTTTTTTTTTTTTTTTTTTTATCACCTTGAGATTTTTATTAACTTACCTTTTACTTTTTACAATAATAACAAATTTACTTTTTATGACATATGTTTTGAGAGTTTTTCTGAATAGTTCTTGCTCTTAAGGCTATATAACATCACTTTTAGTCTACACAACTTGGGTATCACCAACCTCGCTTAAAAGAATCTCTCGATAACATGGCAGTTTCCGAGTCTTACTATCAATGCCATACTGTACATGTGAATGAATGTATCTTATAAATAATCCTTTTACATTATCTGAGGGCAGTAAATTTACTATTATCTCATTGAAAATTTTTGTTACTGAGCAATAACGGATGAATCAATCATATCTTATAATAAATGAATAGCGTGAAACAAATAAAAATATATCAATAAGGTTATGAACAATAAATAGTTTGAATAAATAAAAAATTACATCAAGTAATAAAATAAAATAAAAAATTCTTATTTGATAAATTTTCATGTGTATAAAACCTTAAGTTTCGTATGTGTGTGTGTATAAATATGATTTTTCACTTCTTTTTTTTTTTTTTCAGAACAACACCAATATTCCCCATGAAAGTGATGTAGGTAATGGAAGTGATAATGCATATAATTCTGAAAAACAAGACGAAAAACCTCTAAAAAATAGCCTTCCTATCACTTCTCCCAATGCTTTTCAACCTACTCCTCCAGAGGATCATAAACCAGATATTCAAGATCTCAAAAATTCATTACTCAGCCCTTGTTCAAAAGTAGTTGATTGCAATGATGTTCCAAGCGCCATTAAGAATGAGGTATAATTTATTATTCTCTGATATGTTATTTTCCAATATTATACTGCAGTTCAGACAATAAAAAAAAAAGTGTTTGTTTATATCACACTGAAATTTCTTTAAGATGGGGTATGGTAGCTGTTTTAAAGTAATTTGGGTGGTGAAATCATTCTGAGGTAATACAAATTTTGTTGGTTTGAGTTTTAATCATACTTTTGGCTAATAATATGAGTGGGCTAATATAATAATATAAAGGTTCTAAAACATTAGAAAAGATGATTTGCTAATAATTTAATCTTTGCCACAATTCTCGTAATTTTAAGACATTACTGGAAAAAAAATTTCACAGCCGCTGAAGCAACTCGTGAAATTATTAAATACGAAGGAGAAGGTGTCTTTGAAGAGCACACTGCGCGGCGTTGGTTTGAAACATTTAGAAGTGGATATACAATGGAAAGGAAGAAGGCTCTGGACGGCCATTAATGGATATTGATGAGGTTCTGAAGGAAACTGTTAAGTCAAATCCGTCCTCTTGGGCAATTTGAAAAAAAAAATCCATGCTTTGCATTTTTTGGAATTTTGAAGGTGTTATTCATCACGAATTTGTTCCTGATGGATGTTCTATGAATTCTGAACCTTACTGAGAACAACTGGAAAGATTGTACGCAAACTTGTCAGAGTGTTATCCTGCTCTGATCAACCGAAAAGGAGTTTTATTCCAACAAGATAATGCTCGTCCACACACTTCCCGTCGAACCAAAGAAAAGTTTACAGAACTTCATGGGTTTGAACTCCTGCCTCATCCACCATATAGTCCAGACCTCGCACCTTTAGGTTTCTACTTGTTTTGATCCATGGCCCATTTTCTTCAAGGGAAAAAATTTGATAATTTTGCGGAAGTTGAAAATGCTGTCCAAGAGTTCTTTGACAGCCATCCCAAAAAATGGTATCTGCGTGGCATCGAGCAATTGGCTAGCAAGTAAGTAATGACGGTAGACAGGTACCTGGGGGTGTCAAGATGCTGTTGTGGTGTAGAATGTACTGTAATAGGATTACCCATAAAATACTCCATTAATAGGGCATACAAGTTAATGCCTGCAGAGTATTTCATGTCCAACCTTAATTTTTATTTTTTTATTTATTTTTTTTAATACTAGGTATGTAATGATAGTATAAATTTATCATAACTGACATTGTTGAAATGTTTTTAAAGCTGAAATATGTTTGTTAACATTGCCTAAAATATTTTCTGACTAATCCCACCCAACGTCTCTTTCAATATATTAACTCAGCCACTCAACATAGCTCTTCAATTAAAGCTGAAATAGCCCAAAATAAATTACAACAATTGTTCATTGTCACTTGTTTAAAATAAAACCTATAAATATTTGGTGAGTTATATTTTATAAACATAATTTTCTTTCAATTTAAGTATATAATGTTTTTAATTATTATTTATAGGACAAAGAACTAATGAAGCGTAGTTTAAAAGAATATGCTGAAAAATTTTCACCTTCTTGTAATTCTGAAAAATTTAATTTCCATAACACCCAAGTTCATTCTTCTGAATCTGAAAGTGAAGAAAACGAACCTCAAAACAGAAGTAAAATTTTTAAAGCTAGGGAAAAAGAAAGAGCGTTGGCGAAGAAAAAAGGTAATGCATATAACATCCTATAAGCACACTGTTTTTAATTAATTTATTTGATGTTTTGTGTATCTCGTATGTTTGATTTATATCTAATGAGAATTTATTGTGTTGTTTATGTAATATTTGTTACTTTATTTTCTTTTCAGAAAGGGGGAAATCTCCCAATGATGATCAAAATAAAGTTGCAGAAAAATCTGATAGAGGCAAGCGCAGAAAACGATCTTTAAGGTCTTCTGGTAGTGTTGATAAAAAGAATTCAGTTGAAGGTAATTTTATCTTAGTCTTTTAGTAATGTTTCAATGAAATTTTTGTTTTGCTTAAGTCCAAGAAATTGTAGGAATATGCAGTAAACTTATTGTAGGGACTAAGTTTGAATTTATAAAGAAGTATGTGGATTCTGCATTCTTTAAATAAAACAATATTGCAGAGGAAATAAAAACAAGATTATAAGTGTAAAAGTTTTTTTTATTTTCAGGCACAAAAAAAAAAAAAAAAAAAAAAAAAAAAAAAAAAAAATGTTAAAAAAATAATAGATAAAGAAAAGAAGATAAAGATTTATTTATTTTGCTTATTCTAAAATTTTTGATCTTTTAGTAAAGTAATTACTATGATATTTCTCTATATTATTCCTGTGTTTTATTTTGTTGTTCATTGATGTTTTTATTTATCCTATCTTCTCATTTATCGTATCTTTGTTCATATCTACTGTATATTACTTTCATAGTAATGGTTATTAGTATGTACTGAAGCTTGTTGTTATTTTCACTAATTACCCTTTTCTGCTTATAGTTTTGTACTATGTAAATTCCCGAATTTTTTTTAAGGTTTAGATTTATTTTTAATTTCCAAAAAGTTTAAAATACATCATCTCCACTCCTTCCTTCAATAAACTGTTACTGAGTTCCAGGGGATTCTGTCTCCCTCTTTACTTGTATTTTATGATTTTTTTATTTTTTTGAACCTTCTGTTTGCATATCTTTTGTAATATATTTTTAGGATTATTTACAATTAATCGTTTTATGAGGGTGCTGCACAGTAAATATATAAGTTTCAATACTGGATAATTTGTTTTCCTTATAAACCATACTAGTATTTTTCTTTCCAGACTAAATTGTGGTCCTTTTTTTCTCAACAATTTATTTATTTTTTGAGTGCTGTATCAGATATTCAAGTTTGCTAATTAGTGGAAGGTTGGTTTTACAGTTATAAAAATCTTTTACGTTTTTCAGTTATAAATTTAAAACATACATTTTTTGAAGATGGTGATTCTAATAAAAATTTTATCAGATAAATTTCCTACAAAAAGCTCTAGACAATGTTGATAGCATGATGAGCAGTATCAGTGCTTGATTGCACTGAAAAAAAATATTTGGTACACTATAGATCATATAAGATCTGCTTAAGAGACTAAAAATTTCCAATGATCACCAATATTCCAAAGTACAGAATCATATAATAGTGAAATATAATAGTGAAATCACTGAAATATAAATAAAAGTTAAATAACAGTTGTATAAACTCAGAAACAGTTTGTTAAAACCTCTACAACTCTATAGATAAAAAAAATTTATTCTATGATTCATTGGGAACTGGAGGGTAGCATTTAAAATGAAAAGGAAATTGATGCGATGTGGAAGATGCATTGTGGGTTAATTTTTTAATTCCTGCTGGCTTGTCAATTGCAACTTTACTGTGTAGTGAGCCTTTTATTGTAAGAATGTAAAGGGTGGAAGCTGTCAAAAATCATGCTGCATGGGCGTCTCGAAGGAGGGAAGAGAGAAAGAGGAAGGCCTAGATTGTGCTGGAGGCAGACCTAAAGACCCTTGGTGTGAGGTATTGGAGGAGAGCAGCTGGTGACAGAAACAAATGGAGGGGAATCGTGGAAGAGGCCAAGGTTCTGCATGGGCCGCAGCACCATTGTTGTTGTTGTTGGAAGCTATTATTACTGGAATGGGCTGAGGATTTAAACTGAAACAGAAGATAACAGTTACATAATAGAAGTTGGAAAAGAATAAATTAAAGTACAAGATTTTCAAAGAAAGTATGCCAGACAATAGTTGAAGCAGTGGTTGGAAAGGTAGAGACACTTAAAAAAATCATTGAATTTAGTAACAGGGGCATCCCTTCAGATTCCAAAGATCTATCATGCTGACCAATTAATTGGCCATTATAGTTATGCACTTTCAAATGGAATAGGTATGATAAAATTTGTATGGATGGTTCCAATATTCAATACTAAATATTTTGTTATAGAATTATTACCATATAAATAATTCAATTAAAATTGGCAAGATTATATGGGATGAACTTATCGGGATGTTGAAGCCAGAAGTTTATATCGATATGAAGATGCATTGTGGGTCGTAATATTAGAGTGAAGTCACTGAAGAATACAAGTACCCAAAACAGTGTTGCCTACTGCTCTGAGGTCATTTCCTTGAAGCAGAACATGCATGGTTACCCTTTTCATAGCCTTACGTGTGAGGTGAATGAACTGTACAGAAATTTCCCTATTCTGTAGTCCAGTATAGAGTTCTTCCCTGATAACATATCCAACCCAAAATCAATGGAGAGATGATGATTATTATATCTTATACTTTCTACCTTTCTCTAGTACTACTTTCGCAAGAGGAGGACACACAGGCTCTCGCGGATCTTGTTGGCAATTTTTGTGGAGATACCTAGTCAAAAAATATGATTTGCCTTTACGACTAATGAGCCCTCGAAGCCCAGAAAAAAAAATGAAATAAAATTGAACGAATTTATTTTATATCGAGTTTGAAAATAATATTGACATGATTCTTGCACTAAAATTTTTACTTTTGAGTGAGAATTCATCACAAAATGCAGACGCTTCATAGGTTCTGGCTCAGGTTAATTAAATCCTAAAAATATGATTAGATCTCCTAAAAATGACATAAGATTCAGCACCCTCAAAAACATTGAAAAATCTTAATTCAATAAAAAAAAATATATATATATCATTTTTTCACCCTCTTCAAGGTTGAAGAAATTTTTAAACCGATTATTGGTAATATTTCTTTAAATCGCCCTTACTTTGTTACAAAATTCAACTTGATTGGTATCACTGGAAAGAGGAGAGCGTCAGCTTTCTTTTGATGTATATAAATGCAAAATGCAGAATTTTATGAACAAAAACCTATTAAAAACATTGGAAAATCTTAAATAAATTTTGATTTTTAACTTGAGTTTGAAACCAGATAAGAAGATGAAACCAAAGACATCCAAAATATATTTCCACCCTGTGTTTTGAGTGAAAATGTGAAATTAATATTTGAATTTTGATTAAAGTTGTCTAAGAGTAATTCAAGTTTTTGTCAATTTAAACAAAAATTTGCTTACCATTTGATCAGACAAATTTTGAAGGTTGTGACTTTTTACTTTTTTATTTAAATGAAATTTTATATTTGAGAACTCTTTTGAATTAGAATCTGATGTCATTTTTTTAGAATTTGATTAACCTAAACTAAAATCTATCAAGTGTTTGTATGTTTCGTTAAATTTGCACTCTAAAATAAAAATTTTGTTGCAAGAATCATGTTGATATCATTTTTTAGTGATATAAAAGAAATTTAATGCTATTTCTTTTTATTTTTTCTCGGCTTCTAGGGCTCATTAATCGGAATGGCAAAATACCTGTCAAATATCTTTTGGCCAGGAACCTCCGAAAAAAATACCAACAAGATACATGAGAGCCTGAGTATGTCTTCCCCTTGTCAATGTAAAAATCTTATCTAATCTTGTAGATTTTCCCCTTATAAATCCTGCTTGGTATCTGCTGATTTCCTCCTAGGCTTGGGGCAGCCATATGCCTGTGGCTTAAATGGTTCCATTCTATTTAGGAAGTGAGGACTGTTGATTTAATATGTATCTCCATATTTATTGATGCTTCAAAAAGCATCTTTTAGTCATCTTGATTAAATTCATGGTCAGCAATCTCTTCATTATAGTATTAATTGTGATAAGCCCATCTATAGTTATATACACATCACCTAATGTTTTTTTTTTTCTCCAGGTTTGACCTACCCTTAACATTTTCGATACTATCCTCTTTTATTTGTATTAATTTTCATCTTTGAAATTTGTCTTATTTGAATTATTTTATTTTTTCATTCTCTCTCTTTATTTGTGTATTTGTTTTTATTTTGTTTTTTTATTTCTTATTTCGATATTCAATATCTTAAAATTTCCAGTTGTATCATTTTCATCAGCCATCTTAAAATATTTTTTTTTCTTTTACTATTATTTGTTACCTTTATTTTTTGCTTAATACCTTGTTATTTCATAATTTACTATTTGCTTTTATTTAATTTTATTTTTTTATAGTGCCATGTTTAATTTGACAATAATTTATGTGTATATTTCTGTTAGTTGCCTACTTGCCATGTTAACTATTTACTTTAATTTAGTGTTTCTTCTTTTAGAGAGTGCTCCTAAAGCAAAGCTTAGGAAAATGGAAAGGAAATTAGTACCTGTTCTAGAAAAATTGAGTGTAGAGGAGTTGATGGAAACCAATACTTACCAAAGATTCAACCGATCATTAGAAAAAATCTTTGAAGATGTGGAAGATGTAATGATAAATGAAAGTGGTAAGGTCTAGCTTACTCTAAAATTAATAAATCTATGTATGTTTATTTTCTTCTTTTGGCCTTACTGACATTTTTAGATATATCTTCTTAACTAGCCTAGTCCATTTCATGCTTTTTTTTAAAATCTGATTCCCCCTCCCTGCAAAATCTTGGCTTATTCTCTTCTGATTTTCAGTCTCAACTACTGAGTAGCATTTATTCATGTGTGTAGACCTCTCAAAGTATTTAAATAAACAGCTTTGATTTGAATTTTCTTTGATGTTATTATGTATTGAAATTGCGATTGAAAGGTTTTATTTAGTAATTCCTCATTTTCCTTTTCTCCCTATATTGTAAGCTGTGATCCCGGGTTACTTCAGCTATTACATGCAGAGCTTTCCCTTAAGTCCATTGATCCTGTTTTAATTTTTTATTGTTTATTATAACAGCCTTATTGTGGCATCTTAAACTGGGTGGCCACCGACAAAATTAAACAAATTATATCAGTATTTATTATAAATATTGAAGGTGGAAAGTTCTATTTATTCCCTATACACAAACATTAATTACACACCATCCTACAACATCCTGCAGAAAAAAAAAGCATCATGAATCTCTAAATATAACAAATTAATTTTTACTCTGCATGTTTTGGAGCTTTAAATATCTTCTTTGTCCGGGTGTAACTAACTTGCTTGTGTGTTGCTGCCAAAACTCACAAAGTAGGGAAATATTTCAAATAAAATCCATAAATAGATCATAACTTAAGGTACATAAATAATTTTTTTAATCAGCTCTCCTAAAAGGTTTTCATATATATATATTTTATATATATATATAAACAATCAATTTTTCAGGAGCATTCATCTTAAAGCTTTCAAGATTTTGTTGTAAAACATTTCAAAGTAACATGTTGCATTCTGAAAATTGAGCAGTTTCGAAAAAAAAAATAGGAAACTAAAAAATAAAAAAAAGGCGATGAAAATCAACAAAAATCAAAATGATTGGCTAGAAATAATTTAAAAAATAAATAAGCAAACAAAAAATATTGACCTATACAAATGTAACTCATATCATACGTGTATTATTTTCTACACCTATTTTGTTTAACTTATAAATTGTTTTATTATTTTAAACAAAATCATCGATAAAGACAATATTTTCCATAAAAAAATATTCAATTAATTGAAACAATAAAGATTTTAAAAATTCATATTCCTTAAAAATAGAGTACTAATACTCTATTAATCACAAAAAATGTACTTAATAAAATCAATGAGAATCTGGTAAGAGAAAAATAGGTCACAAGTTTTTTATTAAAATTACCTGGAATTTTATGGAAAATAATCTGGAATTGTGCTTTTTGGCTGACTTGGTGCCCACCCTGTTAAAGCTAAGTATTTTGTAATTTCAGTCTGGTAAAAATAAAGAGGAACTCAATTCATGCTTATTATACTTCAATAAAAAAAATTATATATCAATAAAAAGTTCATTATATGATTGTCAATTAAAAATATGTTTTTTTTGTAATTTGAGTCTGGTAAGGGAGAAAGAACTCTTTTTATGATTATTATAATTTTTCTTTTTATTTTATTAACTTCACCATTTTTTGAGTTATTTTCAGAACCCAAGAAATTAAATTGTTTTACTTTTGGGAACTGATTGCCATTTATGCTGATCTTGTTGATTGGATGTTAAGCCAGATCAAATTAGCCTCAAATTCGTGGAGTAGAAGAAAAAAAATTCCCTGAAATTTTGAAACTTGGCATTGTTTTACATTCAATTGTCTTCTACAATATACTGAATGTTCCCATATGTAGAGGTTAGCAGGATTGGGAGGAGTCATTAAAGGTCATTTTTCAGCCATCATTAAAAATGTCCTTTCTCATCCCTATAGTTAAATTAATGTATTAGCAACAATACAAGTAATACCTTAAAAAGTATGGCTTGTAAAGTAATTTCAATGTTATATGAGATATGTCTCATAAGGGAGGAGTGAGCATAGTAAAAATACAACAATAAATAACTAAGCTGATGAGAGTTGGCAGGTAACCCAATCAAGTTAGCAAAAATTATCGCTTCTTATAAGGTAAGCGATAGACTAAAATGCTGTATTAGCTGTGACAATGCATGCCTGGATCTCTTCCTCTTCGTTAATCTGTGCACTTAGAGATACTTAAAACTAGCAACACATTAGAATGTGTAATTGGCAATTGTGTTACACTTAACACTTATGGGGACGCATTGGTTTCTTTTTTCTCAAGACCGAAATCTTTGTTTTTTTCTTCATTAATTTCTAGCCCAAACTGACTGGCCCCCCTTTCCAGATTCCTAAGAGCAAAGATGCTTTCCTACATTAAGGAGAGACCTTCCAGCTATCACATCATCAGAATATGCTAACAAAATGACCCCTTTGTAGAACATATTATCTCCATCCAGAGATGCTCTTACTGTTGTAGTTAAGAGTATGATTTTAAATAAAAGTGGTGCTAAAGATTCCAATGTTTCCCTGAAAAGGGCCGATGAGCTTGCCTTCAATATTAACTTTATAGGTTGTAGAATTAATTGTTTACATGTCCAGTCTAATAATTTTTAAATGAATATTTATTTCCTTCATTGCCCAAAACAATGCATATCCTAAAACAAATCAAATGCTGCTTTATGATCAATGAACAGTTGCCACATGATGTTTTAGTATTTCTTCATTTTCTCACACAACAACTGCAAAAAGATTTGATTGATAGTGGATCTATTGGTCCTAAAACCTCTTAGGTAACCTCCCAGCTTACACTCAACGTATGGCAATAAGCTGTTGTATATAGCTATCGACAATATTTTGTATAATGTATTTAGTAGACTTATGTCTTTATAGGTCTTACAATCTGCTATATCCTCCTTGTTTTTATATATAGTGGCACAACTTTTGCGTCTGACCACGCTTTGGCATCCTATCTATTTGCCATGTGTTTGAAATGAGACTATATAACTCACTGATAAAGAATCTTCATTTGCCTCTTTTACAAATTCTGTATATATTCCATCTGGACCAGAAGCCTTGTTATTCTCTAGCTTATCTACAATCTCCTCTATTTCCTCTTTATCTGGTGAGATATCTTCATCGTTATTGTTATTACCCTCCCTTGCATAATTTAATGGACCCAGGACTTCGGTACCATACTCAGATTTCAAGAGTGTCTGGAAGTATTTTTTATAATGATCTGTGTTTGTGACCAAACGGCGTCCATCTTAACTGCTTACAATGAGGTTATTATCTGTAATACCTGTTTTCTGTTGCGGGACCTCCTTTTAAAACTTTCTGGTCTCATTGTACCTTCTTGCTTCCTCTATTTCCTTCCCCCTATTGTTCGCCCATTTGTTGTTTTTCAGCAAATCTAGTGCTGGTACCACTCTTTATAAAATCAAAAGTTTTCTAGTTCATTTTGTGGTAACTTTTGACTACCTCAAACGAAGTTATTAATCTAACAAACTCAATAATCCCCTAGATACTACAGAAAAAGTGTAAATAATGACTTATAAATGACTCCTCCCTCCCCACCAATTGTGACCTATAACATGTACTGAATGCTTGAATGAACAGCTATACCAAGTCTCAAAACTTCAGGATTTTTTCCTCTTTATTTTGGCTAATTAAACTGGAGTAGTATTTTTCAACTTAGTTTCATATTTCATATATTATTATCTTCATTTATTCTCTAGATTTTCAAGGGCTAGTTTGAACAGCTTGGGGAGAGAGCGTTTGTACATTGTATAAAAGATTGTTATAACAAAAATATTTTAAAAGGAAACATGGGTAGGAGTGCCTCGGGATATCAAAGACAAATCTGGCAAAGCAGTTCATGATTCACTTCAATCTGTCCTCGAGAGGGACAACTATAAACCTGACTGCCATAGTAAAAGTAAGGGATTAAGAGGGAGGAGACTAAAAGCTTACGAGTTAAATGGTGGGAGGTGGGCAATCTGAGATTTCCAGGAAAGGGTTTGATTAAAGATAATACCGAAATGTTTAACAGAAGAATGGGAAGAGATGGGATGATCATTAAGGATTAAGGGAGGATAATGGGTGTATGAACTAAGGAGGGAGCTAGAGCCTATTATTGTGGCCTGGGTTATCTTTTCGTTTAATTGTAATTTATTTAAAGTTGCACTGATTCTATTCAGGTCTTCCTGAATTTAGGCGAAAGTAGAAGGTAGCTCTGAAGGGAGAAAGGACTATTTTTCCTTTAGGAATCATCAGTGTAGAGGTAGAAGGAACAGTGGTAAATTAAAATAGGTAGATCATTGATGTAGGAATTAAAAAGGAGAGGATGCTGGAACCCTGAGTAATGCCAGAAAGTAAGAGTGAGAAAAGTAGATAAGCGTTGGTTAGGTATTTTAACTGCTTGGGGATGGTGAAAGTGGAAAGACTGAAACCAGTGCATGGAACTGTAGGAGAAATTTAGAGATTCTGATTTGGAGAACAGGATAGAGTGATTATGGGAATCATTCGCTTTAGAAAAATCCAGGAGTATTTGGACACTTTTGTTTTCATCTATGGCGGTAAATATGTCATTAGTGATTTTGAGGAGAACAGATTATGTGGAGTAACTGGGTCGAAAACCAGATGCGAGGGGATCGAGGAGATTAGATTCTTCAAGGAAATTGGATTCCTGAGATTGTACAGATCATTCTGAGGGTTTAAGTAGGTTATACAGGATGGAGATTGGGCGAGTCTTTTGGAGATATAGGATTCAATATTTTATTTATAGGATGAATTAGAGCTTTTTTCTATGATGTAGCAGTCATTATTGTACATATCTTAACTACACCACTTTTAAATTGAACCAATGCACCTAACCTATCAAGTATAGTTTAAAGGGCTGAAGAATTAATTTGTTGTCCAATGTACTCCTTGTTTTGCATCTTGCTTTTTTCCCCACGACTTATTCATAGTTTTGACCGATCCTATTTTTTACGCTACTGATAACCAACTTTCCTGCTGTGTAATAAACTGTCATCTTTGACTGACTTGAATCTGTGTTCTTTTCTATAACCTTTATTTTTAACTTCCTACACACAATAAGATCCACTATCATGTTGAAAACTTCTGTTGGATATCAAGCCTGATTTATCTGTGACTGCTGTCTCTGGACTCGTAATTATTCTGTGCCATCATTATTACCATACCATTTTAAAAAATTCTTGTTACTGCTAGTATAGTAAATGATATTTTAGCCGTGTTAATTCTATTATTTTGAATTGTTATATGTTATATGCATATTTAAGTTAAATATGCCTATTACATTTTGGGTATAAAAATAATCTTGATATGTAATACACATATTTAGCTTAAATTGCATCAATATTAGGTAGTTTCAAAGAAAAAACTTGAAATCCCATTCATAATATTGTTCCTAATTTGGTAAAATGGGAATAATTTGTTTGTGTATATTGAGTAATATTATTTTTTTTCTCTGATGAGTACATTTTTTTTAGATGAAGATGAGGAATGTTCTGATTCACTGATTCCAAAATATCATCTTCAAGATCTTTGTGCTGAAGCAGCAAAATTGAAAACCTTAGGTGCAATGGAATCAATTCCCACTGATAAAACAACACGATTGTTGACTATATTGGAACGGAACATTCGTGATGGAAGCAAAGTAACACCAATATCTGATCCTGTAAGTATGAAATATTTGATATGAAGAAAAGATATTTCAAATTGCTGAATGACCAAAATATTTTATGTATATGAATTTTTAAATGCCTTATTCAATATTAGTTTTTTACTAATCACATTTATAATTTTATTCCAGGATATATCTTTGCAGGTCTACATTCTATCAAATCATTTTTTTGTTATAATTATATGTTACCTTGTAAATCCATTTTATTTAGTTAAAGCCATTAAATATATCGGACTGGATCTAATCCAATTCAATATTCTCTTTTATTAGGTTCCGTTCCATATGTTCGATTTGGTAACAAGTAATATTACTCACTGAATGTGTTTGTTTCTGTATATATTTAATTTATTGTGTATAATTACTTTATTTAAATGGATCTTATGTTTTTACAGTACTTGGCTATTAATTATTTTTTAATAATACCAGATAGTCACTGGTTTTATTGTTTAAAAATTATTAATTTTTTTAAACTAAAATCATTTTTATATTCTTTACTTTTAATAGAATGATGGGGAGGATGAAAGGAAATTGTTTGTAGAACTGGCTATGGAAAGAGTCATGAGAGCTGTTGATGCTTCTCTGACAGCTTTATACATTTTAACTTCACCAAACATGCATAAACAAGTTTATTTGGAAGATGTGATTGATCGAATAATAATTTTCACGAAGTATCAACTTCACAATACTGTTTTCCCTGTTTTTGATCCAGTCTATCGTGTTCAGTCTAAAGATAAAGGTAAGTAATAACATGCTGTAAGAATATATTTGTTAAGAGCTGAAGCAGCATTTATTTTTATGAATAAAGAAATTATATGACAAATAGTCAGCTGATGAATAGAAAAATATATTTCTTGTTTATTTGAATCTTATATAAGCCTTATAAAAATTATAATTGGGTTATTTATACTAATCAAAATTTAAGATGTTAGGTTGTTGGTTGGGGTATGCATGCAGTCAAGAACAAAGTAGTTAAAATTAAATTTTAACTGCTTTGTTCTTGATTGCTTACTCCAACCAACAATCTACATCTTAGATACATCTCAGTCAACAAATAATCCATCATAATCAAAATTTATTTCAAGATTAAATTATTGGCTGATGAAAATCCTGCACTGATATATTTTAGATTTAGATGGTTTAACAAGCTCATTTTCTTCTACTATTCTCTTTATATTGTTCTGCTTTTGTATTAATGGCCTCTATAAAAATTGTTTTAGGGAACTGGAGCTTAGCTTATTTACTAATTTAGTTTACCTAATTAAAGGAGTAGATATTTAATGAAATGATTTCACACATGATTCAGTATCTTTCCCGTAATCTTCCTGGGTGTGCTATTTGCTGGCATTGCTTCACATGTCCTACCCATCTCAATTGGTTCATTCTAGCAACAGACACCAGATGGTTCTTAAACCATTTCTTCCATTTCAACATTTTTTCTAATTCTCTAGTTCCTGTAATCAGAGATTGGACCCTGGAACTTTTCTTTTTGTATTATTAAAATGTTTCCACTTTGTTTTGTAATTACCCGAATCTCGCTTCCATATATCTCAATCAACCATGTATAACAAAGATCTGTTACTGACAGCTAATTTTGCCTTAATTTCTTCTTTATGGTGTTTATTTCCCATGACAAGGATTTCCATGCACTTAGATTGCATTTCTGTCTTAAAAGTGTGGGTTCCCTACTGGATCGTGTCTTTGATTTTTTCTGGCAGATTTCTTGAAGTTTGAAGATAGTCTTCATATCATTGCTGTCTCAATTTTCTTGAAGCCTTTAAAAATTCTTCAAAAGACCCTAATAGTGCAGCTGTTGACCTTGTGGATGTCACCACATCATCTATGTATGCTAGATGTTAAGATAACCTATTATATATTATGTCATTTGTTTATATAATATATTATATTTGTTGCGATATCTCTACTGTAATGTGTCCATATTTCCTTACTACCTTTTCCTTGGTTAGGGTACTTTATCCACAATAAATTAAGTGATCAGTATTAGGTTCTGCCTCATTGAAAATGAAAAATGAATAATAGAGCTTCCTATTCTGACTTAGGCCTTAAATGTTATTTTGTGTATCCTTTTATGATTACTGATCAGCAGATCATACTCATTACAGAATTTGGTTAACCTGTGCCCATTATTATTGTTATTTTATATACCCTTAGCCCTATGAGCAAGTTGAAAATCTTTTCCAGTTTTTGTGTTTTAATCACTACTTGTAATTATGGTCCTTTCTTTCAGATTTGCTTTTGTTTCAATATTTATATAATCTTGTAGAACTGATCGTTAGTTCTATATTCTATAATTGATTGATCTCTATCATCTCTGTTGATTATAGACTTATATTATAGCAAATTTTCTAATTAGATGATTTAGGTCTACATAGATTAATCTTTATAATGCAACTTTACAATATTTAAGGTTGTGAATTAATTTATGCTTTGAAACAAGTGCTACAACCTCCTTGTAAATCTAGAGGTCTGATGCTTACTTCTAGCTTTTTTTTTTCTTACTTTATGCAAGCCAATGATATCAACATATCTTTCCAATTCCTTGACCAATTAAACTAAATATTTTATTTGGTAAGTCTGGTACCGTTATTCATTCCTGATAATTGTCATATACACTGTTCTGATCTGAGACTTTTATTTTTACTGTGAATCAGATTAACACATTATTAGATGTACTATACCCAGGAATATTGGGACTTGTTTATCCATGATCATTATTTATTCAGCCCCTCCTTAGAGGAATCACCCATTGCAATGCAGACATGGGCTCTGCCAAGAGGTTTTCCTATTATATTTCTAAATTTTATTATTTCTGTTATAACCTTAATCCATCTTTTTTTTAAAACTTTATTTATTGAAATCTATAAGTGAATTAAGACATAAATCCAGTAAATGTGGGGAGAATTATGTATTTGATGGCTTATAAAGCAACTACCCCCCATTGGTTGCTAAATGCAGTTGCTTTAATACATAAATGGTAGCTATCCATCTAAAGTGCGTTTCATAACAATAAAACCACTCGTTTTTATTCTATAATTTGAAAAATTTAGTAGAAACTAAAAATTAAACGTATATATTATTTGGGTATATTGAATGAAAAACATAATATGGCATAAAATTGTTTTTATTGTTACCAGAAACATCTATTTAACCAGAAACATAAATCTAAAAGAAATGACAAAAATAACACTGTCTCATAACTATGAAACCAACTGGATAAACAGAATCTGCAAGTGAACAAATATTTTGTAAAAATATGTGAATCCTCTTATTGTGATAACTGGATGCCTTGCTTTAGTCTCTCTTTGTTTTTAAACCAAGATGCCTCGGGGTAAAGTGCTTTTCAAAGAAGAAAAGTGAAAAATTTTGGCTTTCGCCGAAGAAAATTTATGTTTTCGAGAACACTGCGGAATTTAGTGAGGAACTTTTTAGCGAACTTTTTACTTTTTAGTAAAAATAGAAAAGGTGGCCCTAAGAAGAAGCTTTCAGTACGTTGTGAACGAAGAATCATTAACAATGCTAGCAATTCTGTTAAAAGCATCTCTAAAATGATTTCTGACCTTCAACTGAATGTTTCGAGGGCTACAGTGTACCCTGTCCTAAAAACGCAGCAAAGTTATTTAATGCCAAAAAATGCAAAAATCACCTAAACTTTTTCCTCACGTAGAAGGTTGGAGTTTAGAAAATATTTCGACTGATATTCAGTGATTTTTTTCAGGTGAAAAAAAATTTAATTTAGATGACCCGGATGGTAACAGATATTATTGGAGAGATTTGAGAAAAGACCCTTTAATGTTTTCAGAGAAATTTCAGCGGTGGGAGTGTGATGGTTTAGGGGGCGTTTTGTTCAACCTAAATGTTAATGTTAGCATTCCCCTCGTTTAAAATGAACAGTAAAGAGTTCATAAATGTACTTGAAAATCAATTGTTACCATTCTTAGAAGACAATGGTCACAAGCAATGGACTTTTCAGTAAGATAATGCCGCAATTCACACAAGATGAGCAACCAAAGCATGACTTTCGTCTCACAACCTGCCTTTACTCTCTTGGCCAGCTTGTTCTCCCGATCTAAATCCTTTGGAAAACTTATGGGGTATCATTGTGAAAAATATTTATAGAAGTAGATTGTTGGGTTGGGGTATGCAGTCATTAAGATACACAGCAATTAAAAAATAAGTTTTTTAATTTGTAATGCCAACGTTTCAACTTGCATTGCAAGCCTTCATCAGGGCTAGAAGTAGAAAACAAACAAAAAGGTATGACTAAATTGTAGAGAGTATAAAAAACAGGTATGAAAAGTATAAATGAATAAAGACAATATCTAAAGGTAAAGAAGACAATACATTAAGACTATTAAAATAAGATTAAAATTAAAAGATCTTAAAATGAGTGATAGTTAATTAAAAAAATTAATGAGTAAATTCAACAACTCATTTAGTACAGTCAACTATACCTCATCAATATGAAAAAGATTTATGCCGAAAACAAACATTATGAAAGCGTGGCGGAACTAAAAAATGCCATCAACAAATCGTGGGACGAAATACTGAAGGAAGTTAAAAAAAATTTCTGTTTCTGGGAGGGCACTGCAAGAAAAGGTGTACACAACTTCTTAATCTTGACAGAGCCAAGCTCAAATACCTGACAGAAATGTATACAGGGCATTGCAGACTAAACAAACATCTCTGCACAATGAAAATCAAGACCTCACCGATTTCCAGATTCTGCAACAGGGAGGATGAGACGCCTTACCACATCATATGCGAATGCGAGATACTGGCAAGGAAGAGATTTCTTCATTTTGGGGAAGAAATCATCCTAGATCCGAGTGGGGACATAGACCCTATTAGGATTATAGGGTACATGAAGACACCAGGACTGTACTAAAATAGTACAGGATAAATGGCACAGGCACAATGAGCCTCAAGGATGAGGTGCCACCATAGACCCCGGCATTAATAAGGGGTCGAAACGTCAAAAGGAAAGGAAAGAGGAGAAGGAAAAATAAAAAAAAAAAAAAAAAAAAAAAAATATATATATATATATATATATATATATATATATATATATATATATATATATATATATATATAAAATATTATATTATGAGTATGAGTATGAGAGGAAGACTTTTTCTGGTTGCTGAAAAGAAAGGTGTCACAGATTATTAAAAATAACATTAACATTATTAAAAATAACATTAACACTATAAAAAATAACATATAATGATTTTTTTTAACTTGGTTTTATAGTTATGAGACAGTATTAATTCTTTTAGATTTAAGTTTTTGGTAAAATTTATAAAAATAAAAACAAGTTTTAGTCATATTATGTATTTTACCTAATGAACCTAACAGATATGTTAAATTTTTAGTTTCTACTGAATATTTGAAATTAAAGCATAAAACAAAGTGGTTTTATAGTTATGAGACCCATTTTATACTGGACCATGATTTCTGTACCCATCTATAGTCTAGTTGATAAATTTTATACCATGTTTGTTTGTTTTTTTAAATTATCATTTTTTACAACTCATGTACATTCATAATTGAAATTATTTGATTTTCCTTAAGGATTCTTTTATTCTGTTTACTTCATATAATTTGTTACAATTTTTTTAATTCTTACAGATGGTTATCTTGGCTCAGGAAGAAAAAAAAGAGGGCAATCAAAAGAAGTACGGGAGAAAACTGTTTTACTATTGTATCAAAAGTTAACAGAAGTGGTCACCCTATTGGCAGAATTATTGGATATTCAAAAACTTACAGATAATGCAGTGTTACATGCGTCTTCAATGGGAATTTCTCCATTCTTTGTTGAAGGAGTTAGTGACTTACAACTTTCTGCATTGAAACTTGTTACCACTGTAAGTTTAAAATTAACTACAATAATATTTATAACATTAATTTCAATTTTTATTTATTATTTTTAATGCTATTGTTGATGTCCACCATGCACAGTCTTGCTACCACAGCACTCTCTTGCATTAATCATATCTTGATGATATGAAATGAAATGAAAAGAAAAATAATCTTGATTCCGGGACACGTGGTTTTATTGTCTGGCAATGTAAATTTCTGACAATGTGCAGCATTAAATTATAAAATAGTAGGTTTCTTTGGATTTCAGAGAATATAATAGAAAGGTTTCTCAGAAACCTTTGGTATTCAAAAGTATTGCATCTTCAAGGATTTGTAGCAAATCCATAATGAATGTTGTATGCTTTTATGTCCTTTCTGCAAAATTTGGAGGTCAGGAACTATTATTTTCACCACAAAATTGTTTGCCTGCTTATAGTTCTGTCAGAATTTTTAATTTGTTTCTGTCAAGTCAAAGGAGCTGTCCTTCCCGAGTAACAAGGATGTGCTTGTCTTAGCCATTGTTCATCCTCCATATACCAGCTCCTGAGCCATGTTGTGTCATGGATTCATCATATCAGTAAAGTCTGTCACATGGCTTATGCTGCTTACTGCCTACTAAGTTAACACTGAAGTTGATTGCTGTGTATTTTTTTTTCTGGAGATCCGAGTTCATTATTAAGGCATGTATCCACTATGTTTGCAAACCTCCAGTGCTCCAAGCATATAACAAGTGGATAAGTGTCAGCACTCCAAGCATGTACCAGTTCGCAAACATTCTAGAGTGCTCCAAGGGCTGTCAGTTTTTGTGCGTACTCAAAGGGGAGTGCTGTATGTTCGTGGACGGCATTGGGACCACTTAAGTAGTGTGGACCACTCGTGTAACTTAAAAATTGTACCTAACCGTGCCTTAGCTTAAATTTGTATCTAAACACATTTTTCAATGGAGTGGACAGACAAAAAATATCTAGAGCTTAATTTTTTTTTTATCAAAAGCAGCCCTTATTATTAAATCCTGAAGATTCATATTATAAAAAGAAAAATTTGAAGTAAGATGCTTTTAAATTTTAAACAAATATTGCAAACTATTAAAACTATTACCAGTGGCCAGAAATCATAATTTTAAAGCAAGGTTATTCGGAACTTAGTGTTTTTTCATTGAATAAATAATAGTGCTACCAAGTTAAAAAGATTATCAAAGTTTGAGGAAGACTTTCGCAAAAAATTTCTGTAGTGCCCACTTAATTCTTGATACTTAATAATTGATTGATGTTAAGGCCTCTGTCCTCACTCCATCCTTTTGGGCATGCATGTTCTAAGACATCTGAATATAATACCCTGATGCCTGCCTCCCACAAGGGTTGCAATATCATCGCCTTATCATTGTGTTTAGAAGCCTGCATTGTTGAAGACCGTTAATAAGGAATCAAATACCAAATACCTTAATAGCAGTTATAGTATCCCTTACTGCACCATGCATCCTCCCATTGACCTCACCTGCAGTTTGTTTTCACTTGATTAGGGGATACAGCTTCCTCTCATGGAATATTTCATTTAGTGTTGTAAAAGAGTAAATAACTATTCTTAGTAAAGTAGTAATTACTTTCGTTCACAGGAGTGTTAATAAATAAAAAAACATGCTAAGGTATTGTTATTATTACAATTATTACCTTTTTCTAAAGGTATAGAGATGTGAACCTCAGCTAGCCAAATTTGCAATTTTTGAAGTGACTAAGAATAACATTACCTTAGGTAGAACGGGCATTGATAAGTGCCTCAGTCAATCAAGTCACACATCTTCATCAATCAACACTCAGCATGTTACATGCATGCATGTACAAACATTTAGTATTTATTGAATGCCCAGTGTTAGGGTAGCGTTTTAACAGTCACACTTTTTTGCTCTACTACATTGATGAACATGTCATGTCATAATTGGTTGCATTATTATTATTATTTTTTTTTTCTGTGTACTAATGAAGAGTTTTCTTTATTTAAAATTTTATAGACTATTCAGTTAAGTTTTAATCAGTTTCATCTCAAAATGTCAATAATTGTGTCAATTTTTCATTATATAGTTGTGTTATTTGACTTACATATATTTAACTTTGTTACTTTTTTTTTTTTTTCAGATATTTTCAAAATATGAAAAACACCGAAAACTTTTATTAGATGACATTCTTGCTTCAATGGCCAGACTTCCTAGTAGCAAACGCAGTCTTCGCTCTTATAGGCTCAATGTTGATGAACAAATACAAATGCTTACTGCTTTAGTGTTGCAGCTAGTTCAGTGCATGGTTGTCCTTCCTCACAATTTGGACAACAAACAAGAATGTGATGTAAATATATAGATTTTTTTTTTTTTTTCCACCATCTTAAAAGCCCTTGTGAGAAAACATTTAATTAAAAAATATATTCCAAAATATGGAATAATAAATATTGATGTAGCTATCTTGTTTCTCCTTCATTCAAAGTTCTATATGTTAATACTTTTTTAACTAACTTTTTTGTTTTTTTATCATTTTCAACTTATAATTAGTACTGCAACTTCACACAGAATAATGCTCAACTATGGCTCCATCAATTTTTGACAATGAACAGTGGGGCCAATGACCAGTATTTGCGGTCAAAACCTCTTGCAGTAATTTTTCGTCACTGAATGAGTGGAAAACGAGTCAAAAGCAGTTAATACGTAAATTTATGGTCCAGGTTGGGTCCAATCTTTTATGTGTGAAAAATAATAATAGGGATTTTTTTGATTTTTTTTTTCAAACGTATTTTGCAAGTTCTGCTGTGATTAGGATTCAACATAAAATTTGATTGGAACTTCCTTGTCTAAGAGAGAGACAGAGAGAAGTATGTTAAAAGTATAAAAAAATTGTAACTAACATTTTATATTATAAAATTTACAATAATTTTTACACTTAACTTAAAATAATTAACACATATAATAATAAACGAAAATGAAATATAAAATATAAAACAATTGTATGAAACTAATTTTAGGCGGAGCTGCAATCTAAGTCTTAATTGTCTTCAAACAGCTGCTATGTTGCTCTTGGGGTTTTTAGAAATACTGTGTTACTATCTGAATAGGACCCCATTTATTTTTATTTTATTGATTACCTTTATTGGATTCTAATCTAATACCTGCAAACCAATTCAGTATTACTTTAGTGGCATTTAGGAAAGAGAATAATTATCATGAATATTAACTTACTTTATTTATTAAAACGATTTTATATATATATATGGAACTAAAGGATGAGTATACAATTACTATATTGTAAGGTCAGCACACAATTTACCATTTATAAACTTATTACAGACTATTACAAATATTTGATACTTATCAAAATGGAGTATGGGTCTTCAGTCGGCGTATTGAGTCCGGTCATAATCAGGGCTTCCTTCCTATCTCTCTGGGTTGGCCATCCAAGAGATCATCGCTGAGGACCTCCAGCATCTCCCCTCAGCCATCTCACTTCCAACCGTCTCTCATCTCTTCGTCCACTCTCCGTCGATCAAACTCTTCCACCAAACTATATCTCTTCGTTTTGCTTCATCCCCTCTATCTTACGTTTACCTTCCTTTGTCTGAAACTTTTGTTGACAGAATATTTTACAGCGGTGGTCACTCCGAAGGTTTGACCTAGCTTTTCTGACCCAGATCTCCTTTGAAGGGTTTTATTCCTGGCTTCAAAGGAGTGCCGGCCATTTTTATCATGCCGTCTTATTATTAATTATTAACAAAACATTACTCCGAGTACCCATAATACATTGCACAGCTCTGCTGTTTTTTTCGTGATTTTTTAAAATTACCATGATTTTGTGCCCACAGAGTCATTGATAAGCATAGTGTGGAATATATTTAGAATCTCAGCGTCAACTACAGTTATCTGTGCTTATGTTTGTTTTCCCAGAAAAACAATAAATTTAAAATTTCAGCGTCAACTACAGTTATCTGTGCTTATGTTTGTTTTCCCAGAAAAACAATAAATTTAAAATTTCAGCGTCAACTACAGTTATCTGTGCTTACGTTTGTTTTTCCCTGAAAAAGGTCCTGGCTGTAGTTCCATCGTTTGGGCTTCCAAATCCTAGCTTAGTTTTGTCAACAATAATTCCAAGTTTCGTTTAGCTATATCAAGTTAGTCCTCCTCTCCTCGAGCTTGCCATTTTTTGATGAGAAATTTATAACTAATATGAAGAGCACACTCAAAAAAATCTTATCCATCAATGAAGTACAGACAATCCGAAATCGAATCGTGAAACATCGACTGGAGCTGCATACAATTTTTTCAGGTCATTAAAATTTTTAGTAGTGAGGACACATAAATAGCACCTTAGAGTTGATTTGTTATCCGCTAGAGAGTTATAAATTTTCCAATCCATCATTGAACACATTTCATGTTGGATTTGGGTAAGGTTTATGTCTGAGGTCTCCACTTCTTAGTGGAATTCACAAACTGTGTGTCTTAATGCTTCTTTGCGAGTCTTTAAATATTTATCATAGAATCACAAAAATAACCAGTCTAAGAAAATGATCAGTAAAATATCATTATTTCAAAAAGGGGCAACTTGGGGCAAGTTTTTCTTTCACATTATGTGTACCAGATAGTATCTCTAAAGTACCACACAGAGCCCGCAATTCAACTGCGTTCAACATAAAAGATATGAATTAATTTATTTATGACATTGCATTAAATAAAACTTAAATTTAAGGGTTCCATAAATTAGAAAAGAATAATTTGAAATTTTTGAAAAGTTTACCATAATTATACATACCTGCTTGAGAATAATTCATATTAAAATCAAAGTCTGAACTTTAAAAATAAAAAAAAAAAAAAAAAAAAATAAGGAAGTTATAAATCACTTAACTACACTATGTATAAGTCAAATAACAGACAAGCTCACAAGGTGGTAGATTAATGTTAAAAAATACTTGTTTACCTTTTATTTCAGCCCTTCTTTTGATAGGATTACTTTTGTTTATGTATCTAAGAATAGAATGAACTTAATTTCAATTCATTTTAAAAATTCGTCAGGTTCGTTTTTTTTTTTTTTTTTTTTTTTTTTTTTTTTTTTTTTTTTTGGCAACTACAAATAACAAAATTAAATACATATGTAATTCATTTTTTCCTCTTGCTACTTATTTAATCTTTTAACCGCCTTGGTTTTTCACAAAAAAAAAATACACGTATATTTATACATTTTGTAAATCATTTCATAAAAAAAACAGAACAAGCCCGGAAACGATCCCTCCATTGATTGTAGTAAGAGATGAAAGAAATTATGAGTGCAGTTGACGAATTCCCGGAATCAGCTCCTCCTACAAAAACATTAGCATCTGGCTCAGCAACTTCTTCTCCAGGTTATAAAATGAGAAAAGATAAGCAAGAGGTAATCAGCTGATTAAACATGGATAGTACGGATGTAGGATATAAAATTTTAAATGACAATGGAATTATAGAACAAGTGCTGAGTGCTCAAAATGAAGCTAGTGATAAAAAAGATGATGATGATGTCGTTTCTAATCTTTCACTTTTCCATGCAAAAAAGTAGAGGAAACGTTAACTAAGTGCATTGAGTGGTTTCAGGCAGCAATGTGAATCAGATGTTTCACACCTGATAGGATGCGGCAAGTGTTTAGCTTTTTTTGTTTTATTTTTTGTAATTTTCACTTAAGTCCAATGTGTATAATGTCTATCCGTTCGTTTTTACATTCAATAAATTTCAAAAAAAAATTACAACTGTATAGTTTAAAATGCTTTTTTGTTACTTTACCACCAAATTCTGTAATTCGTCATTTCCATTATTTCGTCACCCCCTCTCCCCCACTCATGACAAATTATCGAGTTTCTACTGTAGTTTGATTTTGGAGGTTTTGGCCTTAAATATTGGTCAGTGGCCCCACTGTGCAATGGTAACTTTGTAACTAATAAATAGGTATATCTATGGAGTAATTGAACTATTCGATAAAAATTTATTTATTTTATATTATGTACGGTTTTATTTTTCGTCCTTGGACAATATTGGAGGTCAGGACTAGAGGCTGTTTAAAATTACAATACTTTTTTTTTTTAATACATAGGTTGAAGAAAAATGAATTCACTGTATTCATTTACTTTTTTCCAGATTAAAAATTGTTAGATTAATTTTCAAAAAATAAAACAATAGATTTAATGATCAATATTTTTGTTTCGACATAAGCCCTAAATTATCATTATTCCAGTCGATATGAAATCTAGACGATTCGTTATGTGAATAGATTTAAGAAAATGAAGTTCTGAAATTTTCCTATAGCTCCTTGAATTATAATTGAAAAAAGATTAATTTTTTTTTTTTTTTTTCTAGTTTGATCCAGATTTAATTATTGTAAGTAAATTTAAAACTGCCAGAAGCACTGCATCTAATTTTTTATATGTATTTTTAAACAAATGCAGTAGTAAATCTGAAGAGATTGATTACCGTCCACTTTTTGAAAATTTTGTTCAAGACTTACTTACTACTGTGAATAAACCAGAATGGCCTGCTGCTGAGCTCATGCTCAGTGTTCTAGGAAATTTGTTGGTAAGAGTACTTTTCATTTTTTAAGAATTTCACCTTAAAATTAACAAATAAAATTCAGTTAATTTTTTTATTGAAAATTTTATTTGGCTTTATGATAAAATTTAAGAACGTAGAACAAAAATGATGTAATAAACCAAACATAAACCATGTTTTAGAAATAGTTTCATTAAGTTTTTATTGTCTTCTAATATTTTGGTATAACTAATATTTCAGTTATATTTATATTATATATATCATGTTTTAGGTAAATAATTTTGTCAACAAAAGTTTAGACATGCCACTTCGTGTTGCCTCTCTTGATTATCTTGGGGTTGTAGCTGCAAGATTGCGGAAAGATGCAGTAGTTTCTCAGTTAAAACTTAGTACAATTGACCAAATTATAAGAGAAGTACAAATGGAAGAAATGAAAGATGAAGAAGGTTATTCTAAAGTAAGTTAATGTATGAAAAATAAAGGTCATGTTGTGTGTGTTGATGTATTATATTTTATTAAGTTATTCGTTTTTAGGGAGATATCAAAGCTGTTGAAAATGATGAAGAGCGTACTCAATTTTTACAAAGGGTCCTTCTTGACTATCTAGCTATGCGTGGTCAACAAGAACCTGTTCTTTCCCATGCTAGGCATTTTTACCTTGCACAATGGTATCAAGATAATTGTGTTCAGATCTCATCCTCTGTCTCAAAGAAAACTTCTAAAAGAAAGAGAAAGTCAGGACGAAGAAAATTAGGTAATTTATTTTTTTATGTAGTCGATTAAAGGGGTTAGTGACATCTTAAAATAATTTTAAAACTGATTTTCTTTTCTTATTTGGTGAATATTACTTATTTTACTTCTTTAACTAGATTCAAGTGAAGAAGAATTATCTTCAGAGGAAGAGGACGTAAATGAAACAAAAGTTAGTGAAGATCCAGTAGAAGCATTTCGTCAGTCAGAAGTCCGTAAACGCTTCTTATTAAGTAAAATCCGTCCCTTTGAAGATCATGTATCAACTGATGGGACTAAAACACATATTTTGCAAACATATATAGATTATGGTAGTGCAGAACTAGTAGCTCGTTACTTGGCATCCAAAAGACCTTTTTCACAGAGCTTTGATGTTTACTTAAAACATGTATGACTTTTAAAATACGTATAGTATAAAGTAATTTAGAAAATTATAAAGTGAATGAATAATGAATTTTTAACTTAGATTTCAGTATTATAAAATTAAAGTTTTCAATGCTTTTCACTAAATAAAGCCTTTTACTATTGTTTTTCCATTTGTTTTCCAGATCCTTAAAGTTTTAACAGAGACTTCTGTATTAATTAGAACTAAGGCCATGAAGTGTTTAACATCAATTGTTGAAGTTGATCCTGGTGTTTTAGGATTAAAAGAAATGCAGCTTGGTGTAAGTTAACAATCAATATGTTACAATTATTTATTTAGCAGTTTTATTTAATTTAATGTTTACATAGTTATCTACCATTTAAATTAACTCCATATACAGTTAAGGTGGTTTAGGGAAGACTCGGTTGGTCAAGGAAAGTAAACTGTTTGGTAAAGAGAGAACACGGGTTGTTATTAAAGGATTCACATTTAAAAAAAATATTAAATGACTTCTCATACCAAGGGTAATTTTATTTCAGTTTATGTTATATATGTGGCAGCATTTCAGAATTGAAGGTCTACATCTCACCTGAAAATGATGGTGGTCTACAATGTGACAGCTATAAAAACATTTAATGAGTTAAAGATAAATTTCATTTTGTCTTGTCATCCTTCATGAATAATTTAATTACACTGACTAGATAGATTTTTTGGTCTGCATGTACAAAAAGGCTCTTCATTCCTGATTATTGTCCTGTAAAAAATAATAGTGTCATATCAGCTCAATGTAATAAGCATTGGTGTGGGCCCTCAAATTTAGGGTTTTCTTTGTCCATACTAAATATTTTAATAAGAGAAACATATGAAGAAGAGTTTATTAGGGTAACAAGGAAGAGCAGAGGAGGCATGCATGTAGAATTAAGGTAAGGTCTGAGAAGGCTATATACCATGGTGTATGGGGAAAAAACGAGAGAACAAATTTAGGCAAATGGGTGATCTAATAAAAGAAATATTAGAGGAAGGATTTGGTATAAGGAAACTTTGCTGAGATTAATTGATTTTTAAAATGATCAAAAACAGAAATTGATCTTATGATCACAATAAGGATTCTTGGTTTTGTCATGTGGGCAAGTACTTGTCTCCTCTATTTTTAATTGCTCTAGAATTTTCTAATTTAGAAATGTTTCAAATTTTTGGGAACTGAAATTTCATTTTTAATTATGTTTTTTCAATCTTCAAAGACATATCGTTATCATTTATATTATTATCATCATTGTCAAGACTTATTTATATCATTTTGATTCCCTAATTATAATCAGTCATTTTTGTGTGTTTAATCATTTATCTTTTATACGTATGCTTCATCTGTGTGGAGCTCAACTTGTAAAATTAACTCATAAGGATTCAAAGCTTATGCATGAGGATCATCAATGATTACCCTTAATACACAAAAATATTAACTGTACTACAAGACCTAAATCTTCTCATTATCAAACATTATGTCATCACCCTAACCAAAACATGCTTTGAAAAAACAGCATATTCCCTTATGCCAGAAATCTGTAATTACAATAAAAAATTCCTCAAAAGATACACTCAAAAAAAAAAAAATCTAACATTACTCAGTCCACACATCATTTGATAATTATTTATACATATTAGTTACAATATATTGATTGTATTTTTGTGTGTGTTTTTTTTTCCATTTTTACTTCTGTTTTATAGAACAACTTTAAAATGTAAAACCTACCTATTATTTAATAAAACTATATTAATCATTTAGAGCATATAAGGCTGGAACATATACTTGAGACATTTTGTAATTATAAATATGTAAATAAAGCTTTACTATTATTATTTTTGTTATCTGTTATTTATATGATTGTAGCCATGTATATTTTTCCAGGTTAGCCATTCATTTCTTGATCATTCAACATCTGTTCGAGAAGCTGCTGTAGACTTGGTTGGAAAATTTATTCTTAGTCGTCCTGAATTGATCCCAAAATATTATGATATGCTTTCAGCTAGAATTCTGGTTAGTATTTTTTATTTCTCAGCTGTTGGTATACTGAGAATTTACTTTATTCATAATAATCAATAAAATTAGGTTTAATGAATTATTTGCCGCTTCTATTGGAATTTTTTTTTTTTTTTTGGAACTACTATGTGAATAAAAAAATCCCAATGTTAGGGGAAAATAATTCATCAATCCTTATTCTGCTTTTTATATATTAATTCATTAATTTTTTGTTTATGATTTTGCTGTTTGGTCTATATAATTATTAACTGGAAAATAAGAAACAATGTTTTTATTACAAGGATTGTCTATTTCAGTATAAGAGTGTCTATATTACATATGCATATATACTGTATTAAAATGAATTCCTCTCTATGTCTAGGTTTTTTAAATTTTATTTTAAAAATAATACAAATTATCTTAATTTGTTTTTAGTGCTTTATAAGATATATTAGAAAATTAGTAAGTATTAAAAAAGTAACTTTGTGTTTAACATTTAGTAAATAGATAAAATTCAACTTTTCTGGTTAAAAATAAATGTCCGATTCAATCACCAAGTATAGAAATAAATAGAGATAACAGGGCCACTAGTATGGGTGGGAGAGGGTATGCTTGCCTCCCCCCCCCCCACCTCTAAGGGGCCAACAGTCCTTGCACTCCTTTGGGTTCCTGTCAGTCATCTACCTTTTTAGACAAGAAGGCCCACAAAAAATTTACAGATTTTGGTTTAAGCACACTGCCAGTTATTTGTGGAGGTTTTTTTTTTTTTTTTTTTTTTTTTTTTTTTTTTTTTTTTTTTTTTTTTATGTTCTAAATGGAGATGATTTATCAAAATCCTCTTCCTTAGAATGTTGATTACAAATAAGACTATTTTTTGTGAGTTTCCAATGGTCTCTCCTTATTGCTTTTATCCATTTTTCTTTCAATTTTAAACTAACTGGAAATCCAAAATTAGAAATACTTAAATAATAGGTACAAATGAGGTGCTGTTTAGAGAAATCAAAAGAAAAGCCAAAGATTGAACCCCCAGAATTTGAATCGTGTGGTCAATCAGAAGATTGAACCAATTAATTTTCTATTATTGCATCTATATGAGATACGCTGCCCTCCCATTTTAAAAAAAATCAGCATCAACAATTTTATTTGAGGTGGCAATGTTTTGGAGGCTTAGTTAACCCGAATAGAATCCATACTAGACACATTGACTACATCAACTTAATACACACATTGACTTCAGCGGGAAGTGACTGAGGAGGTTAAGTGACACACTTCCATGCTCTTTAACTCCCCTCTGTCTAATTCTATACTCGGTGAATTCAGCAAGGAAAGAATCAGATACTGGTATAATGATAACTACCCAACGATTAACATCATTTACCTGAATGACTGACATATTCACCTAAATTATGGTTTCAAACTCAAGTTAAAAATCAAAATTTCTTTCAGATTTTCCAACTTTTCTGATAGGTTTTTCTACCCTTTTTTTTTCCATCAAATTTTGCATTTATAAACATCAGGAAGCTGAGGCTCTCCTCTTTCCAGCGATTCCAATCAAGTTGAATTTGCATGGAGAGTAACAAGGTAATGGCAATCTAGAGAAAAGTTACCTCCTTGAATCATTGAAGAGGGTGAAAACTTTTTTTTTATTGTTTTTACTGAATAAACGTTTTTCAATGTTTTTGAAGGTGCTGAATGATGTAATTTTTTAGAATTTAATTAACTTAAAACAAAATCTATGAATCTATGGCTGTATTTTTCATTAAATCTGCAATCGATAATAAAAATTTTGGTGCAAGAATAATGTTGATATCATTTTTTGAACGCTAGATATAAAATAAATTAGTTATTTGATTTTTTTTTTTCAGCTTCTAGGGCCCATTAGTTGGAAAGACAAAATAGGTGACTAGTATTTTTTTGGCCAAGAACCTTAACAAAAATTGCCAACAAGATCTGTGAGAGACTGAGTGTGTCCTCACCTTGTTAATTAAATCATTTGATATGCTTTTCGGATTCATAAGTTAACAGTTTTTAAGAGGTTTATTAGAATAATCTAACACTAGACAGCAGCAATAAGACATTGTTTATAGTTTAGTTTCATCTTCTGTGTCACTAAATTTGCAAAGTAGATATTCTTTAATCTTCATTTGAAAGAGATGTTTATTCAGTTTGTAGTGCCCAGCATATAGTTCTGTCAGCTTTCTTAGTTTTCCTTGTGTATGGCTGACTCCCACTCCATCCTGCCTATTACTAAAATACAGACAACTGATATGTCAGTCCTTGTTTTTGTTATAACTTACTTATGTTGATTTATTGATTATATTTTGTTTCAAATGAACTTTGTTTCATTTGCTGTTTCTCAAAATCATATGTGGTATAAATAGGATAGAAAATTATATAATGTGTGACTTCTATATTTTTTAGGATACTGGTGTTAGCGTAAGGAAAAGAGTCATAAAAATCTTGAAAGATGTGTGCATTGAATGTCCAGATTTTCCAAAGATTCCTGAAATTTGTGTGAAAATTATTCGGAGGGTCAATGATGAAGATGGTAGGATCGGAATAGATATTGCTTTCTTCTTTTAAATTTTTCTGTTAATAACTCATTTTTAGAAACTTATTATTTCCTATCTAATTCACTTATCAATTTTTTTCAAATTTGAAACTAACAACCTCGAATTTTACCAAATTTGTTATTTTTGTCACCAGCAATTGTTTTCTCAACTTTTTTGTTTTCAATTAGGAATAAGGAAGCTGGTTCTGGAAGTTTTTCAGAATATGTGGTTCACACCTGTTAAAGAGCGTCCAGTTTTGGATTCTGATGCCTTAGTAAGGAAAGTTATGAATATAACTGATGTTGTTGCAGCATCAAATGATATTAGTATTGAATGGTTTGAACAGCTTTTGCTCAGTGTAAGTATCTTGATAGAGTTGATTTTTTAGTGAAATTGTCACTTAACCATTTTGTTTAATATCTTCACGAAAGTTAACATTCACTTGTGTCAAATGTACTACCAGTATACAAAGGTTGTCCGAACACGTATGCATGCTCCACTGTATTCTCACAGAATTAGGAGTTGGAAAAACTTCAAAATATAGATCCCGTTGAAGTATTCTACTGCTTAAGGAGCTGTTTTTTTTTTCCTTTTTCTTAAATCCATTATGATGTTGTCTACTTGTTTTATTCATATGAGAACACTATTGTTCTATTTACTATAAAAAAAAAAAATGAATTACTTAAGATTAATTAATTCTTCTTTTAAAACTTGGAATGATGAAAAAAAATCTTTTTAAGAAAATAATTTCTTGTCCACAAAATCATGTAGTCACGTCACCACTTATGAAAGTATGACCTTCAATAATGGATTTCACATTTTCCTACTTTAAAATAAATGCCCCAGAAAGTTCCTGACTGAATTTGTTGGCTGAGATGTCATTTAAAAAGATAAAGTTGAGGTCATTATGACTTATAAATTTAAAATTATTAATTAGAAAATAATCAATGCCAAAATATTTAAATAAGGTAATAAAATAATGGTTTCTACAATTTGAATTTTTTTATATTCTTAATTCTGTGTGCAAAAAGTTTATGTATATAAAGGATATGCATAATTGTTTAGGAAACCTTTATATCTTGTTTATTTTTTAAAATTACTTAATTTTTTTACATTTAAATCAATATATTAGGTAATTTTGAAATGAATTTGTAGCTCTTTAAACCCAGAGAAGACAAAGAAGAAACTGTTAATAAAGTACAAGTTGAAGTTCCCAGGAGTATATTAGTAGCTTGTCGGCAAATTGTGGATTGTCTTGTAGAAACAGTTATTCAGTTAGATAACAATGATGGTGACCCTCAAAGGCTTGTTTCTTGTCTAGTAATGTTAAATCTGTTTGCCAAAATCCGACCTCAGCTATTAGTAATTCATGCAACTACTTTACAACCTTATTTATCATTAAAATGCAAGGTAAGTGAATTTGTCTGTATTCTTATCAAATTAATTAACTTTGTACGTACCTTGTTTATTTAATTTTTGAGAATTGTTTATTTCCATGATTCATATTATGTTTTGTATTTTTTCATCATTTTGCTTTTAATGTCATTATTGACATGGGTCGAAAACCATGTCCATTAACAATGTTTATTGTTAAAAAGCTAAAGTTACAAGTAATGTATTAATGGTTATACTATTTTGATCATATATGTTTTTACTGTGGTTCTAAGAAGGAAATGTGAAAATATTCTCACTTGTCTGTCTAGACAATGTGTAACTTAAATTTTGTAATAGTCAATTGTCGAGGCAGAATGGTTCTTGGATTAAGTACTTATGAATGGCTGTATTGTTTCTGAACCAACGGTTGTGAAAGGAGGAGTTTCAGCTGGATTACTTCCTCAATCGCCAGATTTTTTCCCCAATTAAGGGAATTCACTTATACGAGGCCAGGTGGGCCCCAGGAGTGTCCCCGCCCCTGAAGCCGAGCCATGGCCGGAATGACACACAATCAATTTTCTGCCTTCAGTTGGACTTGAACTTGGGGCTGGGAGCATGGTAATCAAGCACCTTATTAACTGAGCTACTGCACCTCTCGATGTATTGATATACCTTATAGTAATTTTTGTTATAGTGAAAGCAGTGAAATAAACACAATTTGAAATTGATCTGTGCAACTGTTTTTAAATACTGATAATATAGTCTTCATCGGAAAATTATTGCTGGCAATAGTGAAATTCTATAGTAGTAGACTAGTAACGAGCAATAATTGCACTGCAGCACAAATAAACAAAAAGCTCCCTTGACCCTTTTTTTTTTTTTCTAGATTATGGTGTTTGTTTTTTGTTTTTTTTAATTCATCATATTGTGATTTTTATAAAGAATCCTTACGTAAATAATTTTAATCTTTTTTAATTCTTTTTTATTTTAATGTACTTTAGTTTTGTTTAGAATTATTTTATTAAATTTCATATTCTTTGTACAAAAACCTCTTTTTTAAAATTTTACCTCTCCCCTTTTCCCATGTCAAAATGAAACTATGCCATACTAGGAATGCCAAAGAAGATGCTATATGAGAAACTGGATGGCTGGAGAAAGAGAAGACGTTCCCAAATCAGATGGCTGGATGATGTGGAGGAAGATCTGAGGCAGTTGTGGGTTCAGGGATGGAGGGAGAGAGAGAGAGAGAGTGAGAGAGAGAGCAGTATTGAAGAGATTGGTTGGCTGTAATGGAGGAGGTCTGGGTCCTTGTAGGACTGTAGTGCTGATATAATAATAATAATAATAAAGACAAGAATTGAAAATGGAAATAAGTCCTCAGCTCAGGAAAATTTTTCAAACTCAACTGAAAATAAGGGGCTATAAGACAGACCTTTGCTCAGTTGTTATTTACGGTAGTGAGTCTGGACACGTCTGGAAAGATTCAAAGGAGAATATATGACCCAACCAAAGAAGGACGAGTAGCTTCCGCATAAAAACAAATAACTGAAGAACCTATTTAGGTAACCTGATATAGATTTTTGTATCAAACAGGGAAGAATAAAATGGTTTGTTTATGTACATTGAATGAATCCTAAAATACTCCCAAAACAAATGGAGAAAGAGGAAGAGACAGGCCTAGACTGCGATGATTGGACAATGTGGAGGCCGATCTCCAATTCCTGAGTGTGTGCACTTGGAAGAAAGCCGCAGACGATCAGTCTGTTTGGAGGAAGATTGTTAGGAAGG
Source organism: Euschistus heros (assembly GCA_003667255.2). NCBI lineage: Eukaryota > Metazoa > Arthropoda > Insecta > Hemiptera > Pentatomidae > Euschistus > Euschistus heros. The sequence goes on from RCWM02000009.1 coordinate 128,203, forward strand.
CCAAGATCCTCCATGGCGCAGGAGGAGTTAGTTTAATTTTAAAAAAATTTCACACTCATTGATTTATTGTTAAATATTAATATTTGCTCATCAATTGTTTTAAGTATCTGACTGGATAATTTTTTTTAATTCATTAATTTTATCTAATAATTTTTAATTTGTTTAACATTAATCAATCTTTATGTTTACCTGCTAATTTGAATTTCCAGACCCAGGGAGACTACCAAGTGATCAGTTGTGTAGCTCGTACATTAGAACTTGTTGTTCCATTAATTGAACACCCTAGTGAAATGTTTCTTTCACGGCTGGAAGAAGATTCTGTAAAACTAATGATGCAGCAGGATCCATCAGTTGTTTTAAGTTGTGTTTCTTGCCTTGGTTCAATTGTAAACAATGTCACAAGAAATTTCCCCTTGATCCGGGATTGCTTAAAAAAATATCATGGTAAGAATTAATTTTTTTAATTGTTTTGCTTTTTAGGTCAGAAAGTCAATGTTGATTATTAATCAATGTTAACATTTTATGAATTTAAATAATTTTCTAACTATTGTTTATTCTTCTAGAAGTTAAAGATTTTGAAGTATATTTTTTAAATAAGACTATTTAAAATAGTGTGTAAAGTTGGATTTAAGTGTATTAATAAAATAAAATTTTATTTATTTTTTTTATATAATTGAATCATGAACTATTTTTTAAAATTAAAGAAGTAGAATAGAATAGAAAGAAAACTTTATTCTGGGAAGTAGGTAGTGGGTAGGGAAGGAGGTGACGGGAGCGGTGAAATAGTTTTAGGATACCGATTGACCTTCGGGAGATTTCTGCAATATGAGATTTCCAGGAGAGGGTTTGATCAATGGTTAAGCCTAAATTTTTAACAGAGGAATGGAAAGTTATTGGATGACCATTAAGGAATAATGTGGGAAAGTTGGCATCTGAATGGAGAAGGGAATGTGATCCAACGGCAATTGCTTGAGTTTTAGCTGCATTTAACATTAATTTGTTCAGATTTGCCCTGGCACAGATTTCGTCTAGGTCTTCCTGAATTTTGGAAAACACAGCTAGCATTTCGAATGGAGAAAGGAGAAGTAAATTTGGAAGTCATCGGCGTAAAGATGGTGGGAACAATGGTGAATTGAATGGGGAAGATCATTGATTTAGGAATTAAACAGTAGAGGGAGGGGAAATGCTCGAACCTTGAGCTACTCCTGACTGAAGAGTGAGGAAAGAGGATAGGCCTTGGTTAGGGATGGCAACTGCTTGGGTGCGGTGGAAAAGGAAAGATTGAAACCAAAGGAGGGGGATGTAGGAAAAGTTCAATGATTTTAATTTGGAAAAAAGGATATTATGGTCTAAGGAATCGAATGCTTTAGAGAAATCAAGGAGGATCAGGATGGTCAGTTCTTTTTTGTCCATCGCTGCTTGGATGTCAGTGATAATTTTAATGAGGGCGGATTGTGTTGAGAAGCCGGGACGAAAACCAGATTGGAAGGGATCGAGTAACTTGGAATCTTCTAGGAAATTGGAAATTTGGGATTGCACCAATCTTTCTTAGGGGCTTACAAAGGTTGGAAAGTATGGATACAGAATGGTAGTCCTTTGGTGATATAGGGTTTGGGTCCTTGTTGATGGGATGAATTATGGCCTTTTTCCAGGAAGTGGGAAATACAGAGTTTTGGAGGGAAAAATTATATATGAAGAGGAGAACCAGTAGGATTTCAGGAAGGCATAATTTCAATAATTTAACAGGAATGCCGTCTAAACCAGATGAGTTGGATTGAGACTTCATAATGGAGGTAATGAGATCAGAGGGAGTGATATAGGAAAAATAAAAATTATTGTCGTTAAATGCAGGCGGAGGTAAGGACTGGGAGGGTCTAGAAGGAGCAGATGAAGTGGAAGAAACGAAATAGGAGTTTAACTCATCCGGAGTGACAGGAAAGACTCCCGAGGGAGAGGAACTAGGAGGATCACACAAGGAAAGTTTGCGGAGGAGCAGCCATTTGTATTTAGGATCGGGTGCAGATGGAAGGACTTCGTGGAAGAAATTGGATTTAGTTCGCCAGATCGTGGATTGTGTTAAATTTCTTAACGTTGTATAATATTATATAATAAAGTAGTTTATGAAACCAATTAATTTTTATTTACCAACTATTTTTATTTGTTCAAAATTCTTTTAAATCAATCTTTTCTAATATGGGAGTTTTCTAATATTATAATGTACTTAATTATGTTTAAATATGATTTCTAAATTTTCTTCTTTTTTTTTTTAATTTGTTTTGTCAATGTGTGCACAATCTACTTTGTTTTTAAACATTTCAGAATTGATTTAAACTTCTGTTAGTAATAATTATTATTTATATATGTAAGATTAAATTTTATATTTTAAAATGGTATTGATTATTTTTTCTATTTTATGATAGGTTTCTTGAAGGCAACTAGAACGATGTTAGAAAATAATAAAGAAGGTGCCATTGCTTTTCATTTACGTATGAAACCATCTTTTAGAAGATCCTTGTTTGTTGTTGGACTCTTACTAAGATTTTTCGACTTCACTGATCCTGAAGTAATTGGTGATCAGCTCCCTGTAAGTTATAATTGGTATTTTATATTTCCTTTAAGGAGTGAGTAAAACACTATTATTAGTCTCTTATATCCCAGATCCATGTATAAGAATGCATATGTGCCAAAAATTATTTTCTATCTCTCACCTAGTGACACAGGTTGTTTTACTTGTTTTAGTAAGAGGAACTAGTCTAACTAATAGACCTATTAGTCCTTTTTGCCAACCTCTGCATTGTTTTTCACATTATGTTAGAAAATAAAATTGATATATTAAAATTGTATGTGAAAATAAGGGAACAAGCATTACATTGCTCATTTAAGAATGTATTTTTTTTTTTAATTTATGAAACATATTGACATTGAATGGCCCGCAGTTAGGAGAAGCAATGTTAGAAAACTATGTTATGTGGTGAATGTGATTTTTTATTTATTTATTTTATTCTTTACCCATTTCATTATTATTAATTGCTTTAGTTTTGGTTATTTATTTTATTTTTTGTTTAATGAACAATAACTGTGATTTATTTCAAAATAATCATTCTTATTGATTATTAATTGATTTATTCTCTGAAAAACTTAATAATTTCTTTATTTTAATGATGATTTATATCTTGTCTTTAGAGTAACATCAAAGATGAAGTTATAGATACATTCCTTTATTTCCTACATCGTGATCAGGACTCCCAGCATTATACAATGAAAGCTCTTGGGTCTGTTTGCATTAGACATTATGAACTTATGTTGAGCAGCGAGTTAAAATCTCTATACCATCAATATTTATCAGATGAGAATGCACCATTACAAATGAAAGTTCAGGTCAGTCATTATGATAAATGATTTATAATCAATATTAAAAAATGTCCTTACTCATGTTACAAATTTATAATTATTTCAAGTATTATTTGATATTTGTATGCTGAACTACACTTACTTTAAAAACTTTACTCTAATTTATTTTCCTGATTAATTTTAATTTGCCTTTATTTTGTTTCTAAAAAGCCTGTTTTGTTCTGAATCTTTAGTATATTTTCCTTTTGAAATTGACTTCAAGATGTTCCCATAACTTAAACAATTTTTAAAATAGTTTCTTCATTATAAAGTAACATTAAAGATATAATCTAAGATTAGATTAATATAATCTAAAAACTATTCATAGTTACATTAAGTGTGTATATGTATTCCACAGGAATAAAGACTTAATATGAATCTCCCCAGCCTATAAATATAAAAATATATAAATAAATTTCTAATACAAACATAAATAAAATTAATATAAATATATATACATACATATGTATGTATGTATATATATATATATATATATATATATATATATATATATATATATATATATAGAGAGAGAGAGAGAGAGAGAGAGAGATTTCTTGACTGTTACTATTAGATGTTCAATAAGGCTCTTGACTGATGGACTTATTAAACTATATATATTTGGGTATATTTCTTGGCTGTTACTATTATGTTTAATAAGGTTCTTGAAGTTCAGTCAATAAATAAAAACAACTATTTTGGTGACGTTTCGAGACACTATTGTTCTCATAATCATGCCCTACAGTGAAAAAACAGGTCACAATAAAATATATAAGTTACACAGGTTATTTAAAAACATGAAGTTAGCTAATATATAAAAACATGTGTTATAATATATGTACGTAGTAAGCTCCATAAGTTCCTGGCCTGTCCTGCTTCCCCTCCTTCAAACGTGCCGGGACATGCAGGTTTATGCCTGCTCATTCCATACCCATCGCCCGTACTTCCTCAGTCCTTTCAGTCAGTGTCCAGCTTTGAAGGAAACTCCCCATTTTTACTATGTTCAAACTCGAGTACCATGCGGTTATTAAATTCTTTTGTAAAAAGAGTCTTACTCCTGCACAAATTAAAGAGCATTTGGATTGTGTATACGGGCAGTCCTCCCCCTCGTATTCCACAGTGAAAGAATGGGCAAAATTATTTAAGTTAGGGATAGAACATCTAGAAGATTACCCGTGTCCTGGTTTCCATTGGAAGCTGTAACTTCTGAAACAATCCAACTTGTGGAATCTGAATTCCTGTTTGACAGCTGCGACTGAAAACCAAGAAAATTGCGCGAGGCTGGGGATTTCAAAAACAAGTGTTTTGAGGATCATCAAAGAACAGTTGCTTATGAACAAGGTTAGTGCAAGATGAATTCCAAAAATTCTTTCAGCTGCTCAAAAACAGGAACAAGTTTACTGCTGCAATGAATTTTTACGCAGTTTTTTCCTAGCAGCAATGGAAGAACATTTTTTTGAAAAGAAGAAAATTATTTTTTTCATAGTATAGAAATGTTGCCAAAGCGTTGTATCAAGTATGTTGAACTTAAAGGAGAATATATTGAAAAACAGTAAGACTAGTTTTTTATTTTACCTTTCCTTCTATCCCAGGCTGGAAACTTATGGACCTCACTGCACATACTACACTAATTACAAAACAACTTACCTGGGAAAACCTCTTGGAAATTCCCATCCCTAACCTTTTTTTTTTCAGGAATTCTCCAGTTCAGTTGTATACTAGAATTGTTAAATGTAGTAGTAGATACCAATAGTATATCCACCAGTTACATTGTAAGAAGTTTCATACTCCTCCATATTTTGTAATTATTGTAGTATATATTCTAACGCATGTTTTTATATATTTATATTGTAGGTAACTTTATGTTTTTAAATAACCTGGGTAACTTATATATTTTATTGTAACCTGCTTTTTCACTCTAGGGTATGATTATGAGAACAATATAGTCTCGAAACGTCCCTGGAATAGTTGTTTTTATTTATTGACTGAACCTCAAGAACCTTATTAAACATATATACATTATGATATTTTTCTTTGCTTTTGAAATAAATTAAAATGTATATCACAGGTATTGCTAATAAATTAAACCAACACGAATTTCAAACATTTATTAAGATATATCATCTCAAATATAATTCCATACAATTTGAAATCTCGTTTGATTTAATAACATTCATTTAGCGATCCATTACACGGGTTCTCTGAAGAAGTGAACTGATGATTCAAGTTATATCAGGTGTTTTGTTAGCATTAAAATAATTTTATATTAAAAAAATTATGGGACTTATTGAATAATGTTATGACTTGTCATTGATGGCTTATTTGATCGCCTGATCTAGTTTTCTCGGAAGTAACCTCCGTTCCTAGGTGAGGCGTCAATGACAGTTTGGTCACTGGGAGACAGTCAGCCAACCCTTGGCTGTAGTGAGAGCAGAGAGAGCGCAAAAGTAAAAAGAGAGCTAGCGATGCTTCTGGCACAGTATTTACAGGACTCGTTGCATGCGCATAGGGAAGTTTCCCCCTCCAATCTCTTGCCCTGTCAATCAATCTCTATCTTTCCTGTAAGTTCTTCCGACTTCAAACAATGTTAAAACAACTTTGTCATTTTCAAAAATTCCTAAACTGTACCTTTTTGAATTATGCCTGAAACAATATTTAATGATCATTACAATATATATATATATATATATATATATATATATATATATATATAAATATAAATATATATATACACTGCCGGTCAAAAGTTTGAGACCACCTATTGTTTACATCAATTACTCTACTTTAATCATGCAAAACATAAGTTTTACCAAATTATCAATGCATATTTCCAAAATACAGGTATCTTATTATTTGTTTTTATAAAAAAATTTTACTAATTAGGGTGTTTGGGACTATGGTAAATAAAAAAAACATAAGTTGATCTAATCCGATTATCACTGAGATTACAAACGTACTAAAATTAAATAGGAATAAACAATGTGTTTGTTGTGTCTGGAGTTTTGTTTACCATCTAGTAATCCCCTAAGGGGAAAATTAATCTTATTCTTAGTTTGTATTGATTTCTGGACTGCCAAAGTTTGAAAAGAAATTCCCTAAACAGTAATTTTCGTTGAATTGTAACTAAACAGTAGTTTTTCGTTATTTCATTTTAAGAATGGGTAAAACCAAAGAATTTTCCGTCGAATTGCGTAGTGCAATCCACACACTACACAAAGAGAAAAAATCTGAGCGCCAAATTGCCGCGCAACTGAAAATTTCAAAAACTGGGGTACATAAAACAATCACTCGCTTTGAAGAGACACACTCTCATCACGACAAACCTCGATCTGGACGGCCTAGAATAACGTCTCCTCAAGAAGACCAGTTTATTGTTTTAAAAAGCAAAAGGAATAGGAGACTCACTGGTCCCGAGATTCGAAGTGAGACCAACAGTGCCATGAATAAGTCAGTGTCTCTTTCTACTGTGACAAGAAGACTTAGGGAAGCCAATTTATTGGGGCGTGTCGGTACGCTCAAACCACTTCTACGACCAGCCAATAAGAAGAAAAGGTATCTTTGGGCACTTGCTCACAAGGATTTAACTGTTGAGGATTGGAGAAAGGTACTCTGGACTGACGAATCAAAGTTTCAGGTGTTTGGAACTAATCGTAGGATTATGGTTCGTCGCACATCTTCAGAAAAATTCATTCCGCAGTGCTTAGTTCCAACAGTCAAGCATGGAGGAGGGTCAGTTTTTGTGTGGGGATGTTTCTCAGGCTTTGGACAAGGGGATCTGGTACAAATCACAGGAATACTCAATAAAGAAGGCTATAAAGACATATTGAGAGACCACGCAATTCCATCTGGGCTTCGATTAATTGGTACTAATTTTATTATGCAACAGGATAACGATCCAAAACACTCATCAAAACTGTGCAGGGGGTATTTGCAAGAGAAAGAAAATAAAGGTCTCCTGAAAAATATGGATTGGCCGGCACAATCACCTGATCTCAATCCGATTGAGCTCCTATGGGAAGAACTTGACAGGAAGCTCAGAGACGTTGCTCCAACTTCACAAAAACACCTCTGGGAGCGTCTTAAAACATGTTGGGATAATTTGCCATTTGAAACTTTAGATAAATTAATAGAAAGAATGCCTAGAGTGGTCAAAGCTGTTTTGAAAAGCAGGGGAGGATTTTTTGACGAAAAGAAGGTATAAGTGCATTGCACCTATATTTTTAAATTGTGTTTCCATAAAGTTTTATATCGTGTTTCCATAGTTTTATATTGTGTTTCCATATAGTTTTATTAAAGTTTCCTTTTGTTTTGGTTTATTATGTTTGATTTAATCCTAATTTTCCCAAAAAATTGAAGTGGTCTCAAACTTTTGACCGGCAGTGTATATATATATATATATATATATATATTTATATTGTAAATATATATTGTAATGATCATTAAATATTGTTTCAGGCATAATTCAAAAAGGTACAGTTTAGGAATTTTTGAAAATGACAAAGTTGTTTTAACATTGTTTGAAGTCGGAAGAACTTACAGGAAAGAAAGATTGATTGACAGGGCAAGAGATTGGAGGAGGAAACTTCCCTATGCGCATGCAACGAGTCCTTTAAATACTGTGCCAGAAGCATCGCTAGCTCTCTTTTTACTTTTGCGCTCTCTCTGCTCAATTTTCATTTTCAAAAATTCCTAAACTGTACCTTTTTGAATTATGCCTGAAACAATATTTAATGATCATTACAATATATATTTACAATATATATATATATATATATATATATATATATATATATATATATATATATATATATATATATATATATATATATATGTAATGATCATTAAATATTGTTTCAGGCATAATTCAAAAAGGTACAGTTTAGGAATTTTTGAAAATGACAAAGTTGTTTTAACATTGTATGCGTATGTATATATATATATATATATATATATATATATATATACGCACATATATACATACATGCATACATGTACATACCTGATTTTTTTTTTTTTTTTTTTTTTTTCACGTGACATGGTTAGGTCCGTACCTAGCCATGTGTGGGATTAACCTCCTCCCTACACCTGTATTTCCTTTCCATGGAACTGCTGTTAGGCATTACATCTTAAAGAGGAATGGCTGTGTGCCATCTCATGCAAGTAGGCTACATTCTGCTGCTCCTATCTTTCCTGAGGAGCTGCTTGATGGTCTCAGCCACTAACCCGCCATCCAGTAACGGCATCAGACCATCAACAGTCGGAAGAACTCAGACCTTTCTAAACCGACCTTACTAAACTCTTCTATCTCTAGCTGGAAGAAAGGTCATATGTGAAAACATGCATTCATCCACCACTGGGCAGGCCAGGCTGGGCATTTTCCTATAACATCTAGCTTTGAATCTATATTGATAAGCTCAGAAGGCTCCAAGTCCAGTGAGCAGTTGAGATAAGTAGTAGTCAACTTCTCAATGCTTCCTGTTCACCTAGGATTGATTACTAAGGACCTAGGTGCCCACTCTCTACGAATGTACAATGGTCTCTCTCCTCTCATTGGCTCTGGGAATGCTTTCACTTCTATGGTCTGATCTCTTCCTGTCTATGGTATGAGGCATCCTGTCTACCACACATGCTTCCTCACATTAGACAGTTCGAAATGCACTAGGACGCTTCGGCGATATACAGAGATCTTAGGTCTTCCATATCCAGGTATAACTAAAGCCATATCTCATGGCATCATTCTAAACAGTGCAGTGTTCACTCTAGCTGCTTTTTTTGACACCTGTATTAGGTAAACGTTAGGTGTTCATCAATCTTTACTCCCTCATAAGTCATTGAAGGTTTCGATAGAATCAACTCTCTACCGACTGTTAATGTGATTCCTTTAATTCTTTTCTAGATCTGTGTGTGTGTGTGTGTGTGTGTGTGTGTGTGTGTGTGTGTGTGTGTGTGTGTGTGTGTGTGTGTGTGTGTGTGTGTGTGTGTTTGCACGTGCGTGCGTGGATGTGTGTGCATGTGTATGTATATGTATAAATAGATTAATATTTTAATAATTCATAATCCTATTAAATGAGACATTAAACCAATAATGCTTAAATTTGAAAAACCAATAAATCGAAAATTTTCTTTGAAAAAATTTAATTTCTTTTTTTTTCTAGGTACTGAACAACATTGAAAGTTATCTCTTGGAAGAAGAAAAGAAAATGATTAAACAAGATCAAGAATGTACGTATAATATACATATTTAATTTAATTTTTCTATGTATGTACAGGGTGTTCCGAATTTAAATGGCAAAACTTCAGGAACTTATAGGGGACCGAAAAACTAAGACAAAAAGTCCTTAATAGATTTGCTCGTTTTTGCTTAGTTTTAGAGAAAATCACAAAAAAAGAAACAAAACAAGTTTTCATTTTTATACTTATTTATTTACATTTATATTTATGTTATGTTCTTTTTAATGTAAATATTGCTCAAAATGTTGTCCTCTTGCACCAATGCAAGCATTACATTTATCACTCACTTGATAAATTGCAGCTAAACATTGTTCTGATGATATTTGGTGCACTGCATCTATGATTCGGTCTCTTAATTGCTCTCTTGAGTTGATTGACACTGAATAAACTTTCTGCTTCAAGGTTCCCCATACTCCTCCACGTCCAATCCATCGTTGTGGATAATTTATATCAATCGAAGCTCGAGCAACTCTGCTATAATGAGCTGGACATCCATCGAGTTGGAACCACATTTCAATCCGCTGCTGTAAGGGAATGTCATCTAAATAATTAGAAAAGTCGTTCTCCAAAAAATGTGTAAATGTGATACCATTCAATCTTCCAAGTAAAAAATATTCCAAATTCCAAGCCAAACATTAATAGCAAATTCATGCTGAAACCTATTCTCTCTAATAGCTCTGGGATTTTCAAGAGCCCATACATGATAATTTCTTTGATTAACAATGCCTCTTCTTGTAAAGGTAGCTTCATTGGTCCATATAATTTTTAATGGAAATAAATTATCGCGAATTTTGTCAAGAAACCAGTAACTAAAATTCAATCACTTGACATAATCTTGAGGTAATAAATTCTGAAATTTTTGAAGATGTTATGGGTAGCGATTATTACCTTTCAAAGTTCGCCATATTGCTTGCCGCGATATTGCTAATGCAGCAGATGCTCTTTGGATGCTAGTCTCAGGATTGTTATCAAAGTGGTGTTGGACACAATTTCTTCTCCAATAATCTGCTCTTATTGCTGCCTGGAATTGGTCGCCTTCATTACGTATTAAGAATGACCCAGTCTCTCGTAGTCTATTAAAAGTTAACGAAAAGACTCGTCGATTAGGCACTCTTCTATTTGGAAATCCTGCACCGCTTCTAAAGCGTTATCGTTACAGAAACCATACACAAAAATCATATCAGCGTATTCAACATTAGAATATGTATGTGGCATTGTGGCTGATGCTATTCACACAAAAATATCTGAGTAACTGACTGAAGACTGATTTAGGAGTTATAATCCTTGAAGGATGCCACAATGTAAACAAAAAAAGATTGTAAAGGATAACATTAAGTGTTTACATTATCTCACTGCCTAGCCTGACGAACTTTGAAAGGTGATAATCGCTACCTGTAACATTTTTGTTTTGTTTCTTTTTTTTGTGATTTTCTCTAAAACTAAGCAAAAACGAGCAAATCTCTAAAGGACTTTTTGTCTTAGTTTTTTCGGTCCCCTATAAGTTCCTGAAGTTTTGCCACTTAAATTCGGGACACCTTGTATATATATATATATATATTGTTATGTTTATTTCTTTGTTGTAGGTTAGTTTACTAAAATTTCGAATATTTTGAAGTTAATTTTCTTTATAACAAATTTTTAATTATTTGTCCCCATTTGGGCTGTAGTTTGTTATGTTTCAGCTTTTTATTAGATAATGTAAAATTATTTTCATTTATATAAAGTTAACTTAATTTGTTATGTTAATTTTGAGGGAATATCAAGGGTTGAGCTTTTCAAAGATAATGATTTTGACTCAAGAATATATATTTTCAAATAAAAGAAATAAAAACATTTTACAATTAGATTACATTTTTTACTTAACGTATTTGTAATTAAGATACCTTCTATCTTCTCAATGACTAGGTTCTCACAACCCAAATGTTCCCCTATTTGTCCTTCTTGCATGAAACTTCCTTCTTTTTCTTCCTTCGCCAGTTTATTCAAACACTCCTCTCATCCAGACTGCTAGTATAATTTATTATTTCTTCACACATGTGACTTGTTAAATCTCAGAGAGATGTTGATGTTTCAAAATCCGAGAGATGAGAGCGAGAGGTGTTGTCGCCTCGAAGTTCCATAGCAGAGAGCCATGTTTATTCTCCGGAATCCGAAACAAGAGAGCCCGGTGTTGATGCCTCGGGATCCATACGCAGAGAGAGAGCTAAAAGACGCCAGCCCCAAGCGTCCTTTCAAAAAAAACCGTTAACGGCCAAATCTGCTCCATCATGGCCTTCATATTTATTACGTCTTAACTTAAAATAAGATAGCAGCTGAACTTAAGGTTCAGATAGCATCCCAGCAGAATTTCTAAAGGCAGGAGGTCCGCAACTAATAGAAGAAATTATAAAGATAATAGAACAAGTGTGGATCTCGGAGACGATGCCACAAGAATGGAGTGAGTCTATCATTGTACCAATTTTTAAAAAAAAAGGCGATTCGACTCAATGCAAGAACTATAGGGGAATCAGTCTACTAAATACGGGATATAAAGTGTTCTCAATTGCCCTGTATAACCGTCTAATCCCATACGTGGAATCGCAGCTTGGAGAATACCAGAGTGGATTTAGGGCTAATCGTTCAACCATTGACCAAATTTTCTCGCTTAGGCAGATGACGGAAAAAATGAATGAGTTCGGTAGCTGCATGTGGCTACTCTTTTTATAGACTACAAAGCTGCATATGACTCAGTCATCAGAAAAGAATTATATCGGGCCATGAGAGAGATGGAAATCCCAGCTAAACTGATTAGACTCACAATGTGTACAATGAATGACACGACAGGCAGGGTGAAGATTGGCGGAAAGTTAGGAGACTCATTCTCTATAAGCTCAGGACTGAGACAAGGGGATTCTCTTGCCCCGCTACTGTTCAACATAGTCCTTAATGCAATTATAACAAGAGCAGGACTGATATCTCAGGGAACCATATTTAATAAAATGACACAGGTAATGGCATATGCTGACGATGTTGTCATTGCAGGAAGGAACCGACAAAACATCAAGGAGGTATTTGCGGTACTTGAGATGGAAGGAAAAAGAATGGGTCTCCAAATAAACGAGGATAAAACAAAGATTCTCACGTTAAGAAGGAAGAATCCAGTGCACGCGCAGAAACACTACATAATGGGAAACTATAGATTTGAGTGCGTTAAAAGTTTTAAATACCTTGGATCGATGATCAACGACTCCTTAGATGAGGAAGAGGAAATAAAATGTCGAGTAGTGGCAGCTAATCGATCCTATTTCAGTCTATCTAAACTATTTAGAAGTAGACTGCTCAGTCGCACAACCAAACTCAGACTTTATAAAACACTTGTCCGACCCGTCCTGACATACGCATCTGAAACCTGGACATTGCGTAAAGTATCAGCTGAACGTATTGACAGGTTCGAAAGGAAGATATTGAGACGCATCTATGGACCTGTAAAGGAGGATGGTTTGTTTCGACTCAGAAAAAACAAAGAGCTGTACGTACTTTATAATGAACTGAATGTTTCCCAATATGTGAGAATACAGCGAATTAAATGGCTGGGACACGTAATCAGAATGGACGAGGAGAGGACAGTCAGAAGACTGTATTACGGAAGCCCCGATGGAGTGAGGCCTCGTGGAAGACCGAAGGGAAGATGGAAGGACAGCGTCTCCGAGGATCTGAAGAAAGCAGGAATATCCATCAGGCGTGCCACTGACAGGGAAGACTGGGGAAGAGCCGTTGAGCTGGCCAAGGACCGCTTCATGCGTCTGTTGCGCTGAGAATGAATGAATGAATGAATAACTTAAAATAAAATATACAGAATTCAAATTAAACAATAATAAAACATTTTAAAATCCTAATCATTTTTAGCATATCCCAATTTAAATTAATAAGCAAAAACTACATAACAATTAGATTGGCGTTGAACTCTCGCTGGCGCCAAATTCAAACTTGAATTCTTTTAAAATACAATTTATCTCGACTCCGAAATATCACTACATATATATATATATATATATATATATAGAGAGAGAGAGAGAGAGTGAGAGAGAGAGAGAGAGAGAGAATAGATGATCCAATTATTTCTTATTATTCGTCTGCAGTCATGCATGAAATATTTTTTTTTTTTTAGTTTCTTTACAACCATTTGTTAAAATTCGCAATTATTGTGTTACAAGAATCTTTTCTTGTTAATATCCTGCTAGGGTTATTGATCATATATAATTTTATTCCTTCATCCAATGTTCAGTTGTTCATCCATTCATCAAAACACTTTTTTTTTTTTTTTTTTTAATATATTTACATTTCCCAGTCTATTATATTTCAAGCCTTTGATGCATTACCCTCCTTCTCTTTCTAACTTTTTTAATTGTTTATATTAATACCTTATTTTTTATTATTATTTTTTTATTATAATCTATGTATCAATTTTGTAAATTATCTGGATTCAGAATCTATTTTTATATTTTAGGGGCAAAACTTTCGAAAAGAGAAAATTTGAAAGAAATGGGTGATGTAACTTCAGGGATGGCGAGTACTGTGATTCAGATTTATCTTCGTGAAATATTAGAGGCATTTCTTCATCCTCACCCAGCAGTAAGGAACTCAGCTTTAAAGGTTATCCAGCTAATTTTAGCTCAAGGCCTTGTTCATCCGGTCCAGGTTTGTATTCCAAGCAAAATAACTTTGGTTTTTAATAATCATAATAGAGGGCTGTGGATTGTTATAGCTCAGTGGATTTAACATTTGGCCTCTGTCTCTAAACCCCCATTCAATTTTCAAGGTTACTTTACTTAATCATAGTAAAAAAAACAAAACAACTTTATTTTCTTATCAACTTTATTGTATTATCAGTATCTCAGGTTCTAGGAGATTAGCAAATCAGTTCACAGATTATGGCTTTTCCTTGGTCTTCCTCGCTGCTGTAGTGTTTTATTTTTGTGTTTTTTTTTTCTGATGCTTTAATCATCATAGTCATAGCGATCAGAAATTATTTTTATTTATTATTATTATTATTGATTTAGGCCCATACTGTTTCATTTTATAAAATGCCAATTTTGTATAGTTATTTAGTTTATAAGATCATGATTATTATAACATATTTTAATTTCAACATGTTCATTTAAATTTATACTCAATTAATTGATCAGCCTTATTTTATTAATATGTATATTTTTAGATTGTTCCCTATCTGATCTGTATGAGTACTGATGAAGATAAAGCTGTCAGTAGTAGTGCTGATAAACAACTCCAAGAAATTGAAAAGAAATATCCTGGTTTTATTCATATGAAGGTACTTATTAGATTTATAGATAAGATATACATATAATCAGTTGAAATGTACCTATAATTTATAGAAATGTACATATAATCAGTACGCATGATGGTATTTAACCCTTTAATGGGCAGGCCAGGAATTTTTGAATTTGTTTCTTTTTTTTTTTTTTTTTTTTCCTTTGAACGGCTATAGCCACGCCAACCCCCACACATGTGTCATGAAATTTAAGGTTGAATAAAGAATAATAAATGATAATGCATCGGGTATTACGTTATTTATTGAGCAAAAGGCATTAAATATGTGTATCCTCCAGGATACAATGCCAGTTAAAGGGTTAATAGGATCAATGTTATTGAAAATTGATAAATTATTCATATAATGTTTTTATATGTTTAATGTTATCATGGATTAATTTTTCTTCTATAAGTTTCGGTATTAATGTTTCATTTTAACTATGGTTAGATTTAGTGATTCACATTGAAACATCCTCCATATTGTTTTATCCTCCTCAAACAAAGTAATCATAGTCCGAATGAGGAAGAAAGAGGGGGGATATTCAAAGTTGAGGGTAGTTCATGGGAATCCATCTGAGACTTTTTGAGGATTGAGATGGATTTTTTTGTTAATTTAAAAATATCATTATTCAAGAATAGGTTTAGTTAGAAAGTGGCCCCTAGGTTCTTATCAGAGCTTTGGAAATAAACATAAAGGTTGTTAAGATAAAGGATAGATTGTTAGAAAGGGCATCATTGGAACGTTTTAAATGAATGTGGATTGTTTTGGCTATTTTTGAGTTCAGTCGCAACTTTTTCTTATTCTTATTCTTAAAACATACTGTGTTTTAAAAACTGTATAGGAAATAAATCTTGCTTTATTTCATTAATTTATTAGAAATTTTATTCCAGGCTAATATTACATGTTTTAATTAATTGTGTTTCTACTAATTCATTTTTTTATGCCTTAGGCCCAAGCTGGTATCAGATTGTCGTACAAATTGCATAAGATTTTGCAGTGTAATGACATTGTACGTGGTTATCGGCTGAAAGATGGTGATATCATACCAAGTGCACTTAATGGTTTTCTTTATTCTATTTTACGTACCAAGCAACAACGAAGAGCTCTTGTTATGTCAATCTTAAAACAGTTTGATGAACAGGCCGTAAGTATTTAGTGCAGTTAATGTTCATTAAATTATCTCTTATTCATTTGTGTTCAATTTATCTGGTAGTAATATTTTTTATTTATTTATTTTTTTTGTTTTTATAGAGTAAGTCTGTAATAAACCAAATAAAGTACAACGAACGAAGCTTATAAAAATGCTTAATTAAGGTTCTGTGTTAGATCTTAAAAACTCAATATAATTATAAGCAGGGGGTCAATTGAAAAAGTTAACTCTTATCTGTAATGGTAAAAGTTTAATATCTAATCTATAATATTAATTTTTTCTTTTTAAACTTTTACTGTATTTAATGAATACTATATCATAATTAATCTATTCCTTTCCCATCCAAAAATATATAATTTAGTGCTGTTTTCAAGCTTTGAAATTGTTAGTAGGTATATAAGAAACATTATTATTATTTTATTATTCGCACATAAAGTGGTGATTGTATTCTTTCGTGGGCTTTCACCAACCAAAAGTTTATAAGTTAAGTGTTTTCCTGATTATTCCAGTTGTGTCCAAAAGTACTGATTTTTGTTCATCTTCTAATTTTCCCAGCAATTTTCTTTCTTCATTAAAAGAATTTATTGTAATTTTTGGAATTAGTCCATTACAAGATATTACAACCGGAAAAATTTTGACTTTGTCCAGCCTGTATATAGATTTCAGCTCCGCTGTCAGATCCTGATACCTGGAAATCTTTGTTATTATTGTCTTTTGGACATCATTATCAGCAGGTATGATAAAGCCAAGTGCTGCACTGACTCAAGACTTTGCTTACACGGTCGACATACCTCAGGAATATCCTCCCCACATATCCGTCTCTGGTATACATTAGTTGGTAGTGTTTGGTCCTGCATCGCCATCACGAATCCTCCCATCTCCGGAAAAAGATAGCCACGTACGAGCCATTTTGTGGACATTTCTAAGTCAATGGACTCCTCTTTTAATGTAAAGTAAAATCGTCTATTTAGAGGCTTCGTTTTCCATTCCTCAACCAACTGTTGGCAGGATGGTTCCATATTGTCTTGCCTTTCTGCAAGACTGAGAGCAATTAAATTGTTATCCATAGAGCAAAGGATTCAGAGCTTTTCTTTTTGGTTATTCCAAAAGTATTGCTTCAGATTGGTTTCCAATTGCCTATACAAAAATGAGCACTTAGAAGTCTCCTTCCTCCTTGTTTCCTTGATATGTACAGCCTGCTCACTGAAGATTTGGGATGTCGTTTCCTTGTTTTCACCATTCTGTTCTTAAAAACCCATCAATGTCTTGTAGATTAACGTCTGACCATTTGATGATCCCGAACGAATACATTAACGAAGGCAGAGCCCAAGTGTTTATTGCCTTTATTAGTTTTCCTCCATATAAGTGTGTTTTGAGTAGTTGTTTCACCCTTCTTTTCGAACTTTTCTTCAAATTGCACTCTAGCATCATTTTTCATTTTAAGAATTTGGGGTATTCCTAAATATTTATATTCTCCGTTTTCATTTAACCCTGGTATTCTTTTGCTACTGCAAAGTTCTATTCCTTCACATCCTGTCACTAAATTTACATTTTATGACTTTTATAGAAACGCATTTTTCCAGTCCGAGTTTCATACCTATATCTCTGCTGAATTTAGCGACCATTTCCACTACTGGATGCATATCTCTCTTAGTCCTTGGGTACAACTTTAAATCATGCATATAAAAACTATGCAATATGATGGGTCCTTTTGTTGGTCTTTTTGGTCCCCTTTTTAAAATATGTTTAAATGTGAGAAGTATCGATAAAACTGTTGTTCTAGATTTTGAGATTAGTTTATTTATAGCTTTTATTTCGAATAGAACTGTTAAACCAAAACTTTTCTTTAATTGTTTTAAAGAATGTTTATGATCAACCTCTTTTCAATAAAAGTTTTTTTTTTTAAACACTTATTGTGGAACTTATTTAAAAGAAAGAAAAAAAAAAAAATTGTTTCAAATCCTGGTATTTGCAAATATTTAATTAATAATATAATTAAAGAAATATTATGTTTGTATATTACAGTGATTATGAACTTGAGATGGTTGACAAGAAAATATTAGATGTGTACATAATTTGTAATAAAATTGTGTATATTATGTTTATAATCTTCATTTTTTCTTCTTTAATCATAAACAATTAACTATATCAATTTTAGTGTATGGAACATAAATGTGTATTTTAATAATAAATATTGCTGTTTTTATCTCATTTAAAATTTCTTTTCTGTACATGTATTGAAAGTTCATGAATTGTGAAATCTTCAAGTTTGATATAATGAGACTCAATTGTATTTTATTTTATGTTATATGCATTCAGTATTATTTATTTAATTAATTAGAATAATTTAAAGCATTCATATTCTCATTAACATGATTTAAAAAAAAAAAATTAATCATTGTAGTACATAACTGAAGTCAGTAAATTAATCATAATATTTCTAATATTTACAATTGTAACTTGATGTTCTTCTATTACAGAAACTAAGCCTGCTGCAGATGTTGTATTTAGCTGATAACATGGCATATTTTCCTTACCAAGTTCAAGATGAACCGCTGTTTATAATACATCACATAGATATTATTCTGTCTGTTACTGGAACAAATTTATTACAATCCTTTCGTGAGGTAAGATTGACCTTTTTCATATTTATGTAGACCTATAAAAGAACTACAATGTGTAGTAAATATATGTAAAAAAAAATAAACACTTTTTTTTTTTTTGTTAAACTTGAAAAGTACAAATGTATACCTAGTTTTTTTTAAACTCTCATGCATGATATCTTTTAAGGTCAAGCTGGGAACATTTGGGTTGCTAGGAAAAACGTTTTTAGTTTAAGCTACCCTGCTCAAGGACATAATTAATTAGGAACAGTCTAATTAAATAAGCACCTGTTGTTACCCATTTTTGATCGAAGTTCTTTTATATGGGACTGGAAACTAGATGAAGCTTAGGTTTTGTCTCTATTTGTCTAGTTCTTCTCCCTGATCTAGAAACATTTTTCATTTATTCTGCGGGTTGAGTATTAGATAAAATTGAATGAAGTGTGAGATCCTCCTCTCTAAACAAACTTCTTCCATTTTCCTTCTCTAACCTATGGAACTGCTATAAAACATTGCTTTTCCCCGTCCTTCCTGTCCTAGTTGGAGTACATACGGACGCTAAGCCCAAATAAACAAACATTACTATGCAGAAATCCTGCATATACAAGTTTTATAATCTGGTAAGACATTGTAACTCTTATCAATAGCCGTTAGATTAAACAGGGTTTCTGGGACCGACTGCTATCTCAGAGTCCTGTATAGCTCTTCCTTTTCTTTCACAAATCTTGGGCAAAGAGGAACTATTTTCTACCGTTTCTGTTGAAGAGATGGGCCATGAAGTGACCATGCCCAGTTGCAGTAGGGTGAGTTTTTGTCAACTCATCTATTGCAATAGGATGAGTTGACAATAACTCAACCCTACTGCAACTGGGCATATTTTTGGTTTATCCACCATGCAAACATATTGGTGTTTGTATATTGGATAATGTATATTTATGTTAGTAGTTCTAAATTTTAGGTAAAACAATTTTTATTGTAATTAATGCTTTTTTCAAAATTCTAGGCTCTTCTTCCACTGAATCCAGAGGGTAATAAAAACAAGGAAATTGAACTTGATGAAGAGGAGGATGAAGATGAAGAAACACTTTTGTCTAGACTTCCTGAGGATACAACACCATTACAGCATTGCCTTACAGCTTCTCAGGGATGCCTTCTGCTGCTAGTTTTGAAGCAACATTTGAAAACTATGTACGGCTTCAATGATGCGTAAGTATTTATTCATGAGGCATTCATTGTCAGGTTATAAGATATTTAAGTTTTAAAATATGTAAAATATTTAGTTAAATTTAAAATAATTTAAACATTATTCTTATTGCCTAATTTTACTTGTATTTCTTCTAGAATTTAAGCTCTTTCAATTATTTAGTTATACTTTTTAAGAAGAAAAAAAATCATGTTTTGTGAAAAAATATATAAAGTATTACTTCACTGCATAATACATTACTTAAATATATTGGAGCCTCTACGTTTATAGTCTTATGCCGGCAGTACACACTCCCTGAGGCGCTCGTTAGCAAGGCCACCCGAGCCGAGGGGAGGTGAGCTGTGTACACAAGTGATGTAAGTACACACTCGCTGAGTGGCTCATGGAATGATTTGGTTGTTCAGTTTTATAAGCTACAGCTAGTGTTTTATTGGAAGTTGATGAAGATGGATGTGAGGATTCGGGTTACAGCAATTGCAGCCTACGCATATTATAAGTATATGTACATTGTAACGAAGAAAAATTGCAAAAATCCTGGAAAAAACGGAGATGGTGAATGAAAACAATTCATCAGAATTTTTTTTTTTTTTTTTTTTTTTTTTTTTTTTTTTTTTTTTTTTTTTTTTTTTTTTTTTTTTTTTTTTTTTTTTTTTTTTTTTTGCGGACTGGATAATTCCAAATTTGTTTGATATTTTCTGATTGGTTACTTTTTATTTTAAGCTAATTTTTTCGAAGAAAATGTAGCTACTTTAATTAACCACTTAGAATTTCTTTAATTAGAAGATTTGTAAAAACCCACTTAAATAGCTTTTTAGGATTTCATGATTTTATTTATTGTTATTTTTTTTTTTTATCTATATATTTTTTAAATATATATAAAAAAAATATTGGCTAAATGAATAGGCTAAATGAAGCCATTAAGAATTTTTTTTTTCTTTAGTTCTTGGGCTGGTCAATTCAGGAGCAACATTCACTTTCTTTTTGTCCTTATGATGTTTATTGGTCGGGTCCCAAATAACTGATTCAGCCTGGTAAGCCTCCAAAAAATGCATAACTTCTCCATTATCCCACTCACTCTTCATGGTAATAGAAAAGGTAACTAGACCACAGCAAGGTTACTAAGGAACTGGAAATTAAATAACGAAAGTGTTAAAATGTGATTAAAAGAAACTTAAATATGAATAACAGAAGCGGTTTGCCATACACAGAAATCCGAATCATGAACTTAGGCGAGTGTGTACTGGGTCGGCTCGCCTCCTCGCTCGTTTTCTCTTGGTCCCTTTGACTCATGGACTGACTTTTTTCAAATGGCGAGCTGAGTCGAACTAAGGCAACTCAGTACACACTCGTGCTAGCCTGCCCTTGTCTTGGCTTGGCTATTGTGTAATGTCAGCATTAGAATCACGAGTCTCCCATAAAGCCGAGCTTCATTAAACTGATTTTTCTCTAGACATCTTAGACATAAAGCTAATATGGACATTTTTGATTCTAAGAAAATAAAAAAAATTTTTTTTGAGTTTTTCCTTATTGCTTCATATATACTCTGGATACCACTAATAATGACTAATTGTCTATAGTAACTAAATTATCAGATCCACTGAATTTGCTATCTCTATCACCTTTTGATATAGATATAAAAACATCACTTATAACAACATATCAGTCATAGTGACCTGTTTCTCATTGATCATGGGGGTGAAGTTATCAGTTATAACACTGCAGTGGTTGAAAAGGGAATCAACTCAAAGTAAACAAACTTATTGACATAGTCTGCATCATTTTCTTAGTACCCTCTTCTCCCTTCCACTCCTATAACCGACTCCCTCCTACTCCTACATGCATACCCACTTCGTTTCCTTTAGTGTTCCGTTCCATTTGAATGTCAGAGCAATTTATTTTCTGTGATCCAAAAATTGCTAGTGCGTGATTTGTGAAAAATGACTTAAAAAGAAAGATATTTTTTTCTTTAAGATTAAATTCACATTTGCAGTAGGATATCCTATAGTGAAAATAACAATGCTAAGAAGTTGAACATTAGTCATTCTACAATTTTGTCAACATTGTAAAACAAAGATAAATTCCAACAAATGGTTTCCTCCTATACATTAAAAAATTAAAAAATAAAATTCGAACATCTCAATTTTACGATGTCGAGTTGGCCCTTCTTGTTAGGTTTGAAATGGAAAGGAGTCAGAACATTCGCCTGAATGGTCCTTTGCTACTTGCTAAGGCCAATGAGTTTGCAAAGGAAATCAGAGAAACTGGAGAAATTAATAAATCTTGGATTCAGAGATTTTGCAATTCATACACTGCAAAAGTTTTTATTCATGATCGTTAAACTTCAGAGCGACGTAATCTAAAGGGGTATTGATCCTATTAAGACTAAAATATCTTACAAATATTATATTAACAAATGTTCTAAGCAGGCCAGAATAATTGATTATTTTAAACAAGTTTAATATACTTAATTGTTCAATCTACAAACGTATAATATATATAATTAATAATAAATATATAATATATAATAATAAATATATAATATATAATAATAAATAAGTAATAAATTATTCTTAAATGAAAGCATGTGCATGTGATTGATTTTCAAAGTTCCTATTTCACATTTATGTACTTAATGTAGTTTGTATGATTGAATATTACAATTGGCTGTAGTGACCGAATAAGCCTGGTCCCTTGGAGGCTGTAATAAACAATATCCAGTATTCTGTCCAAATCTTCTTAGAAACAAGTAATCTATCATTCATTCCAAAATAAACTTTATTAAAACTCGACTTTTTTTGGATGCATATGTTTCTGCAATAACATTATTGGCTGCAAAACAGATTAACTCTTTCCCATTTTTTAATTTGGCTTTACTTTTATTTTTATTGTATAATTTTACATGTAACCTCTTTCCATGATTTATTATTTTTTTGGTTTTGTTTGATCTGTTCACTTTTTATAATACCTTAAATTTTTATTAGGTATATTATAAAAAGGCTTTTATTTGTATTTTATTTTTTCTATTCAAGGTATATTCTGCATAACCTATTATTGGTAGTTTAATTTTTTAATGCTATATCATCCCTTACTATCACTCTCTTTTCAAAAACTTCAAAAAAAATTGTTACCAGGCTGAAGTTAAATTTTCTTTCTGTAAATATGCTCTGTTAATTTTTTTTTTTTTAATTTTAAAATTTTTTTGCATTGATGTTTAATTTTGATTACTATAACATTGATTTCTCACATAAATTTCAGTAGTCTGATTTTTCACTAGTTGTGGGATTGTCATGGCTCCAATCCATTCTTTAAACTTCACGGCCAGCTATCTAATCATCCCTGTTTGCAATAAGCATAAGCATTACTAATGTGGTTTCAGACAAGAAAGAGGCACAACAGCCTAGATTTTTGTTATGAGGCAGATATTCAAAAAATGCTGAGAGTGCAAAGTTGACCTCCTTATTTTTTTCATCAACTACCGCCAAGAATTTTATAGTGTCAATAGAAGTGAAAATGAGTGATGCCTTAATAGAGTGTAATGTCCCCCTCAATTTGATAAGGCTAGTTAATATGAAATTAAATGAAAGTTGAGTTAAGGTTGCAGTTGGCTGATGATTCAGCTACGATTTATCTGTTTTGGCAGGAGTAAAACAGGGCGACGTCCTGTCTGCTAGCTACCCTCTTTAATATGGCCCTACATAATGTAATTAAAATGCTTAATATCTTCGGAAGTATTTTTCACTCATCCACCACCCAGTTATATGCCTATGCAGATGATATTTTTGCCTTATATTGTGGAATGTTCTGTTGCTCAATGAGTCTTTCAGTACTCTGAATGAACAGAGTAAAAAAAATGGTCCTCTCGATAAACGTAAGTAAAACTAAATTCATGAACATCAGCTTAGGCCGAGGAAGTATACTGCTATGGAAATCGATAATTATTCTTTTGAAAAATTTTTAAAAAATTTATGTTTGGAGTCACAAGTGAGTGATGAAAATAAGCACATAAATAAGGTAAACAGAAGAATGATGGGAAGAGCATTAGAGGGGGGACCAATGAAGAGCATTACTCCTTAAGGATGAGGATGCCAATGTGGTCAAGTAATAAGAATGTCTCAAAATAGATTGCCCAGCAAACTATTGCATGGAACTGTATGTAGCTAAAGAAGATTAGGTCCATCATGAAGATGATGATTGCTGGACCTGAAGGAGGATCTGAGGGTTTTGGGAATTATGGGATAGGATGAAAACAAGAGACAGAGAAATGTGGAAGAACAGCAGTAGAGGACTTGATCCTTTCTTAATTAGAGTGGGCCTCTTTCGCATCCTAAAAAGAAAAAAAATAGAAAGGATGATATATTGATACAATTTACCAAAGCTGAGAAATTTATAATGCCCATGCTTCAAAGGAAATTTTTCAGTAAATGATAATTCAGCATCAGCTATACTATATGATTACATGCTCTGATAAGTTTGTTTTAATTATTAGATATCAGCCATACTATATGATTACATGCTCTGATAAGTTTGTTTTAATTATTAGATATATGGGAAAAGTAAATAAAAGATACAATTTCTTTTTTCTTTATATCTAAATTTAGTTTTGGTAGAAATTGAATATTATTTTTCAATCACATTTATTCAATTCAAGTTGTGTGAACTAGTTCATTGTATTGGATATTTTTTTGCAACATTAGACGCCATTTGCTTACCAACTAAAGTTTCTTTTATTTTATTTTTTTTTTTCAGTAAGATCACGCAATATTCACCTACTGAAAGTGCAAAAATCTATGAAAAAAGTGTTAATAGAAAAAGTAATGCTAAATTTAATCCCAAGGTCATCATACAGAAGCTTATGATGGGTACACCTCCAAATCAGCTTGATGAAGCAGCTAGAAGATCATTAGTTTCGGAATATTTAGAGGTTAATATTGCTTTCAATTCTCATTCTAAATTCTAAACCCTATAAGATTCTAAGGAATTATATACATGGTTACATTTGTGATTTCATTGTATCGTTTTTTTATGTACCTATTTATGGCAAAGTTCATTTTAAAATTAAATGTCTGAATTTTTTTGTGTATATTTTGACTTTCAGGAAGAGTGGTTGATCAAAAGAGATTGACCCAAAAAAAAAAAAAAAAAAAAAAAAAAAAAAAAAAAAAAAAAAAAAAAAAAAAAAAAAAAAAAAAAAAAAAAAAAAAAAAAAAAAAAAAAAAAAAAAAAAAAAAAAAAAAAAAAAAAAAAAAAAAAAAAAAAAAAAAAAAAATGCTGGAAATCAGCCTACAATAACTGTAAAAAGGCAATAATAAAATAAATACTTTTACTTCTGATTTTATGAATTAATTATGATAGACTTTTATTAAATGATGGTTTAAATTATGTTGTTCCTTGAGTGTGTCTTAGTTTTGGCCTCACTCTCTTCTGAATTTGTTTTTGTTTATTTTGCCTTAACATCCTTATATACTATAACTAGGGCAGGAAGGGTTGGTTATCCTACATGTTACCAGCCTATTCTAGCCAGGGTGGGAAGGTCACAATTTATTTGTGGGTTCGCAACAAAATAAATTTTAACCCACCTAGATGGGATTCGAGCCTATGAGCTTTAGTATCGACCAAGCTGAGACTCTCGCCTCAACTCACTCAGTCATCGTGCCCCTTCTACTGAATTTTCTTTGATTTATATAAAAAGAATCTTACTAATTTATTAGTATTATCCTCTATTTTATGCTGTATCCCTGACAAATAGTAAATTAAACGAAAAGCAGTGCATTCAAAAAAATGCAGTCCTTATTTGCATTCCATCTACATTTATGTCTACAATTTGATCCAAAATGTTAGGGACATCAAGAGTCCTAAATCAGATATGTAAGAAATTAGACCAGCTTATTGGTAATAATGATATAGCAAAATATAAAGAATAAACCAAGCAGATCTTGGCTTTATGACATGACTTGCCCTTTAAAGTCTATTTATTTTATCACTGTTTTCATTTATGTTTTGTTGTTTAGATCCTATATTGTAATAATTCTTTTGCTGCCATTATCCTGTATTGTTAATAGGGACAAAAAATCTATCGCGATTTTTTTTTATTTCCAATTTTTATAATATTCAGGTTTCTGAACTAAAGTTTACTTTAAACAAGAGTTTCTCATTCTGACAAAACTCTTATTAGGAGCTATTTTTATTACTTTTAACAACTCCTATGATTGATAAAAATAATTTTTTTTTTTGCTAGCCTCTATCACCTGGGAGTGGTTGCATGGAAAAGCACAGCAAAAAATCATTCTATGTGGAGAAATATTGTCGCTGAAGTCCTTCAGGGACTTTAGCCATGGCAGAGTTTGTTAATTTGTTTGCCTTTAAATGAATCAAAGTTGAAAATAATTTATTGGCTTCTAGAAAGAAAAAATAAAAAATAAAATAAAAGTAAATAAATAGCAATTGGGTGTGATCCTTAATTTAAGAAATTCTAATGTGATTTTGTTCTACATAGGCTTTGTGTTTTTTGGTTTCTGCTGAGACCTTGATTGGTTTATAAATATTTATAGTTTCTCATTTTTGCTTGTTTGAGATCAAGAATAATAGGTGTTACATTTTACTACTCTTAAAGAAATATATTAATGTGTTTTAATTGTTTATTTCATGTAGAATATTTTATTTAAAATGAACTTGATGCTTTTACTAATGTTCTCTTTTCATTCGATTTTAAAGCTTAGGCCAAATCCTTTATTTTAGATGATAATTTTTTATTATACATTTAGATTTTGTGTGTTTCAAATGTAGTTTGAAAACTATTCCTCCAACTTGAGCAACCTTACAAAAAAACTAATTAAGAGAATTTTTACTAAGGAGATGAATTTCCATCCAATTTTTTATATTTTAGCCCTGATGAAGACCTGCAGGGGTGCAGTCCAGGTTGAATAAACACAGCCAGTTTTTAAATGAAAAACTTATATTTTGGCGTGCCAACGTTTCGACCTGCCTTGCAGGTCTTCATCAGGGCTAAAATATCAAAAATTGGATGTGCCCAGGATGATACAAACATTAAAAAAATAAATAAATAAATAATAAAAATAATTTAAAAATGAAAAAGAAACAAGAAAAAAAATCTGTAGTTAATTAGATAATTGAATACAAATAAATTAATAATATTATTAGTAGTTAATGAATAAATGAATGTATTCAATTCTCTAATTAACTACAGATTTTTTTTTCTTGTTTCTTTTTCATTTTTAAATTATTTATTTATTTATTTTTTTAATGTTTGTATCATCCTGGTCACATCCAATTTTTGTTATTTTAGCCCTGATGAAGACCTGCAAGGCAGGTCGAAACGTTGGCACGCCAAAATATAAGTTTTTCATTTAAAAACTGGCTGTGTTTATTCAACCTGGACTGCACCCCTGACAAATTCATCTCCTTAGTAAAAACTCACAGTCAACAATACAATCATCATCATAAGAGAATTTTTAATTTGTATTATGTTATTCAATACTGCAATCACTTTATAAAATGTTTAAAAAGTTTTGCTTTATCAAAATTATTATTCTAATTGTCAGTTTTTAATAGTTAAATTAATGTTGAATATTAAGAGGTTGAAATTTCCTTTGTACTATTATTATTATGATTAATTATTTTTTTAAATATTTTTTTCTCTAGTTTAAAAATCTAATTAATGATTTGGATCCTGATGACCCTGATGATGATGATGATAATGCTTCACCTCAGAAGTCATCTGATGGTACTCCATATTCTGGGAGAGTGCGTGAATTTATTGCTAAACGTTCAGAGCAAACAAACTCAGATCAGCAAGCAGGATCACAGTCCAACGTAAGAACTTAAGATATATTCATATCTAGATTTAGTACTAAATATGTCTAAAACACCTCGAATAATCATGTTCATAACATTTACATAATGTTGGAGGTATTTTTTTTTTTGCTTTTATAGTATGAGTTGGATAACCCTTCAATTTTTCTTACACTATATCTGGTGAAATTTTAATTTTTATGAATGAGGCTCCATTCAAGTTTATTTGCCTTCTCTGTATTTTTCTTTAATTTCAATAATTTCTGAAGGAATAAGCGATCTTTATTTGAAATGAGCTTCTTTTGAATATAGCTAACAACTAAATTATATTACTTTCCAATGATTCTCCAAATGGATTTTAATTTCTAAGAGTTGATAAAGTGTGCCTGAAAAACCTAATGTTAAAACTTGATGTTTTTAAATGAATATTGTTTCATGATGTATTGTTGAGTCTCATTTTTAATTTTCTCTTATTGTAAAAATTCCTTAGTTTTGAGATGTTATACTTTGTGCCAGATCATATGGATTATAGAAAATAAATTTCCTATCTTTGTCAGTAAATATTTTTTCCGGTTATTAGTGAGAAAAGAGTATTGATCCGTGGTCACAGGGAAGAAGTTGTTTAGTATATAAACACATGATCTAAGATCGGAACTTTTTTACTATGGAACTTAAGTAAATCTAGTTATTGAAAATAGTAATTTTATTGACATCATAATGATAGCTAGAATTAGAACCATTACTTAACTAGTTCTTCATAGTATTAGAAATCAAGGGAGGTGAACCCAGTAACTCATTTTGAGCATTTTGTGGCTTTATGTCTTATCCCCTGTAACCACAGTTACATGAGTTAAAATCATTAAAACCTTAAGGCTATTGTTTTTTTTATTAGGCTGTCCTTTCATTAAGAGCAAGTTGAGAAAGAAATTAGGGAATAAAATAAAGTATCTGAACTATTACATTAAAAAGTCAGGGAAGTATTTGAACTTAGTGAAAATATTTTATTTTTATGAAAAAAAGTCCAACTTAATCCATCATTAAAAACTTAAATAATTTCAATCAATACTCAGATAAGAGATTTGATGAAAAGATAGTTGATGAAGTTTTATTAATATAATTAACTGATGTTTTAAAGTATTTTCTTTTAACTAATATTAATTAGTATTTAACTTTTCACATGTTTTACTTGTTGGCCTTCCCTAATTTAAGTTGTGATTGGTTTTCATCTAGGGACCAACCATACCGGGAAATATGGGCTGGTTTTCAAAATGATGGTCTTACCTCAAAACTTGTGCGGTATTGAACTTGGCTACATTGACCCCTGTTTTGCTGTAGACTATTTTTTATTTCCTTGTCTTTTCAAATTTTATAGAGCAATGTACAAGTTTGTTAACATTAAATTTAACATTTTTATTTGGGGATGACTTATTGTTTGTGTGTTTAAAAGCTGAAGGAAAATAAGGGGTTAAAAAATGGTTTGAGTTCATTAATAGTATTACATCCCTAGGGATTAGAAGGGGTTCCAGAAATCAGAAGCTTTGGTTTACATGATGCTGTAAGGGAATATAATACTAAGGGAATTAGGTATTGATCAGAAGGATTGAATCTGGTTTTACATGAACACAATTATAACATTTACGTAAGCACTTCAATGATATAGGAAGATGGTTGCATTGATAGAGGATAGTAAACGAAAAAACCAAGGAGATTCTGCTAATGAAAGTAGGGGAATATCTATTTTTTTCTTAGTATAGTAGTGAAAGGCATTGTTTTGGTGTGGGGGAGGGGATCTCAGGCAGCATTACATGAGCTTCTTCAACCTTTCATTCTGTGATTCTGAGATACTTCCATTTACTTAAGTAAAAAATTTGGTAATATGAGTGACGAAACTGAAAGTTGGCATGTTGGTTGTGGTAGATAAAGGATATGAAAGTTGGAATTGGCAAGTCTGGTAATATGGGGCACATGATCTTTTGAAGAGTGGATTCATTCTATGATAGTACTTTCTTCATTTAAGAGAGGTGGAACGTAATGGTACCAAAATCAAATGAGGAAATAAGGAATTTCTGTTAGGTTATTCAGAAGAGAATTAGAGTCCAATACTATACCCTTTGATTTTACTGAATTTAATTTTAATGGTCTATGAGCATATCATGTCAAGGCTTCAATTATACAACAGCATCTTGTATCTTGCTGGGGGAAGTCATGTGTCTCTAAGTGCGAAAAGCAATGTTTAATGGCAATTCTGACTTCATTGATTGTGCTCTAAACAGAGATGATGTTAAAGAGCCCTGGACTACTCTAGATGTGAAGGAAGGAAAGAAAATTAAGATTTTGGAAAACTTAGTAGCAGTCAGAGATAAAGGAATAATTAGGAAATTTAGGTAGTAGTTATATGTGATTGATTTTGTTCAATGCTTCACTTGGGCTTCTCTCTCACTTTAGTTTACAAAATCCTTAGTCCTGAATATAAGAGCTGAGCATTCTCAACCTAATTCACTCATAGATTTTTTATTTTATTTTTTAGTAAAGGGTTTGTATATGGAGTATCCAATGCTTGCAGCTTTTTATTTAATTTATTTATTTGTTTTCTTTTTTGGCTTATATATAGATGATTAGCTTGAAATATTTAACTGTCATTTCCTTATAAGCTTATGATACACATTATTACTGAGTTAAACGAGATTCTGCCCAAAACACCTCCTTTTACAACCATTGGCTTACAACACAGTATATCTTTAACAAATTACTGAACCCCAACACTCTTAGTACAAATTAATACTAATGTTAAGATGTTTAGCGTTCTGCCTAATTATGGTGATTTGTAAGTTTATTTACTTTATCTAGTTGTTTTTTCAATTGTCTGATTGTTCAGTTATTTTACCTAGTTTTCTGTTACTTTCTGTAATTATAAGTGGTCTGGAATCAATTATAACTCTTCTTTGACCTATAATTTTTTTATTTACTGTTGGTTTCTTTGTACAGAACATTTTTAAAAGAATGATATGGTTTTTAGTATATGCCAAATTTGTTTTTTTGTTGTTTTTTTTTAGTCTTAATTATAAAGAGAAGTTCAGTCCTGTTGATGATCATGAACCTTAAGTCTTAATTTTTTTATGATTTCGTATAGGTTTTCAGTTGTTTCCTTACTGCAGTTTATGAGTCTATATTTACTTTTTAAGCTCAGAAAAACATTATCACAAATTTTGGAAAAAAATTATTATTTCATATGATTAGGAATGTCTCTCAATCTCAACTTGTATTTAACATCAATAGTATTTACTGTACATTCACAAATTCCACTTACATATATTTCATACTTCATAACCATATCAATTAAGTTACTGACGTGATCTAGGCATAGATCAAATGGAACAAAAAGATCTGGATCCAATAGTAGTGGAAGATTGTGTGGATCCAATAGTATCAGCTAGAGTGAGGTTTCTCATGGATTTGCCACTCCATAAAATTTCATGCAAATGAAAATTACATAAACTTCTAAAGAAAAATAATTATAAATTAAAAATACATCTAAATAAAAATAATGGTAAAATAAAATGTTCATATAGTAACTGCGGCAGTGGCAAATCCTTTTCACATTGCCTCTTTGGTTATCACGCCAGCTGGTAACCGATAACCGATAGCCTTCACCACTCAGTGTTGCCCACTACATGCCCATAAATGTTTTATTTCCTCAGTGCTATTTAGGAAGGTATTATTACATCCATAGTTATTATATACAAAGTCATGACTATCAAATAACGACAAAGAATCTGTAAAACAACTGTGATGTAATCAAAATTTAGGTTCGTTTCGATAATCCCATCTTGAAGGAATATAAACTTTATTTTCTTTTAAAACATTTCATCAGTGTTAGGTAATAAATATTCCGGGAGATTTTTTTTAGAATATAATGTGTTAAATATTATGTTTACCTTTTTAAATTACGATTATTGTGAAATATATAGTACTGTCAATAAACACATTGTAGAGTGCATGAAATATGCGATAATTTTTTACTTCATAGCTTCATTAGGAATAGTTAGAAGGTAAACATACTAAAAGTCCCCGCCCCTGGGGGGTGAGCTAATGGTGGGGGTAGGGGAGAAGTTCAATTTTTTTGTTTTTTCGATTATATCTCGAAAACTGTTGACTCTAGAAAAATATGTTTCAAAATAAACACTAAAGTTAATTAAATTTCCTATAAAATTGATTCTATATAAATTTGTCGTAATTCCAACCGTTTTCGAGATATTTGTTATAGAAAATCGGTGATTTTCGGGAAAAACAAATGCGACCTCACTATTAGTCAAACTTTTGCTTCTAGTACCTTCCACAATCATTTCTCAGAAACAATGTCTGGATCAAAGTTGCAGAGCATTAAATTTACTTTAATTTCATATATCCGTTATTTGCTTTTGAAGCAAAAGTTTGACAAAAAGTGACGTAAACATTTTTTTTTTAATTTCTAAAATCATCGATTTTTAATAACTTACATCTCTCGATAACCGTTGGAATTTCAACAAATATGTATATAATTAAATTTATAAGAAATTTAATTAACTTCAATGTTTATTTGAAACATATTTTTCTTGAGTCCACCGTTTTCAAGACAAATGAAAAAAAAACAACAAAATTGGAACCTTCTCCACTCTCCCCCATCCTTAGCTCACCCCCCAAGAGTGAGGACTTTTAGTATGTTTACCTTCTAACTATTCCTAGCAAAGCTATGAAATCAAAAATTATCACATATTTCATGCACTCTACACCTCTCATTTCAGCAATTATTGACTGGACTAATAGTCCTGAGAATTTTTTAGTATCATAATTGATACTAATTAAAATTAAATTGTCTTGCATACCTCATATATAGTACGGAATTTTTAAGGGATTTCTTTCTGGCTGTTTTAAAAACTTAAAGGTTTATATAATTTTCATTAACATGTATTACTGAATTTTTATAAAAATTTTGAAAACTATTCTATAGTTTTTCTACTACTAACTACTTTTATAGTTTCTTACTAAACTGTTAAATTATAAGCTTAAAAATATTCTTAATAAATAAAAAAATATTTCACTGATAAATGAACCAAGTATAGGGCAGTTACAGTAACAGTAGCGAAATTTGTGACCCATGGTTTCTAATGAAAATTTAGTGGCTATTTGGCTACTATATTATATTTAAGCAACTACTTCTTCATAAATTGTTCTCCACAACTTGTTCATGAAATTATTATTTTATTATCTTAGGAAAGAAATATTAAATAAAATTTCTCATGTATTTGATTACATATTTAAATTAAGTACTTGATAATGAGTACAAAATTCAAATTAAAATACTTCTGAGTAAACAGGAAGTCCTCAAAATTGAGTAGGACCCCTATTTAATACCTATAGCTAGCCTGTCTCTGTTAGGAGATTTTTTTTTCTCAAGCTGTTCTTTTTTAGTTATCAGTAATGGTTGTTAATTATAGTAATAGTAGTTTAATTATTTAAATAGTAGTTAATTGGGGCTTATACTGCAACTAGGGCTGGAACATCGGGTTATCCTTTAGGCTACTAACTTATGTTGCCAGGGTGGGAAGGTCAGGATTCATTCCATGGGTCCACCACAAAATGAATTTTAACCCATGAGTACAGTCAATAACTATGTTGTAGAGTGCAAAAAATATGCGATAATTTTTTACTTCAGGGCTTCGTTAGGAGTAGTTAGAAAGCAGACATATTAAATGTCCCCGCTCCTCGGGTTGAGCATACGTGGGGGGGGAGGGGAGAAGATCCTAGTTTTGGGTTTTTCGATCATATCTCGGAAAGGCTAGACTCTAGAAAAACATGTTTGATTATAAAATGAAGTTAATTAAATTTGTGTATTACTATTTTTCTGAGAAACAGTAGTTAGAGGCACTAGAAGCAAATGTTTGACAAAAAGTGAGGTAAAAAAGATTTTGTTCAAAGTTATTGATGTATATCTAAAAAACTGTTGCAGTTACAACAAATATGAATAGAAACAATTTTGTGAGTAATTTAATTAACTTCAGATTTTATTATCGCGTATTTTATGCACTCTACTACATACTTATTGACTGGACTAGTGGGTTAAAATTTATTTTGTGGCAGACCCATGGAATGAATCCTGACCTTCCCAGCCTGGCCAGAATAAGTTAGTAGCCTGTAGGATAACCCGACGTTCCAGCCCTAGTTGCAGTATATAAGGGTGTTAAGTCTCAATTAACTACTATTTATACAATTAAACTACTATTACTATAATTAACAATTATTATTGATAACTTAAAAAGGACAGCTTGAGAAAAAAAAATCTCCTTACAGAGACAGGCTAGCTATAGGTATTAAATAGGGGTTCTACTCAATTTTGAGGACTTCCTGTTTACTCAGAAGTATTTTAATTTAAATATTGTACTCATTATCAAGTGCTTGATTTAAATATATAATCAAATACAAGAGAAATTTTATTTAGTATTTCTTTCCTAAGATAATAAAATAATAATTTCATGAACAAGTTGTGGAGAACAATTTATGAATGAATGAATGAAAATAAATTTTATTCTGGGGCCTTTGCCCCTTAAGAATAATTACAATGAACAATTAATAGCTACCTAGCATACCGTATATATAATTATTATTATTATTATTATCCTTAACACAGGGCCCATCGTGCACCACTGCACTTCAGTCACTACGACCACTCGGTGATCTTTTGTAACATCCTAGCACCTTCAGTCATCCCAGAGAAACTTAATTTCCCTTATAAAACCCAATATGTTCTTGGCATCCGCTTCACATATTGTTTTTGGTTGTACCACAGAGTCCCCAAAGAATCTTAGTCTGTAGTATGCAAGAGCCTCGCAGTTGCACAACAGGTGTTCTGCTGACTCTTCCCCTTCCAGACATAGTCTGCACTCAGTGTCCTCTACTAGGCCCATTCTCTTGAGATGGTATCTCAGGGGCCCGTGCCCTGTAAGCATGCAGGTTACATTGTTTAACTCTTTTCTTGACAATCTTAAAAGATACATGTACCTTTTGTTCTTCAGGTGGATGAAAAGCTTGGATTGCCTCATCCCCAGTCTACCAGCCCAGAGTGCTGTCCAGCCTTCCTCGAGCCAACGCCCGATCATTCTCTTAATTTCACACTGAGGTACATAACAGGATGGCTCAGGGCCAAGGAACGGAGTCTCAGAACCCCTCCTCGCCAGCTCATCTGCTACCTCATTTCCTTCCACTCCTTCGTGTCCCGGGACCCATATGAGGGTGACCTTGTTTCCCTCTCCCAACCGATTTAGGGAGTTTTTACAGTCTGTTACCAACATGGAGTTAACATAGGGTGAAAGGACAGCCTTCAGAGCCGCTTGACTATCCGATAGTATGTAAAACCTTTGGCCCTTAGGTTTTTTGTCGAGGCTTCTGTTTGCAGCAAACGCTATCGCTTGCACCTCTGTTTGGAACACTGATGGATACGTACCCAGAGGTACTGCCATTTTACAGTTGGGCCCATATATGCCCATCCCGGCTCTCCCATCCTTCCTTGAGCCGTCTGTGTACCATACGTGTGATCCCCTTTCGAAATCTAATACCTTGGTAGCCCAGCATTCCCTGCTGGGAAAAACCACTTTAAAGTTTTTTATAAAGTTGGATTCCCGGGGAATTCTGTCGGCCAACTTGCATAGATCAGTTCCCCGGAATTCCTGCAGGACCCTTAAATGTCCTGTGAAGTCTCCTGTCTTATAACCATATGTGTTATTAATGTTTATGGCACTCTTAAGAGCTTCCATTTTTACATAGAGGCCTATGGGGGCAAGCCCCAGTAACACCTCCATTGCTGCGGTAGGACAGGTCCTAATGGCACCTGTTATTGCCAAGCATGCTAGCCTTTGCACCCCATTGAGCCGCTTTCCAGCCGTGACCTCTTGGCATTTAGTCCACCACACTAGAGCACCATATGCTATCATTGGTCTCACTATTGCAGTGTATATCCAGTAAACCATTTGAGGCCTAATTCCCCATTTCTTACCACACAATCTGCTGCATGTCCACAAGTATATATAATTAAGAAATATGATAAATAAAAGTAAGGAAAGTATAATAAAATTAAATTAGGAATTTAAACGAAATTCAAATTACAATATAAAAGTATTGTTACATATATTCAAATATCACACAAAAAACAAATTATATCTTGAGGTTAGAATCTAAGATAAGTTACGAAAACAAAACTAGAGAAAATTAAACAAAAACTCAATGAAATCAAATACAATAATCAAAGCAAATATGAATTATCTGGAAAGATAATGTGTCTTATCTGATAAATAATATAAATTATGCCAAAACCGATTCAGTGCAATAGTACTAGCCTAATACTGTACAAAATCAATATTATATTCTGAATGTTCATATCCCATTTTAAGAGATATTTTCTACATCTATATGACTATTAGATTGAATATCTAACAGGTAAATGAAAAGTCGGGATTTGAAGCTGTTATGAGAGGAAGAATGGCGAATGATGGAAGGGAGGGAATTCCAGAAGTTGGAAGCTCTGGATATAAAGGAACGTTTGAAGGATGTTGTGTTGAAAGTTAGGTAGAGGTCTGAGAAGCGGGCTCTGGTTTTGCGGGAACTCACTGACGATTTTAATGTTAAAGCTTTCAGGATATAGGAAGGTGACTGAGAGGAAAGAGATCTGTAGAGGAACGAACCAAGAAAGTACTGTCGACGGAAGGAAGGAAGTAACCATTTTAATTTGGTGTAGTGGTGGGAAATATGTTCGTGGCGTGGTATTCTCAGAACGAATCTCAGACAGCAGTTAATTATTTTCTTTAATCTGGCATCTTAAGATTTCGAAAGACCTCCATACACCACGCTACCATAATCAAAATGGGGGAATATGAGGGATGTAATTAACAGTTGGCAGATTGACTGTGGAAGGAAATTACGGGATCGGTTTAGGAGTCGAAGGGACGAGATTGATCGTCGGGTAATAAGGGAAATATGGTCTTTCCAAGAAAGGGTTTGTTCTAGGACAATGCCAAGGTTCGTAACAGATAGAAGTTTATGGGATAGGAATCTATGGAAAAGTTAAGAATTGTGGGCAGGGAGTTAAGAAGGACTTTAGAACCCAACACAATAGCCTTTGATTTGTCTGCGTTTAATTTCAATTGATTATCAGAGGCCCAAGAGGCTATCGTGTTGAGATCTGCTTGGATATTTGTGATGGCGGTTTGTAGTTCATTGGGGAAAAAAGAAAGGTAAATTTGGGAATCATCGGCGTAGAAGTGAGAGGAACAATGTTTAATGAGGGGATAAAGGTTTATTAATGTATGCGCTAAATAGTGAGGGTGATATTGAGGAGCCCTGAACTACACCAGAGTTGATTGGAAGAGGAGAGGAAGGTGGAAGATTAGGGATTTAGACTACCTGAGTGCGTTCAGAAATAAATTATTGGATCCATCTAATCGCACTATTGAAAAAGGAAAAGTTGGATAGTTTAGATAGGAGTAGATTGTGATCGATGTTGTTGAAGGGTTGTAAGCTGGAAATAAGGAGGGTGAATCGGATGAAGTAAAATACTTGTTACGTTCGTCTGGAGTAATATGATAGGAGGGAGATGATTTAGATTGTAAGGAGGGGATTTGGCAGAGGAGTTTCCATTTTTGGCGAGAGTCTGAGTGCTCAGAAAAGGTTTTCTGGTAATATAGGAATTTGGATCGACGGATGGTTGATTGGGTTCGGTTCCGGAGGGATTTAAAGGTTATTAGGTCTTCAGGATGTTTAGTTCGGATATATTTTCTTTTGGCAGTGTCTCTGGTTCTCATCAACTCTCTGATTTCTCGAGTTATCCATGGTGCTGGAGGATGGCGCCGCATTGTTACTTTTTTTTGTGGAGCATGTTTATTTAGGATGGATAGCAGATTGAAGTTAAGGATTCGACCATGGGATCTAAGGATGGTATGGAGTAGAAGGCGTTCCAGTCTATAGATTCGAGATCAGATTGGATCATTTCGAAAGTTAAGGAATCTATATTGCGGTATGTTATGGTTCTAGGAGTGAAGGAAGGAACAGGGATATCATAGGAAATTGCTATTAAATCATCAAGAGAGGGTACTTCTGGGGCACACCCCTAATTTCTAACGAATTACTTAGTTGTTTCTGCTCTACTCTGTTAAATCTTGTCTCGAGCTTAGTAATTTTCGTTTTTAGAGACTTATTTTCCGCTAGTAACTCTTCTATTAACCTTTCTTGATTTTTAGCATGCTCTTCCAATTTTTTTTAATTTTTCCGAGTTTTCAAAGGACATGTCTACCTGTTTATTAAGTGTTTCCTTAACTTCTCCGAATTCTCCCGATAGTTCCCTTATTTCTATTAAGATTTCCTTTAAACCGGGCTCCGATGAATCCCCTGTTTTGGTTATTGTTTGATCGTCTTTATTAGACGGGTTTGTGATTTTTTTTTTTTTTTATTATATGAGGGGTCGCATTTCCAACTTTTAAGGTCTCTTTCATCCTGTTCTTTGATTCCTGTGCATTTTTTGTGAAATATTAAGTGGCACGTTGTGCACGTTACTCACCACCTCTTTATGGATTTTAAAAGACATATGACAGCATTAGGCACCTGAAACTGTATGAGGCTTTGATGGGCATGGGCATCCCAGGCAAGCTCATCCGCCTTACAAGTTGACAATGAGGAAGGTGTGGAGTCATTTGCGAATCCAAGCTGATCTCTCTGCTGAATTTTCTACTGACAGGGGACTGTGACAGGGTGATGGCTTGGCCTGTCTTCTTTTTAACCTTGCGCTGGAGAAAGCTGTTCGGGAGTCTGGTATCCAAACAAGCCACTGCCTTCCCCATTACAGTGAATATTTTAGGTTTAGCAGATGACCTGAATATTGTGGTGAGGTCCTAACTAGCATTAGTGGAGGCCACAATTAGTCTCATGGATGCTGCCTCATCTATGGGACTAACCATTAATGAAGAAAAGACAAATTACATGTACAGCAGGGTCGGCAGTGAAAAGGCACTTATTGTGGGTCCTTACAGGTTTGAAAGAGTGTGTGACTACATATCTGGGATCTAGAATATGTCAGTGAATGACATCTGCGGAAATAGAAAGGAGGCTAATGGCAGCTAACAGGTTTTATTCCGTTCTTCTAAAGATATTCTGCAGAAGAATTGTGACTAGGGGGAATGAAACTCACCATCTATAAGACCCTTGTTAGCCCTGTTCTTACCTATGCTTCCCTAACATGGATCATCTCCAGAAGAAATGAAAATTATCTGGCATTTTCCGTCGAATAATAGGACCAGTGATAGATAGAGGATTTGGAGGAACAGGGAGTGTTATAATTTCTATAAAGATATAGATGTGATCAGGTTCATAAAGCTGGGGAGACTCAGTTTGGCTGTCCACTTAATAAGAATAAGAGACGATGAGATTCCCAAGAGAGCCATGTACACTGTCTTGCACAGGAAACGATGTGCTGGTAGGCCTAGGTTAAGATGGGTTGATGGTGTGACAGTTGATGCACAAAGCCTGTTAGGAGTCAGGTGCTGGAGATCAGCTGGATCGAGCTGAATGGCGGCTCATTGAGGAGGCTAGAACCTACCACAGGTTATAGCACCATGGAGGAGAAGAAGAAGAAGCTTATAATGTCCTCTATAAATATTTCTATTAATAGTATATTGAAACTGAAGAACTCTTGAAATATTGATTAAATTGCAGATAACACTTGCTGAATATATCAGTGAGATCTATTAAGACTTACTTTACTTGTTTGAAGTTGAAGTGAGGAAATGGCTTCAACCTTTAGGTCTATCCAAGTATTAATTGTTGTTGTTAAGTACTCACTTTCATCAACCAGACCTTAACTTAATAATAACTCTTAAAGATCTTCTGCTTTGATATTGAGTTAAGGTAAATAAAATTTATTTTCATTTTATTTCATTGAGTTATTTTGTTTTCCTTGTTCTAGAATCTAATTAAGTTATACTAATATAGAGGGGAAAAAAACTTTTAATTTTTCTAGCCTTTCATGATCATTGTAACCCTGAATGATTTTGTATGTATTTTGATTTTGCAAAACTTTTTTGCTGGTATTTAAATCGCATATAACCATATTATTTAACACCATTATCATGTTCAACTAATTTTTTTTTTCATTTTTATTATATTTATAAAGGCTTGATTCTATTTATTTTGAATAGATTTAGTTAGTTGATTATAGTGAAGTATAGAAACTTTTATAACACTACATTATTTAATTTTTGAAGTGATAAGCATCATTTAGACAAAATAAAATAAACAGTTTGGTTTTTGTTACTTGTATTGTGACTGCTAACTTTCTAGCCAAACTTTGTAGGCCATCTTCAGCGCTACATTATAGATATGAGGCAAAGGTGATAGCAAATATTAAAGACAATCATATAATTATATTATTTAAAAAAAAAAATATATATATATATATATATATATATATATATATATATATATATAATTTCAGTTGATAGAAATGAAAGGAAAGTGTTTATAGAAAAAAAAAATAATGGCCAAAATGTTTACTATTACAATTAACGAGACAAAACCAACTTCTTACTTTTTATTTTCTTATTTTTATGTCTTGTTCTGTCTAGTTACTGTTATAAAAAATATTATCTATGTTTATTTGTTCAATAAGTTTTTTCAATAAATGTAGTTATGCTTTAATTTTTGTATTTTATAGGATGGAAACACTAATACACCAACAGTTCCAAAGTTGACTATCATAGCTACAAAAGGTCTTGTTAAGCAAACGAAAAGTCGCAAGACAGAGAGGCATAAAAAGCATCACCATAAAAGGAAGAAAAAATACAAGAGTAGTGAAGAGAGTGAAAATGACTACAGTGACCCTGACTTTTCATTATGAACATTCCTTAAGTTTTGTGATATATTGGGACCTGATGTTTCTCTCTGTGGAATCTGTTTTTGCAGGAACCTCACTGATGCACAAGGATATGGTATAATTCCATGAACCTTTTGGAGAGAAAAGGGCCAACTGGTATTGTAAATATGTTAATGTTTTGATGTTCTTCATGAGTAAGTTGAAGTCATAGTTTGAGTTTGCCTGTAAATTAGGTGCTGGAGGCCTTATAATGTAAATTTTCTATATCATTCAATAATTGTAAATTTGTAAATTATATAAGCAAACTCAGTATGAAACTCATTTCCATCATGGTTGAGCACAAATCTCATATTAAAAAGATGATATTTCAAGAAGAACAATTTTGTTATTATATTAATTGTTACAATATTTAGAACATCAATCAAATACTATTAGCATTGCAACCTCAAGAATTGATTATTTATGAATTAATTAAACGAAATGAAATATTTGATATTATACCACATTGTTATAATTTAAACTATTTTTTATAATTTTATTGGATGAATATATTTTTTTTTTTTGTTTTTCCAATTTTTTTAATTTGTTGATTATTTATTTATAAATGAAGTATACCTATAAATTTTATGCATTAGGAAAAATTAAATTTATTATGGCATTGTTTGGAAACTACTTCTTATGTTAGCAGGTATATTTCTTAGTGTTATAATTTGAGATTAAAGAAGAAAAAAAAGAATTATTTCTTGAGGATGGGGGGGGGGGGGGGGGGGGGGGGGGGGGGGGGGGGGGGGGGGGGGGGGGGGGGGGGGGGGGGGGGGGGGGGGGGGGGGGGGGGGGGGGGGGGGGGGGGGGGGGGGGGGGGGGGGGGGGGTTTTTTTTTTTTTTTTTTTTTTTGTTTGAGTAATCTTTTTTGTGATTAAAGTTATTAAAACTATTGTATTGCCTTAAAATGAAATTAAGTTAATGAACTTCTATAACTTTCTCCGTGAAATTAGTAGCTAACATTTTGCTTTGTTCATCATATTGTACCATATCTTGTATAAAAAACATCAATTTGCCCTTAAAATTATTATTAATATTCAAATACTTGTTATTGATAGAAAAAAGATCTATTTAAATTAATAATATTTATTTTCATATAAGATGTTGGTTGAAATGTTTAGCATTATAAATAAGCAGTGTCTTTGATGCTTCTGTGATTGGTTACTGCCGAATCATTTTCTTTGTATATTTATATATATTCATAATTTTTTTGCTACAAACTAGAGCTTTGTGCATGTTTGTTTGCGTGCGTGCGTGTGTATAGGAGAGACTGGTGTTGGCTTAGTTTTTGGTTTATCAATTTTTTTTTTTTTTTTAAGTATCTTATTTTTTCTTCCAATAGATTAAATAACTCATTAGCTGTCAATTTATATAGAAGCCCTTATTCAACAAAAGTTTTCTCTTTTTTTAATTTTAACATAATATTCCAAAATTGTGAAAAATTTTATATTTAAACATCAGTAACCAATGAAAAATACAAAGCCTAAAGAAAAATTGGTAAAAGTTTTATGTTAACATAAAACATTATCGACTATGAAATGTTGATTCAAATTTTATTAAATTTACTTAAAAGGTTGGTAGATTGAATATTGCATTTTTTGATTTATTTAGCTTCGATCATACCACAAATAGGCTTTAACTTCATGCCATCAGCAACATATTTCTTGCTTCACCATAGTTAAGACACTGAAATGGTTTTGTTTGTTGTGCTTATTAATCTTTCTAAAATATTGGCAGGACTTGTATTTAACCAAGATAATATGATGCATCATCCTTCCTTGCCTTATTTCCATTTTTGTCTTCAGATTGTCAAGAGCTTTATTGTCACCATATGTAGCTCATCCACTGGTTGAGTATTGTTCTTATCCTATTAGAATTGGCTAAAGGACCTGTGCTCTTCTCTTATTCTGTATAATCAATAACATCTAACTTGTCTTCTGATAGTGAAAAGTATAACCGTTTTATGTTGTGCTGTTATTCTCTCCTTCTTTGATGAATTTTTTTAAATATCTTATACTTTTGTTCTACCTATGCATTTTTATTGAAATGTCAATCAAAATGTATGTTTGCCTCTGATAAAATCTGCTCAGGCTTAGATAACTTTGGCCATCTTCCTGTGCTTATACTTTTTTGGATGCATGGATTGGTTCAGAGCTTACTCTCTGTGAAATAACAACTGTATCTACATCAGGAATAACAGCTACTTTATTTTAATTAGGATGGAGGGGGACTACCACAGATAATAGTAAGGTTTACAGTCAGCATTGATGTCTGGGTTGAAGGTGCATATTCCATTAATTTCAAAAACTGAAATTCTTATTTTATTTATAAAGTTTTATTTTTTGAGGTTGGAAAAACAGGGGTTACTGTATTTTTAAATATGTGCGATGGGGACATATATAATCACAATCTTGTCTGAATGACGGGC
Organism: Euschistus heros; assembly: GCA_003667255.2. Lineage (NCBI taxonomy): Eukaryota > Metazoa > Arthropoda > Insecta > Hemiptera > Pentatomidae > Euschistus > Euschistus heros. Next base: position 171,254 of record RCWM02000009.1, read on the forward strand.
CAATTTGAGTCACTTGCATATTTAACATATTTATTCTGAGGTCCAAAAACTCTCCTGTCTCCCCTACAGACATACACACACAAAAGTACTAGTTTGTAACATAATATGAATGTTTTACAATTACTATTATGATGAATTTATATTTACATAATTTTTATGTCACCTTAATTTATGACAAAAGCATGGCTTCAAATATATAAATTTTTTTTTCAACATTCATTACTGATTTATTTATTTATTATATATATATATTTTTTTTAAAATAATTTTTATAGAGCTAAACTTTCCACAATAATTTGTTGCAATTACACTTTTGATTAGACCAATAACATTTTTATCATATTAAAACCATGAATGTAATAGTATTTATTAAATTCAATAAAAAAAACATGAATGCTATGCAGTTGTATTTACTTACATTAAAACATCTTGTATTGTGCATGTATACATTTTCATTACTTAAAAATATAAGTTATTTGTATATTTATATAATATTGATGACAAGCTATGGAAATGTTTTCTAAGCATTTTATAATGCAATCTTAACTTTGATGAGTTTGATTTAAATAAAAGGAAACTTTCTTTTTATTTTAAACAATGGAATAAGTATTATTGCTTTTGTTTTGAATGTAAATAGTAGTGTTAATACAATACTAATTATAGTATATTTAATTTCTCTTAAACAAAAATTACTAAAATATTTTATATAATTATTCCAGTCTCAAATTATTTTTATTGTTTATAATTTTTTTAAACTAAAATTATTCATTTTTATGTAGGACAGTATATTAATTGTGTGTATAATGTTATATTTTTTTAGTTATTTATTATTTATTTATTTATGTAATGATTTATTGAGGTTCAAAAGTAACTGAATTGGGCTCAAACATTAAAATTGTAAATATATGTTAAAAGTGTAAATTTGTGTGCCAGTTGGCCCCAAAGGATGTCAGTTCTGTACAATAGTTGTAAATTATTCTAGATTTTATAGATATATATTTATATATCTACATATATGCATACATCTTTACATACATACACACGCACACACAAACACACACATTATTATTCTTGTAATTACTGGTTTAAGTTTATTTCTTTCTTACTTAGATACTTTTTTTTTATCTGTTAGAAATGATGTCAATTATACTTATATGAAATTTAGACCGGATATTGGTAACTGAAATTCATTAGAATATTATTTATTTTAATTTTATTATATGCATTTTCATCAATTTTTTTTATTTAAATTATATTGGGAAATTTTCATATGGAAATGAGGTTCATTTATGCCATTCTCTATAAGTATCATTAATACTGTAGTGTTTTAATACTAGCTTAAAGTTATTTTTCCTTATTTTGTTTTATTTATTGTATATAGTTACCATATCATTGGGTTAAGACATCATTTCTAAATACATTCTTATTATTTTAAACCAATTTAAATTCAGAGGAATTAAAAATTATAGAATGTTACCATTTCAATATATCCTTATAGAGCTGCACTTGCTATTATATAATGTGTTTTTTGCAATAATTTTTTTAATCAAATTATATTAAAATATTTGCACATGTTAATTCTATGAATTAAAATACATTTAACTGAAAAAGTTATTAGCTTAAATAATAGTGCTATGCTCATGCTCTCTGTTTTACATAGAATGTGATTCTCTCTTATTTTGATTTATTGAAATGGAACTAATTAGTAGTTATTGTTATGTTACAGTAAATAGATAAATTGGTCACTCAGATACACTCATTACATATCTTGCTAATATTTTTTTATTTATGTTAATGTGTAGGTGTGAATTTTGAGTTAATACATTTGACTTTAATTTTTTTTTAAATTCTTATTGTTTAAATTAATTTATAATGTCTTTGAATCAAAAAAACTCAACTTATGTCGAGAATACATTTGGTTGGTGTGTGTTTGTGTATATGTGCGCATTTGTGCCTATGTGTGCTCACAAATACACAGATGGTGAGATATATACATACATTTTTTTTATATATATATATATATATATATATATATATATATATATATATATATATATATATATATATATATATATATATATATAAAATTACTTATTTGTAAATAATATAGATAGATTGTTTGTAGAATCTTTTTACAATGAAATAGGTATAGAGAAATAGACTTCACTGTAAATCATTATTTTTCCAGCATGTAAATTGAACTTGTACAAGCTGGGGTACATGTATAAATATCACCTTTTTTTAAAAAGAAAAAAAATATTTATATACAGTTTTATTCTTTTTTAAATTTATTTAGATGCCTTTCAAAATCCAGACTCCTTTGTCTACAATATTTACTTTAAAATAATTATATGCAATTGTTGAATAATCTTAAACTATTCTTTTAAAACATGTTTAAGTATTAGATTTTTAATTACCTAAACCATGATTTTAAATTTTATAAATTCCTCAACAACTATTTTAAGATATTGATTTATAGATTTTAAAAGCTATAAAACAAATTAATGGCATTTTGTCTAAGCTTTTGTGCCCACTATTCAAGATGGGGAACCATGTGCAAGATGTCTCTTAATTTAAACTAAAATAATTATAATATGATAATTCCTCTATTAGTTTGTTACAACATATTTATTTTAAAGTGTAAATTACATAAATTATTTTATCTATCTATGGTAGATATCATTATCCTACAAATTGCTGCAACTTGAAATAGTGATATACTTATTAACTGATCAGTATAGCCTAGTTATTTTTATAAAACAAGTGATCTTGATCAAGGAAAAAGTTATGTTGTTGATTCATGTGAATCATAAACTCGTCAATGTTGCTTTGATACTGTGTGGTATAAAGACAACTTTCATCAATTTCAAACTCAAAGGGCAGGGAAAAATTTCAAATCACTTTGAGTTCTAATCAATAGGAGATCAAATATAATTGTGAAATGTGATCTTCATTTTAAAATGTACTCACACCCACACATATAAACAGAGTTGATGAGGCCACCTTTAGACAATAGCAAGGAGTGAAGTACTTGATATTACTCTTGCTTTAAGTCCGAAAAGTGACATTTGCTGACTGGAAGGTCACATCAGACATCATATTTTGCAATTACAGATTTTTTTATAATCCTGTTAAGAGTTCCAATTTCTACAGAGCAATAAAGTTTTAACCAGCTCTCTTGATGGAGATTCGCTAGGGGAAGTTCCTGATTTTGAGAAAGCAACTGCATTGGCTAAAGAACATTAAATGCCTTTAAAGCTCCAATATTTTTCCAAAACCAAATCAATTAAAATCCATTTTAGTTCCTTGTAATTATACTGGATATTAATTTTAACTAGGGACACCATATATAAGAAATGAAATAAGAAGCATCAGCTATTTTTGTAGATAAGAAGGGGGGAGGGTGGCGGGTTTCACAGCCAAAGTGATGGATATACTATGGTGTTTTAAAAATTAGGATTCAGTAACGATCAATTGTGTGGCAATGGTTAAGGTATCTTATCCCATGAGTAGGGCATCAGCAATATATTAGTTTTTACCGGCGCTCCACCTATAGTTGAGAGGTGAAGAAATTTAAGCCTACTTGAGGAAAAGAGAAACGACAGAAAGTGGCTTACTACTGCAGTTATAGTAGTTCATCTGGAGATGGGTATCCACTATGTTCGCGAACCTACAGCGCTCTAAGCGTCAGGGTGTCTACTAGTCGGGAATTTCGTATGGCCGGGAAAAAGTCTTTGTTAATGCCAAAATTTTCAGAATTTTTTCAGTTTTTACTCAATATGTCTGATAGGAGTAGTCACTCTACATACTTTTAAAGTAAACTAGATTTGCTACAATTTAAGTGGGTTCTGGGGGAAAATACTGTTCTGTCTTATTATGGTTTATTTATCAATCAAAATTTATTTATTTTTGTTATTGTTAAATAATTTATTGATGAAAAAGAAAAATATAGCATAATTGGGAATTACGTCATCATCGAACATTGTTTTATATACCTACATACTAGCTTGAACAAACATCATATATATATATATATATATATAATGTCGTATATCTCAGGTTATCATATGGGGTAGAGGGGAAAGGGTTGAAAATCGTAAGTTCACAGCTGTTTTGATCAAATAATTCGAAATCCGTAATTTGTGGTACATTTTGTGTTCTTTATATTATTATAACCAATCACATTTTGAAAAAAATTGATCCTATGAATTTTTTTTTCTCAAATCAATAGTTTTAAAGCTGTAGGGGAGGGAAAGATTGAAGAGATTGGCTAACTTGCGGTGAGTCACACTACTCCGCGAAAACACGTTTTTCTATATTATTTTTTTTTACTCCAACTCCGAAACTGTTTGTCCGATTAAAAATTTATTTTTTTTGTTCAAACGATGGTTAAATTTACTATCCGATCTATATATGGAATTTTGAACAAGTTCCGTAAAACACCCATTTCTCGTAAATGGTTTCGGAGAAATGCAAGAAATATACTGAAAAAAAGTGGATTTAACGAGAGTATGGAGTTCTCAGCGTGATGGCGTGAGTACATCATGGGACTTGATCAAAATTTCAAAGATGAGGTCTCATAGTAAATTTAACCAGCTTTCAGATGGAAAAAAAAAAGAATTAGGATCGGACATGTATTTTTGAAGTAGTTTTATCCGACAACCCCGTGTAACCTGGTAACTATTTTCAAACCGAATGGCAATACTCGACATTGATGTGTTTCTTGAAATTTATCTAGAGTAACCTGAAATATAAAAAAAAAAAATTTATATTGTTTAACTGTGATTTGTTAAGTAGCAAAGTATGCATTGATTGATTTGTTTAGATCATTATTGAAACAGCATTAAAATATCGATTGACTAGAATTTCTAGAAATATTTTTGAAAAAGTCGGGAATGTCTAGAAAAATTCTTGAAAAAGTGGGGAATATGTCGGGAATTTTGATAGCTAAAATTGGTAGACACCATGAAGCGTGTAACAAGCGGTTGCATATCAACGCTCTGAGCGTGTTGCAGTTTGGGAACATTCTAGTCTTCCAAGGCTGTCGGTTTTTGTAAGGAATCAAAAGGGAGCGCAGTATGTTCGTGGACGGCATTGGGACTACTTAATAAGTATGTACCACTCGTGTAACATAAAAATTGTACCTAACCTAACCTTAACTTTAACTTTTATCTAACCACATTTTACAATGGAGTGGACGGATAAAAAATGTCTACAGCTTAATGATTTTTATAAAACCAGCCCTTATTATTGAATCCTAAAGATTCAAATTATAAAAAGAAAAAATAGAAGTACGATGCTTATAAATTTTAAACAAATGTTGCAAACTAGTAATACTATCACCAGTGGCTAAAAATCGTAATGTTTAGGCGACCTTATCCTGATCCGATACAGCCTTTCGAAACTTAGTGTTTTTCTTTGAATAACCAGTGCTACCAAGTTAAAAAGATTTTTGAAGTTTGAGGAAGACATTTGCAAAAAAAACTCTGCAATGCCCACTTAATTCTTGAGATTGACGCTCAATTGTAAGTTATTTTTAGATCTTTCTTCATAAAATTTCGCTCGCCAAAATCGAGGAGGTCTTCTATAACCTTCAACTAACAAGGGGAGGACACACTCAGTCTCTCACGGATCTTGTTGGCAATTTTTTTGGAGGTTCCTGGTCAAAAAATATTAGAAATGTATTTTGCCGTTCCGACCAATGGGCTAGGACCCGAGAAAAAAAAAAATAGCATTAAACTAATTTATTTTTTAGATGAATCAGATTCTAATTCAGCACCCTCAAAAACATTAAAATACGCTCATTCAACAAAATCAAAAAATATCATCTTTTTCACTCTCTTCGAGGAAAATGAAATTTTTAAACCGATTATTGGTTGCATACCTTTAAATCGCCATTACTTTGTCACACAATTCACTGGTTGGTATCGCTGGAAAGAGGAGAGTCTCAGCTTTCTTTTGATGTATGTAAATGTAACAAAAACCTATTAAAAAAATTGGAGAATCCGAAAACCATTTTGATTTTTAACTTGAGTTTGAAACCAAATACATTTCATGCGTATTAAAACCCTATATTTTGCGTTAAAAAATAAAAGTTGATACGTTAAACCGTCTAAACGTAATTAATGTTTTTATCAATTGAAATAAAAGTTGCCTACCACTTGGTCAGACAAATTTTGAAGCTTAAAAATTTTTATTTTTCTATTTGAATGAAATTTCGTATTTAAGGGTTCTTTTGAGTGCTGAATTCGAATCCAATGTCGGTTATTGTGAAAAAAATATATTGAACAATATATAATATATATGCAACAATTCATGATGCGTTTTGATCTGTTCTCAAGAACCAGCGAGAGTCTACCATATATCACAACCATAGTTGAATAAGGGGTAGGTGAGAGAAAAGTTTGCGAGTGGATAGGGGAAGCAGGTGACAAGAGCAGTGGAATAATTGTAGGATACCAATTGACCGTCGGGAGATTTGAGAGATTTGGGATTTGCAGGAAATAATTTGATCAATGGTTATGTCTAAGTTTTTAACAGAGGAGTGTAAAGCTATGGGATGATCATTCAGGAATAAAGTAAAAAAAAAAAATGTGATTCTGTCGAAGGTGGGAGTGAGATTCTACGGCAATCGCTTAAGTTTTAGCCGTGTTTAACGTTAATTTATCCAGGCAATCTAGATTGCATCTATATTGAAATATCTATATTTCAAATTTGAAAGAAATTGTGTTCTAAGGAATCGCAGGCTTTGGAACAGTCAAGGAGTATCAGGATGGTTGATTCTTTTTTATCCATCACAGCCTTGATGTCACTGATAATTTGAGTAGTTTGAATCTGTGGAGTAGTCGGGACGGAAACCAGATTGGACCGGGTCAAGTAAATTGGAGTCTTCGAGAAAATAAAAACTTAGGTTTGTACTAATCTTTCTATGGGATTTGAAAGGTTAGAAAAGATGGAGATCTTTGGGAGACATGGGGCTCGGATTTTTGTTAATGGGATCAAATAGGCCTTTTTTTCCATGAGGTAGGAAATACAGAATTCTGGAGGGAAAAATTATATATGAATAGAAAGACCGGTAGGATTCCAGGAAGGCACAATTTTAATTTAACAGGAATTCCTTCTAAGCCAATTGAATTAGTTTGGGATTTATTGATGGAGGAAATAATATCAGTGGGAGAAACATATAAAAAATAAAAATACTTATCATTAAATGCTCGAGGTAAGAAAGACATGTGAGAGGAGAGAGAAGAAAGGGCAAAAGAGGCACAGACAAAATAGGAGTTCAACTCATCCGATGTGACAGGGACGTCTGCAGAGGAAGAGAAGCTAGGTGGATTTAGCACCAGGGAAAATTTGTGGAGGGGCTGCCATTTGGATTTGGAGTCGGGAGTGGATGAGAAGGTTTCGTGGAAGTAATTGAATTTCAATCGCCGGATCATAACTTAAGTTAAATTGTGAATAACCTTAAACGCTTGATAGTCATTTTCGAGCCTAGTGCATCTTAAGCGTCTTCTGGCAGCCTCACGCTGCCTCAATTGTAGAGGATTGATTCAAAAGATTGGTTAAAAGACAAATGTGAGGGGCGATAAACCACTGCATACAGGGGAGAATGAACATTACTGGATATTTCAACAAATAGAATACGGGACTTTAGGCTGTCATGAACATATAGCATTACCTCGACACCAGTCAGGTTAATTCAGTCGTGACAGATAAGAGAGTAGTTAGGGAGGGAGGCCGAGGAAGAGGTAGTTTAGGGCTTGAGCCAGTTTAAGGTTTACCTCAATATTTAATTTATAAACTACAGACAGCAATCAATTATAAAAAACAAAAAAAACAGAGGCTAGAGTTTTAAGAAAAACAAATTAAAGTTACGAAAACATAAAAAAAAGGAAAAATTTAATTCATAACTCAATGACTCGCTAAAAAGCTTTCTTGTAGCTGACAGGATAACGCGCAACATGGAGGCTCATCCTTCACTCAATTTTAACTATAAAATGAAAAATAATAAAAACATGAATAATAAATATTACAGTATTTGTCCTTATCCTAATAACAGTATTAAACCATAAATGATGCAACGGAGAATAAGCTAATTGGGACTGTAGTTAAAAATAAACTTTGCAATTAAAAGATGCTAAATAACTCATTCTGTCTCTCATTTAAAGTAATGAACTTAAGTTTTACTTAAAACTGGATTATACAATAATTCCGAACAGATTATGAACTCTGTATGCAGGCGGAAAATCGGTCAAAGGCGGGAAACATGTCAAGTATTGCGTGTTAAACTTATCACTAGAGTTAATAAAATAAAAGCATACCCAAAAAATATTCAGTACAATACATTTTATATTTAATGGACAGTCTCTTATCATTGTAAGTAATATTATAGCAATCTGAGATAATAATTGGAAGTAGTAACTTGTTTATAGTAACCTGTCTCAACGATGGCTGTGGTTATTCGTTTTGAAAACGGAGCCCTCTGATTTGAATTAGTATACTATTTATGTCATGCAGGACATTTCTATACTCCAAAACTGCCTAACTTTTATATACACCGAACTATATTAAAAGTCAATCAACATACTTCAAATTTAAGGATTAGTTAGTGACAAGTGATAACATGTTGTTTCTTTTCGCTTAGTAATGGATATCAAACCAAAAATATTAATCACTGGTTTTGGACCGTTTGGTAACCATGTTATTAATGACAGTGGTTTATGCGCCACCAGAATCAAAGGTTCCGGATTAGAGAAAGAACTGAATGTTGAAATAGTGTCCGAAGTTTTGAATGTTGTTTATGATAAGGCTTTGGAAAGAGTCCAACATCTCTGGTCTAGTCATAATCCTTTTGTAAGTATGTCCTTATGAATTTACAACTTATTTGCTCTGTTATTGTTTTATGAACTCAATATATACAGTTAATTGTCTAACTTGGCTTATCATTTGTACTTTTATTTTTGTTTTGAAAGTTGGTGGTTCACCTAGGGGTTCATAATAACAAAGAATGTATAACAATTGAAAAATGTGCTCACAAAAGGGGTTATAACAGTTTTGACAACATCAATAAGTGTCCTGCTCAAGGAATATGTCCTATCGGAACAAAAGAACACATTTGCACTGACATTGATGTAGATAGTATTATTACTAAATGTCCCCCTCTAGATTATGAATTGCAGTCTTCGGATGAAGCAGGGTTGTAAGTATTTAAGTTTATTTTTTAAAACTAAATTACTTTTATTTAATAGTTATGATTATTTCACCTCAACTTTGTGTCCAGAAGAACTTGAATAGTCTAGCCCCAGAATGTTTATATCGATGTTATTGATTTGATTATAAACAATAACTTACTCACTTTAGTGTCATATAAAATGTGAAAAATCATATTTCTAAAATTAATCAGGGAGGATCTTTTACTTTTAAATTTCCCTTAAGTATTATTCTTGTACAAAAATATTCAAGAGAGAATCAATCAGTATTGGAATTGTTGATTATTATTTCTCAGTATTTGAAACGACTGATTCATGCGCTCTCATTTGTTAAAAGTCGACACAACAACCTGCCAGAAGGAAATCACCACAGAAATAATTGTGTACCCATTTCACCCCACCGTACTAATGTGACCCCATTTTACGGTAGTTGATTGCGTTCAGATGATAATTGAAAGAAGTGCTGTGGGGTTAAGAATCAAATTAAGTCGAAATTATATGCAGTAGGTGTACTTGATGACTTTAACTGTACTGTTTTTTATTTGAGACTTAGAGCATTATAAAAAAATGCAATTATGTTAATGAAAATAGCATTTAGGTATTAACTGTTTAAAGATATGTCATCAGGAAATCTGCAGTGTAATGTTTTAAAAAACCTTGCTTTGTGTTGTTTTCTATTAATATGGTTTATTAAATATTGTTTTCTATTAATATGGTTTATTAAATAAGTATTTATAAAATAAAAAAAAACTGGCCTCAGACCAAGTCCATATACCATAATAGATCAGATATAGATCAATCATGAGTTTCCTAATTTTTATTTAATTTATTTTATGGCACTACAACTCGATGACGAGTTCTGGCCTCCTCCACCAGCTTTCTCCAGTTTTCTCTGTGTTGTGCAGCCACCATCCAGTTCCTCACTCCCAGGAATTAGGTCCTTTTAATTAAATGTAGTGCTATGTCCCTTCTCTCTGTCGAGTCCGGATCAGCATTAATCTAAGAGGGATGCCAGTTAGGACTTAAGTGCCTGACAAATTATAAATAATGTTTAAAATAGGTAATTAATTAATTAAACTAAATCTTCTCGCAAAGGTTTCATGGGGACAAATAACTGAGTTATGTTAATTATAAAGTTTATAATAGTAATCTATGGGAATTAATTGAATGAGTGACATTAACGCAATAAGCACTGTATATTCACATAATATTGACCTACAAAATAACAATATGAAATATAGATCATTAACTAATTTAAAAACTTATAGGGTTACAGGACAACCTAACGTAGACTTAGCTTAGTAAGATGATGCTATGATATGAGTCGGTGGATGACATATTGTCAGATCGGTGAGGTGTCATCAGTGAGATGACTACGGAAATCGCTTCATGGGGGTAAAACGTAGAGTGACCAACTAGGCCAGGTTAGAAGGACATGCCAGATCAGAAGTACAAGAAACAAGAGCCCTTACTAAAAATAATCAGCCCTTTTTAATGATTTGATTTTCTTATATTGAAGAAATAAACAGTTATTTCCAGAGAAATTTTTTTCTATTACATCCATAGAATACAGAATATGATAGAAGCGGTAGGTAGGTGGGGGGAGAAGGCTCCTAGCTAGGAGCGCTATCCCCACCACCTTAACCCTGGTTGTCCCAGTCAGTACCACTGTTTACCTCGTGTTTATTTGGAACATTGGTAATTGTTAGGTCTCTGTTGTGTGTATGTGTTTTGTTTTCTTTTTATTTCTCAATTGGATCAAATAATGCTGTCAGCACGGCACAACTGCTGTGTTTGGATGTTCTAGGAAAGAGTCCACCAAGGATTTAAACCCTCAAATAACCCTTCACTGGTACATTTTAAACGTACACAGTTTAGTTTTCAATAAATTGAGAAGCAAATCTTCCTTCCCTTTCGCCAGTAAAAATATGTTTATTGTGAAGCTTTTTTAACTTAATTGTTAAACTCCCCTATATTAACAATAGTAGGCATTGTAACTACAGAATACAGAATACTCTGTATATTCAATTAGGATTGATAAATTAATTGCCAATTCTATTGAAATTATTTTTATTTGAAAACTAGTTTCGAATGTTAAACATTAACACCATAAGACAAATGACGTTTTTACAATAATAATATTGTTTTAGATTTGAATAAATCTTTAAAAGGTAAACAGTTCCAATTTTACCTTCTTTTTTTTCCTCAGCTTCCCTTCAGTTGAAGAGGAACGAAATAAGTGGGTTTAAGCCCTGAGGTAAGAAAAATGCAAGCCAAAACAATTGTTATTTGTTAAAAACATTTTAAGGAGGACGATTTTTACCTATCTTCAGTTCGAGTAAATCTAAAGAAAGGTGCAATTCAGTTGGTTTTTTGATTTCCCAGATTATTTGAGACAGAAGATTATTAAGGTACATATAACTTTTTATGCTTTTCTCCTGCTTTACCCACATACACAGGTATTTAAACTTAAAAGTTTTATGTTGGATTTTTTATTTTAGGAAAGGGGGCCAATAAAAAGGCTTGTGACCCCATTGAAAAATATTAGGTCTCCAAATAAAAAGAAATTTAAAAAATGTTTGAGATCACAAATAAAAACATAAACGAGCTCAAAAAAACAACTTGATGAAAGAACTGTACAGCTTTGAAATACAGCTGATTCATTAAGCTTCTCTGAAAATTCACTTTCAATTGTGTGAAGAAAAACTAAATAAACTTATTAAATGGAGAATAGGAAATTTGCTTTCGTTACTTCTAAAACAATACCTTGGAAGAAACGTTTTTTCTATATTTCCACATTTTTTAGAAGATGGCTCTCATTACTCATTATTAATCAGATCAGTCAGAATGATATTTTTCTAAGTCCAAATCCACCATTTCTTGAAAAATATCAACGATAATATACATTAAAATAAAATAAGATCGAAAAGTAATAAATTAGTAATTTTCTTTTGGTAATATTTTGTTTTATTTTCGTTCCTAAACTACCTACCAATGCATGAATGTGATAAATTTCTGAACAATTAGATGGAATCTAATAAAATTCGTAAGAGTTGAAGCCTAAATATTAGATGATAAAGTTGTAAATAAGCCTGAGGTGGAACTACCCCGGGGTGAAGGTGGTGGGGGGAGAGCCGGCCGAACTGGAGCCAGGGGAACCTTACAGCATTAGTCCCTCTGCCTCTTCTACTATATTCTGTATTCTGTGATTATATCAGATGTGGACCCACTCTTGGGTCAGAATACTTGTACGATCCTTGGACACACCTTGCCTCCAATGGGTTGGTTTGAAACACCTAAATTATATTTCTTCTTTATATAACCGTTAGTAAAGAAATAGTATTAGGTTTATTCTAGGACTCTTTCATACCCAAGAATCTTCTTTGATTATTGTGGATCAGAACCTTCTTTTTATTTTTTATAAATATCCTAGTAGACATACTTTGCCAAAATTGTTTTATTATTGTTTCATATTAAATTTACTATAACAATTTGCTTTTATTTTTTTCAGATATTTATGTGAATATGTCTACTATACTTCTCTTTCACATGATTCTTCTAGGGTTATTTTTGTACACATACCTCCTCATTGCAGTACTGATAGCTTACAAGTCAAAGTGAATGCAATTAAGGCTATCATCAAAGTTACCTATCTTGAGCTTTGTGAAAAGTTAAAAAAAAAGGGAGGGCAAAAGAAAAAGAAATAATTTATCCTTAATAAAGTTTTATTTTTGTTTTTTGTTATGTTTTTATTTTTCAACATAAATTAAAGAAATCATTTCAAAAGCAATTTTTTAAAGCTTATTATGAAACTTTCAAAGCATTTATACAGACATGTTTTAGTTAAAAAGATGTTTCCATTAAAAAATACATATTATATTCACTAAAAATTTGTTTAAGACAAATCTTTTTCATGATGTAATAATAGTATTTATTAATTAATATAATCAGTTGGAGCGAGTGCATATAGTAATAGAATATATTTGTTTATTCTATCTGTTCAAGAGAAAATTACAGTATTTTTGTTAAAATTAATTTTTTTTTTTTTTATTTTTTTTTTTTATTGCCTATTATATTCATACTTACATATAGATTTTGAGGCCCACAATTATAAAACATACTATTTCAAATTCAGTGCTATTAATAAAGTTAGATATTTTACATCAGTACTAATGTATATAAGATATACATAAGAAAAAAAGAAGTACATAATAATAGTTTCAAACAGTTTTAAATTTTTAATGGAAATCTCTCTTATTTAATGAAGAACTGTGTTCACCGACCATTGGTACTTGTGTATTCATATAAAATGTACTGAACAATATTAGAAAAAAATTTGTTAAAAAAAGAATTCTTCAAAATATTTAAAATAGAAGGATCCATTGGTTTTGTTATTTAATTAATGGTAATGAAAAAAACAAAAACTGCATACTCTGTTTATTTTCAATATTATTCTTTTTCCTTTAACTTTTATTGGAGTAACTAAAAAAAAAAAAAAAAAAAAAAAAAAAAAAAAAAAAAAAAAAAAAAATCAATAGGATATTTCGATTATTTTTTTATCTTAATTATTAATAGAAGGGCCTGATTGTTACGTTTCAGAAAGCTCAGTATTCTGAAATATACGTAAATCAAACAATCAACCTTAAGTCACAAGAAATTCATGGTAATATAAATTGATTAAAGCAAACATTCTATTATATCGTAGATCCCACAAAGTTTTTCTAAGTCTTATGATTTACTATTCCCAATAATAGCTCTCACAGAATAAAATAGGTGCGAAAACAAATACTAATGTACCAATAGCCTCTAAAGATAGTTTTTTTTTTTTTTTTTTTTTTTTTTTTTGTAAGTTTATTAAATGTGTATGATCCTGTTTCAATAATTGAAAAAATTGAAGTTGGGCTACAACTTAAGGACCTTGTACAACTTTTTGGCTTGTAGCAAAATCTGGAAATGCATAAACCGTTTCAACACAGGCATAAACCCCTTCAGGTCAAAAGTTACATAAAAAAAAAAACAACATATAGGTATATGAACAGATGCAAACAATTATTTACAGAAAAACTGTGGTCCATTTTAGCTCAATCAATTAAAAAGTAAACTTTACCAACTTAGGTTCGATGATCAGAAGAAAGTCTTCCAACATAATATTTTTTCTAGCAAGTAGCAATATCGCTTGAAAGTCTTTAATAGACTATTTATTTTCTAACCTACTTATCAAATTTATTTCATTTTAGTATTTAATTTAATTAATTAATTAATTTTAGTATTTTATTTAAATTTTTATTTAATTTAGTGTTTGAATTTATTCAATTTTAGCATAAGTTTAAGTTCTCTGTGTTGTTTCTGCTGAGAGCTTATAATATAGCTGCTCAAAAATTCTCCCACTTCTTCAGATTTCTCTCTGCCCTAACTGGTTCTAATAAGTTACGTTAGTTACTGACTGCATGAGCCGACTCTAGCCACGGGGCAAATATATTGCCCGTGCCTCCTAACTCTCTCCCCTCCCCCCTCCCAACATCATCCATAAAATACAATTTATTTTTTTACTAATAAACTACAATGTTTGATTAATTTCCTAATACGGCAAACCACCATATAATCGTTTATATTGAGTTAATATTTTTAAGAGGTCACCTTAGGACGGACCCCCAGGAGCCTGGGACCCAGGGTTTTTGCCCTCCTCCCCTCTCAGCGGTCCTGGTTACTGACCATGTATGCAAAAAATAATATATTTCATAATTAAATTAAGTATCATGTAAGATACAAGATCTCTATTTTTTTTAAAATTTATCTTGACATTTATTAAAGTTTTTTTTATTCTGCAGTGGGGGATATGATTTAATGAAGATACACCACTTTAAATAGGTTAACATAGTTTGTTTGTACTTTATCATTTTTTGAATTTAAATTTGTTTTAAATCTTCATTTGATTAAGTTAAATTTTAGTGTTCAAGTTTATAAATAATTGACAATTTATTATTGTTGTTGTGAATGTACAATTTTTATATTTTTGAATGTACAATATTTTATAACACTGGTGAGGCCCTCAAGCAACCACAGAATGGTGTTTATAGTTAAAATTCTTCACCTATTCGCCTTCCCTAGAGCAACACTCTCTCTTCACCGGTGAGCTCTGGCAGCATTTCAAATAGAATACACTAGCTGCCACCATTCATGGATTACTTAAAAGAAGAAAAATAAAAGGAAAATATTGATTAATTATCAGAAATATATTTTCTCATGATGGTAAGAGCTCTTATTTATTGTATTTCATTTATAGTTTTTTTCCAGCACTTATCCCATAGACTCGCAAATTTTACTGAAACATTAACTTTATTTTTTTTTTATTATTTAATTAACGATAGTGTCTTACTTTAATATACACTTCCTTAATATACACAACCTAGGATCAGCTTTTTTATATGTATTGCTTATATAAATTTTTGTTACATGGTTTTTGACACATTTACGGTATTGATAATTTATTTTTAAGGCTCTCAAATAATTTATATCATTGTTACCAATTAAAAAAAAAAAAATCTCATTTTTTACCCATATGTGTTTAGACAATTTTCAAAAGCAATTGAATATTTTGGCTGATAAATTCAAATATTAGTTTGAAAATATTCGTAAAACTCTTGAAATGACATTTTAGTTGCTAAAATAATATGAAGCATTTTAGGCTGGATTTTCAGAATTCAATAAGACTTGAATACAATTTAAAATATGTCAAACTAATCTATTATGAATCAATTCTGGTTGGTAGGGCTCTAGTTAATAAATCTATCTAAGTTGAAAATTACCTATTTCGACTTCACACAATCAATAGTCTCAATTTTTTTTAGAACTATTTCTGGTTATGATGATTTAATGGAAATCCAAAAATTCCATTACCTAAAATTCTGAAATGAAAAAAGTAGCAGTGCTGGGCTGGGGCTTTGAATATTAGTGCTACTGGTGTGGTTGTAAGCACCTTAATGCCACACATTATTTGATGATGAATCACACTATGGTATAAATATTCTCTTTTATCTCTTTATCATTTTACCTTGATAATGTTGGAAATTGTGATTAGCTTTAATCAACTGCATTTTTCAGACCTGTTGGAGTAACATTTTCCACATTCACTCTTATATTGTCTGAAGTAAAAATCTGTGAATGATTTGAGACCAAAAACTATTTGAGATCAGAGCTAACTGCCTAGTTGCAATTTGGTACTCTGACAGCTAACCAAAAACATTAATCTGATTTTAGGAAAGCAACTTCACTCAACATCCTGAAAACGTTTTGATGTTTACTGAAGCTGCTGAAGAACATCTGGAAGGTTTGATCTAATCAAGGCGGCAAATCGCTGTTTGAACTGTTAGATTTGAACACTCCTTTTCAAAATGACCCTGGAATCATTTATTTTTTGTGTATATCAACAAAAGGGTTTCCTCTTTCCTTGTTTTCAACCATGGATTTTTATGGATAGCACTACACTACCAGCTGCTATTAGGCTTTAATGCTCAGATCTATCATTTTAATCCATTCCAAAAGAGAGCAGTCAGACAAGTTCGATTTGGAACTATCAACGGCCGCAACAATCTACCCGCTCATCCTAACAGCGCGTTTTCCAAGCTTCGTTCTGTATTCTGTTGCGTTATTTGGAATTCGACAGTCACTTGCGATTGACTGTTTTCAGAGAGGCGTTCTTTAAAGCAATCTAAATGCATAAACACATTACGTTTATACGCGATATGAAAACAGTTATGTACAACCATTTATTAGTACTGCATGGTTCCATTGGAGTATTCCATAACACTCAACGGAAAACAACACGTGGCTTGGAAAATTTGTTATGATTATTGTCATTAACTGAGGCAAATATATTGAATAAATAATTAAGGTAAGCAAATATACTTCTCTTAGTTCAACAATCATTTAAGTATACTCATCGTCCCTATCCTACTAAAAATGGATATATATTATCGCCATTTCAAAAAATGAAAATGAAAATTCTTAATACTGACCCAAAATTTATAGGATTTTTTTTCAGTCAAAAGTTTAAAACTGGCACTAGTTAGGACAATAACTTTTTGTAAAACTTGAAATTTTGATGACCTAATATGCAAAAGGGATCAACAATATTCTTAACGATTGATTTATCATCAGGGTTTCATCAGTTATAAATGGATAAGAAATCTTTAATTGACATTTTTTAGCACGAAAAATGGATATTACGAATTTCCATGAATGCCTTTCAGTTAATGTAATACTCCGCCAACATTTAAAAGAAAACTGATCCTGACTGCATGCTTATAGTTACTGAAAGAAACGGAATGAGAAATAAACTAATTAGGAGTTTTGAACTAATGTAAATAAACGATATTGAAACTTGTTGCACCTCTAGAGAAAGCTTTTTATGTATATTAAAACGATACCATTTCACCAAAGTAAAGACAATTCTATATAGAAAATACGGCTAGATTTGTTAGCCTTAAATGATCACCTAAAATTAAATCGTAACGAGATGACTTTTGGAATGATATCAAACGCAGAGGTAAAAGATTATAACGCAAAAAAAACAAAATAATGAAAAACAAATTATAAGTGACAGTACTTAATAAAGTTCCGAAATAAAAGGAAGGTAGAACATTCAATTTAAAACGGAAGGATATATCTAAATCAAAATGAATTTACAAAGATACTTGAAATCAGAAGCTTAACTTACCGTAAGCTGGGGCAACTTTGCTAGGTTTAATATTTCCTCACAATTTTTACCTCAACCAATAGCGTTCAAACCAATTATAATGATGAGTAGATCTTTTGATTTAAAATATATAAAATTATTACTATTGAACTGATATGAATTATTACTATTGAACTGATATGAAAACATTTTAAAGAGAAAATGACATTTAGATTTTACAGTATTTAGAATAAAGCATCGTAATAATGAAATTCATTAAAACGAAACTTGAAATTTATTTATTTAGCTCAACAACCCGCAAGCGAGTCTTGGCTTCCTCCAACAGCAATCGCCATACGTTTGTGTCCTGGGATGCCACCATCCAACCCCTTATTACTCCGATGGACCTGCAATCCCCTGCCACACACTCCGACCACCGTAACATCTCCCAACTCTTCGCCGGCTTAGGAAATACCTAATGAAATTTAAAAACCAAAAAAACTTCTGACATTTTCATCCATAAATGTATATTTGCCTCGGAGTTCAATACAGGGTGGGTCAATTATATAAATGACGTCTCCTACATTTCATAAAGCTTCATCAGCCACGTTTGGGAAGGAAAATGATATTCTTGCGTTGTTTGAGCGGAGGTAGGATATTTCAAACTCATCGCCTCCGTAGAATTTGGTGAGTTTGCCCACGAAATGCTTTACACTTTTACAATATAGCTTTTTATGTAAAAACAAACACAAAATTATAGGTTGGCAAAGTTGCCCCATCTTGACCTTACTTCCTAGAGCAACTTTGCCAAGTTATATTATAAACCTAAAGAAAAAGTAAATTTTACATTTTCAAGTTGTTCTAAATATATATTACATTATGTATTAGAAAAAATAAATAGTTATTAATTACTTTTGAATGTATGAGGAGGATGAGACACTTTTTAATGGTATCAATACCAACTGTTGCAAAACCAGCAAAGAAAAACACTGATAAAACCTGTAAACATTGGATAAATCTGATCAAATATGAGTTTCTTTCAAAAAATAACTCTTATGTGACGAAAACACTAGCGCTTCTATATAATGGGTCAGAAACTTCACGAAGTGCCAAGCAACATTTTTTTCAAAACCTGGCAAAGTTGTCCCAGTTTACGGTATGTAAAATGATCAACATTACCACCTTCTATGTAAATAAGGATAAAATAATTTATTGACTCACAAAGAATGAACTAATATCTTTCGTGAGGAAGGAAATGTAGGCAATGTCCAAGACAAAGAACTGGATGATAAGGTTTCTCATTCTCGTACTACATTCACCCAAGTGGCTAACAAAAGAGGGCATTACGGCACGGTTATATATGAAGTAGAATATAATTGTGAAATTAAACATAATTAGAAATTTAAACATTTAGCAATTTCGCAACAAGTAGGGGAAAAAATGTAAAAGAATAATAAAGGAACAGCTAAAGCGTTGACCGAGCGCTGGAGCGAAGATCTCAGTGCATCCGGTACTTCGTCGTCATGGGTTCAAAACTTTGGCTAGAGTAAGATGGTTACCTGTAGGATAGCCCGTCCTTTCTGCACTAGTTGGAGTACATAAGGATGTCAAACAGCTACGATTTATATATCTATTTAATGTCACAGTTGTTGCTGACATTCAGTTTTATGCCACTAGTGACCGATCAGAGAACCTAGCAGTGGGACTCCAAACACCCAGCGAAGTACTCAACTGTATTTGTCCTTAAGAAATTTATTAATATTTGAAATTTGAAAGTCATATTTTTCATACATTAATTAAGTACGTATTCTGTTTTCTTCTTCTTTGAGACAGTGTTTCCCTTCACCGGGTTTCTGTCAGGTCAAACATTCTTTCCACTG
The DNA here is from genome assembly GCA_003667255.2 of Euschistus heros. Lineage (NCBI taxonomy): Eukaryota > Metazoa > Arthropoda > Insecta > Hemiptera > Pentatomidae > Euschistus > Euschistus heros. The sequence goes on from RCWM02000009.1 coordinate 191,017, forward strand.
TTCCCTGTCCCACCAATTACCATCCCTCAGACCTCTTCCTGCCATTTCCTCCGCTATTTCATCTTCCTATCTCCTTACTGGTCGTCCTCTCCTTCTGTGTCTTGGAGATTTCAATTTTCTCACAATTTCAGGCAATCTTCCTTGAGGCATCAGACGTACGTATTCTGTTTAATTCTGCGAATAGGTAGAGGCAGTCCCTAGGCCCGAACATAATTTCACTGATTAACTACCTCACGATGTTTGATTACTTCATGATTCATAATAGCCATCCTCGGAGAATGGCAGTGTTATCATGTCCTCTGAAAACTGATGGCAGATAACTTCTGTCAGCTTCGCAAGGAATTTCACCTGAGGTAGGTTAGAAACATCCGGCCTAAGTAACAAAAATTGCTGTTTGTTGTACATAATCGTCCTTTTCGCCATCTCAAATCTGATCTCTTTTTTTTCATTCTTCCCTCTATCTCTTCTCATTGCTGAAACTGTTCACCCGCATGAAGTCAACCGCCACTGAATGAAACCACTCTTATGAGGCAAGAAAACATTCCTCAAAGTTTAATCTTCTCCCTGTTAAATCTCCACTGGTCAAGTCTTTCCTAGAAGAAAGCATGAATTTTGTTTTTCTATTGTTTATTATGAGCCCGGCCTTCCTAGCTGCCTCTTCGCATTCGGAAGACGCCTCTATGAGTGAATTCTTTTTTCTTCCTGTGATAATAATGTCATCAGCATAGGCGAGGTATTGGATCATATTATTATAAATACACCCTCCATACTTTCCTTTGGTTGCCCTCATACTCCTCTCGAGCACCATATTAAAAAACATTAGAGATATTGGGTCCTCTTGTTTAGCTCCTTTCGAATGTCAAAGTCTCTGGACATTTCTCCTTGGACCTGCAATAAACCTCTACAGTTTTGTAGAGTCATTCTTACCAGCCTAATAAGTTTTTTGGGGCAACCAAGATACATTAAGGTTTCGTAAAACTAGCTTCTTTCTATGCTGTCATAGGCCTGATTAAACTCTATGAAGAGGTGCATGTAATAGAATATTCTATTATATATAGGTTATGATTAGACTGAACTCCAACACTAAAAAAAGGTGAGGGTTTAGGGCGACAGAATGAACGGCGTGCTTCTAGAATAAGAGGGTCATTCTCAGTTAAAATTAAAAAAAAAATTGAATTTTTAAAGTTGCTTAATTTTTTATTATTTTTGAGTTTTCTATTATAATATACCTTCTATTTATTGAATTCACAGGTAGGTCCAATTTTTTTTTCTATTTACCACTGTTTTGAAGCATTTTATAGAGCTTTTCATAGAAATGCTCTCGACCGTTACTCTTTCTTTAAACATTTTTTTTTTTCGTATTAAAAATTATTAATGTCTTCAAATGGATAAAACTGAATAAATAAAATAATAAAATTTATTATTGATACATAAAAAATTAAAGTAATAAAAAAAAATGTGATCAATTCTGGAAAAATATTACAAAAAAACAGTTTAGTTGTTCAACTATTTTATTGAATGAGATTTAATTTTTAATATTTCTTTTTAAGGCATAACTCTATGTGCATGTCTATGAGCCATACCTAAACGGCTAGTTTTACTAATCAGTTGAGTGCATCTAAAAATAATCAAATATGGAGTGCAGGAGTTTTAAAAAAATACGAATCATTTCAAAAACGCGTGAGGGTCGTGAGTAAGAAAAAGTACAAGTAAGAAAACACCCTGGATTGATAAAAATCTTAGAAAATACACCATAAAATGTCTACCAAACACATCAATTATGAAGATAACCTCACGAATTACTCTGTAGATAGTAATAATTAGCACTAGCTTATTCTTGTAGAGAATATTGAAATAACTATTTAGTGTGACGGTCGTGAGGCCAAACCGAGGGACAAAAAGAAAACGGAATTTTCAGTTTCACTTTATAGTTTAAAAATGTTTAAAATCATGTTAATTTATTTTCCAATATATGGTCTCATACTCTAGAAAATAAAAACATAAGTTTTCTAAAAATAAGTACTTAAATAACTTCCTTGAAATCTCACTTTATAGGTAGGGACAAGTGAAAGTTATGAGCTTATAAGCCTTTTTGTAGCTATAAAAAAAATAACAAAAATATTTTTGGAAACTAGGCTGTATGCACCAGCTTTAAGGGATCGGTGTACGTTCAAATTCACCAAAAATATTGATTTGGTAGTTTTAGTTCCATCTTAAGTCCAGCAGGACAGTGAAAAATCACTGCCATGAGAATGGCCCAAGAACTAGCTTTATTGCAGCTTTTGACCATATATATATATATATATATATATATATATATATATATATATATATATATATATATATATATATATATAATAAGCCATATATATTATATGGTTTAATATATAATATGTATATTATATGTAATATAATATGTATGGTAATATATATATATATATATATATATATATATATATATATATATATATATATATATATATATATAATTAGCTGTTTAACAATAATCGGGTTTTTGGTCCTTTATATTTAACAATAAATATTAATTATCCATATACATATTTTATTTTTCCTTCTCCTCTTTCCTTTCCTTTTGACGTTTCGACCCCTTATTTAATGGGTTCCTCATCAGAACAAAAACTGGGTACCCCGAAACTCCAGGCCAGTAAGCCCACCGACTCCTGCAGCAAGTGCTTGCCAGCTCAGACACCAGGGTACATAATTTTGATATTATATATATATATATATATATATATATATATATATATATATATGGCAGATGACACTACTAACATTCTCTTAAAGTGGTAACAACATTACCATCTGAATTCACATGCCTTTTTCTGTGGTATCTGAGTGCATTTCTTGAATTTATTTTATATCCGTTTGGTTCAACTAAATAACTGTAATCACTTCCCGAGAAATTGGAAATTATTCTATTCATTAGAAATTTTAAGAATGGAAATTTTTATATACTGTGACCTTCACGTGACTCAGAATCAGAACTATAAAAACCAACAAATAATCATTTTTATTGCGTTTTATCACTCATTTCGCCTAACATTAAACAAATATTTCACAAGTTGATTTTATCAGAAGAACATTGGAACTAAATAAAAAATGAATGGATTTACCAGCAATGATATGAGAATACACCCAGGAATGTAAACAAATCAATGTAAATATATCATAACACCAACTATTGATTTACACCACTATCATTCTCAAATATCCGGTTTTGTTAAATTTGATAATGATATTGTGTTGTTACTGACGCTAGATTAAGTGTTCAACATAAGTGTTGACAATTTCAATGAATAGAGAAGTGGTAAAGGAACAATAATCGTGAATAAGCCCAATTTCGAATTTTTCTGACTTACACAACAATCATTTTCACCGGCTCAATTACAAAAAATTTTCAAAGAATTGGAAGTGGTTCAAGAGATGGGGAAATGGGGTTGCTCAGTGGGTAAGGCACTCGACTACTATTTCTCAAGTTATATCAGGTTTTATTAACTTAAAGTTTTTAAAAGAGATTGCTTTGTTTAATAAACTTATCATAATTGTCAAAAATGATTAATAAAAGAATAATTTTTAATGTTTACACAAGAACTATTCTAGACTTATAGACTGTGAACGACATGCACTGATTTAAACATCCTTCTCAATACTATAATTTTGAATTTGCCTTCGTTTATATGTAGCCCCATTCTCCTTGCTCTCTTTCCATTTTATACAGTGCTTCCTCCAGCCATCGTATTGAGCGGGCCGCAATCACTACGTCATCCCTGTACGCTAATATTTGAATGATGCTGTTAAAAATTGTTCTTCTCGTGTCAATTCCCGCTCTTTTACTATTGCTTATACCATTATATTGAAAAGAAATGGTGCTAACGAGACTCCTTGTCTGAATCCGGAATTTACAGGGAATGGCTCGCCTCGTTGCTGGGTCACTTAACCCTGGTAGATGTGCTCTTCTTAGTGCACATAGTGAACCTAATGAGGTTGCTTGGTATATTCATTTGTTTCATTGCTCTATACGGCTTCTTTGAATGATTAAGAAAGAACAAATAAAATTAAAATACCAGTTTAATTATATTACCATAAGTCCCGAAGTTTTAGGCCCATTAACGATTCCATGCAATGATTAAGAAAGAATAAATAAAATTTAAAACGTCAGTTTAATAATATAAATCTATAAAGACACTTATTTAAGTATTACGTATTTAAATAATTTAAGCTTAAAGTGCAAAAGATTTTATTGACAGAGGTTGTCATTTGTTAAGGATTTTTCGCCACTTTATTGTAAAATAATAGACAAAATTAAATATAAAAGGAGAGAAACAAAATAAAATCTATGAAATCTTTTCTAATTTCTCTTGTTCAATACAAATCCTATCAGAATGTTTTATTTAGAGTCAGCATACATCACTATATTATCTGAAAATTCAAATGATTGAGCTACAATGGAAATGAGGCTTCGACAATTGTCGAGGGTGTTAGGTTGAATTTTCCGCTATAAAAACATTTCAACCCCACACATTTGCCTCAACCCCATAGATAATAAAAAAGTATAGTATTATTATTTTAAGGCACTACAACTTGGTGACGATTCCTGGCCTCCTCCACCAGCTTTCTCTGTTTTGTGCAGCTGCCATAAGGTTCCTTACTCTCAGGATATTTCTGGCGTCTGCGGCTACACCATCTGACCACCTCAGCTTCGGCCTTCCACTTCTTCTCGTGCCATACTGAGGTTCCACTAACAGTCTTTTAGGAATGGCCTCATCCTCCATTCTAGCCACATGGCCAGCTCATCGTAGCCATCCAACCTTCAATGACTGAACTACATCTGCTTCATTGTATTTTGAGTAGACGTCGTTATTTGTTCTCCTTCGCCTGTTTCTATCGACATAAACTGTCATATCCGATTTAACGTTTATTAAATCGTACCTGTCAACGGCTCTGATACGATTGGAATCCCGAAATCAGTCCTTGAATTCCCAAATCGAAATTATTGAAACTCTCGAAGTAACATTAAAACGAATTGAAAATGAAAAGGGAAGATATTTTTTTTTAAAATTCGAGTCAATCCTTGAGAAAAACTACGGCTACATTCGTTAAAAAAAATTAAATTATTTTATCAACGGAAAGGAAATACAAGCTGATAATTTAGATCCATCCACAATCGCATGCCACAAAAATTGTCCTATTACGTCCATAGATGTAGAACGTTCCTTTTCTTTGCTAAAGAACATTTTAAGTGACAGGCGGCATAATTTTACTGAGAAATATTTTGAAATTTATAATGTCGTACATTTTCACGAAACTTTTAAAAACTAATTTATTATTCAAAAACATTTAATTATATTTTGTTTCCACGTAAAAGGAAATTTTAATAAAGATATTTATATTCTTTTAATTAACAATTTTTTTCATCTCCTTTTTTTCTCAAATTTTAAAGTATTTCAGATTGAATTAACACTAAAATGAAACGTTTGTCGAAATGTTCTTGAATTTATTCAAGGCTGGTTAAGTTTTGCATATTTGTGTAAATAAATGGATTGCAGCATTTTACTGCACGATTTTGAGTTTTTTACTGCACATTTTTTGATTTTTTACTGCACAAAAATCCGGTCTCTACTTATCACCAATCATGTCATAGGAATATCGTATTTCTATCTCATTGGGGTCATGCCCGACCGGAAAAGGTTACTTAATACACACTACAAACAATTTTGTGGTAATTAATATTACAAAATATATAAAAGAAATTAAATTTAATAAATTAAAAAATAAAATATTAAATGGCGAAATAATGAAAATTGTTGAAAATGACTTGGATATAATTAATAATAAAAATAAATAATATCAGTTAGTAAGACATGATCATATAGAAAAGAATACTAAAGTAAAATTATCTGATATTTTAATGAAATATCCAGAAATTGTTAAGTCAGAAAACCACCAATCTTTTAAAACAGAGAATTCGATCGAAAACGGATAAATTTATTTCTACTAGAAATTGCAGATACCTACAATATTTTAAGGAAAAGGTGGACGAAGAAATTTATTGATTTCGTATTCGTATTTATTTGATACCGATAAAAAACGGTATTATCACACAGAGTAATTCCCCCTACAACAGCTGATGTGACAATGGGTCGAATATTAAGACACATTTTTAAAAACTGAACAATAGAATACTTTTACTAACGAAAACGGGCATAGGAAAAGGTACATATATATGAGGTTATAATTGGAAAACATATGTTACACATGCCACCTATATCTTCACGACAGTCTCCGCCCACTTATTTAAGGAACTCAACGTATATTGGAGACATAATCCTTGAGGTACGTAGCCTTTTTCCGATTCCTGCTGACATGGACCAGGCAAGTTGAGCTGTGCATCAGGAACATTCACATGCGACGGAGGAGTTGTTGGTGGTCTAGTTGCAATCTTACAGTTTCATTTGAGGATGGCAGACCCATTCTATGCTATGGAACCAAGGAGACGAAAGAGACTTTTTTCTTTGGAACTAAGGTGGAGATTACCTGATTAATATGCCGTTTCATGGTGCGACCAGAGTCTAAATCAACGATAGAATGGTATTGGCCGATTTTCCTCATGATGGTGCCAAACTGCCAAACGTCTTGGTTTCCTAAGTGAATCTTCGCCTGTACTCTCTCCCCCACTTAGAGACTACGAATTCGCAATGCAGTAGGCCCAGTTGGAGCCAAAGGTTTGCTGTTGGGATGCACAGCATGGATACTAGTACGGATCCTTCTCTTAAGGTATAGTTCTGCAGGAGATAGCCCTGAGGCTAAGGGTGTTACCCTGTAGTGGAACACAGTGGAGCGGGATCATCAGCAGCAGCTTTGAGTCTTCTTTTCAAGGCCTGAATGCTGCGTTCAGCTAGACCATTTGTGGCTGGATGATTTGGCGCGCTGAACTTTTGAAAAACCCCAAGTTATTTGCAATAATTCTGGAACTCTTCACTTTTAAATATGGTAGCGTTGTCTGAAACGATCACTAAGGGGTAACCATGCACCGAAAATATGTCTTCAAACAGCGTGATTGTAGCAAGATAGGACGGATCATCGACTTCGACATTGCGCCCACACCCATCAAAAAATGGTCATCGAAAGGCCCCGCATAGTCGATGTGCACTCTTTCCCAATTTTCATCAGGTTGATCCCAGGGATGAATTGGGGCTTTCTGCGGATTGTGACGGATTTGCCACAAGGTTCACAGCTCTTCACAAGACGTTATATGTCCTTGTCCAACCCTTCCCAGTAAACGTATCACCTGGCGAGTTGCTCTTCGTTATTCCTATATGCGACGCGTGAAGCTCTTGTAGAATTGGCAGTTGGAGATCCTTTGGAATTACTGCTCGATCGGAACGGAATAGCATGTAGCCCGAGACGTTGTACGAGCTATTCTTGCGGTTGGCCTTAGTAATGCTTGCAACTATGGGTCAGCTTCTTTCGCAGCTTCTTCGGCGATCGTGTCTGCAGTAATAGATACGTTTGAGATCTGGAGCCGTGTTTGAGCATTGATAAACTGTTGACCTCTTGATAAACTGACATTTCTGGTGACTCGCTTGTTGTAGAGACTGGTGCCCGAGAAAGACACGTTTTCGTTTTCTTTTCCTCTGTTATATCGTACTATGTAGTCGAGCCCACTGAGAAAAGAAGCATATCTCAGTAAACGCGAAGAGGTCATCTTTGGCAGCGTCCTGTCTAGAAGATAAATCCTTGCAAACGGTTCATTGTCAGTAACAGTTGAAGAAGTGTGTTGTTGCGTATACGATAGCCAGGGTTTCTCTGTCGAGCTGGCTGTAGTTTTACTCAGCCTGCGTCAGAGCTCGTTAGGCGTAGGCGATTGGACGCTCAAAACCATCAATTTCATGGCTAAGTACTGCGGCTATCCCGCTTGGCGAGAATAATTTGTTTTGCAGGGTCAAAGGGAATGAGTATATTATCTGAGCACAACTATGTTTTGAGATTCAGAAAAGAGGCCTCAGCAGATGCAGACCAAAAAAAGCGTAGCGGGTAGGATTTTGAAGAGAAATCTGGGATGAATTTAGAATAGTATGTGACTAAACCTAGGAATCTTCTTAATTAATCCACATTCTTTGGTCGCGGCATCCGAGAAACTGCTTGAATCTCGGCTGGGCACTTCTGAATCTGATTTTGTGACACTACATGACCCAGGTAATTTATCCTTTCCTTGAAGAATGAGCATTTAGCACGATTCAGGTGGAGATCATTTTCTATGAGGCGTTTCAAACTTGCCATCAGATTTTTGCTGCACTCTTCGAGATCTGAGCCGTGACAAATTATGTCGTCGAAGTATGCCAATTGAATTCTGATGGAACTGTTTTAGTTCCAAAACTGAGGCTATTAATTTTAAAAGTAATTAATTTATACGCGATTAATTTTCATGCGTAGAAATAGTTTGAATTTTGCTTCCTTCTTCATCGACCCGTAAATGCAAATATGCCTTCATTAAATCCAATTTTCAAAAGTATTTGGAATCCCTGAGACTATGTAGAACCTCATCTATTCTGCGAATAGGGTGATTTGCGGCAACGAGTCTGGAGTTCACTTTACACGTATAATCGACACATAAGTGTAACATAGCCTAACACCACCGTCGGGCTTAGCTATAACAACTAGGGGCGGTCCCCAATCGCTAGATGCAACAGAACTGATGACTCCTTTGGACTCTAGTGTGGCTAACTCTTTCTTTACTCGCTCTCGCAGTGCAAAAGGAACATCCCATTCGTGGGTGAAAACTGGTTTTACGCTCTCTCTAAGATGAAGCTTAACTTAAACACAACCTATCCTTTCTTCGAAAACGAATCCGTATTTCTTGAAGATGTCTTCGGCCGATGCGACTGCGTAGACATCTACTGGATGAAGAGCTGAGTTTTATGGTTATCTATTTCATCGATTCCGAGACTATGAATCCAAATGCGTCCAAACGAAACGTCGTGCTCTGCTGGCACTATGAATAAATCGGTGGCTTCCATTGTATTCCCTTTCTAGGCAACAGAGACAGTAACTTTACCCTTAGGCTTGATGATATGATCAGAGTAAGAACGGAAAGAAACTGAAGTTGGTTGCAGCGATAGGTTGAGTCCAAGTTTGTTGAAAACAGTTTCTGACAGTAAAGAGAAAAGCGCGCCTGAATACACTTCAAACGCTTGCAGCTTGTTGTTGAGAGTAACTGTGACGATGTATTTATCGGTTTCTGGTCCAACCTCACAAATCCTCGAAATCTTCAATGCTAGCGATACCATATTCATTGTTGGGGTAGTAATTCTCTTCCTCTTGAGGGTATTGGCTTGACAATTGGCCGGTCCTCGATTTCCGGAGCAGGGAGGTGATACAGACTTTGGTGGCATGACCGATTTTCTCACAAGAGTTGTTTTTAATGATTTACGCTCTATTCTGTAATCACGCGATTTTGATTCGAGCGACCGCAGTCGAGACAAAGACCATTGAGACCTAATGATCGATAATCCTCACAGCTTTTAGTATGGCGGGACTGAGAACGATGACTTGAATGAAAGCTGGCCTTACGATTATTGTCTTGAGGAATAGAACGCTGGTGGCTGCGACGATTTCCTTCTTGACGGAGATAGATTTTATTTCCGTCTGAATTTTAATCCGGAGGCTTCTATGGTAGCTTACTCAATTGAGCCGATTCGAAGTGAGATGCTTCCAGTGCTGTGGCCTTTGTTAAGAATCCGTCGAAATCCTTTAGGGTTGTATCTGGTAGGATCTGTTCACGTATCTAACTGTCCTTCAGGCCTCTGATGAATTAAGTACGAAGGAATATTTCAGCAATGGAGAACTTCCTTTTACATTTGTCACCGATACAGGTAGTGTAAAATTCGCAGTCTTTCAAATTTCCCTTGAGGGATGCGACGAATCCTGAAATAATCTGATGTGGCTGCTGAGTGATGTTGAGGAAGTAATGCTGTGAGACGACGGTTGAGACAGTATTTTTTCAAAATGACGTTTCAAGGTTTTGAAATAGATTTCCTTGATTGGATTATCTGCTCTCAGAAAATCAGCTAAATTGTTATAGTAATCTTTTTAATTGATGAACGCAAAAGTTGAGCCTTTTTGTATCATCAGTAACGTTTTTGAGATCACAGTAGTTATCAAAATGCTTCATATACGACGAAAACGTTTTATTTTTGGCGTCATATTTCCAAAAGATGTAATTACGCTTTAATTAATATTTTATTAATTATTATTGTATTTGCAAATGTTTAATTAATTTATATTAAGATCATGTCACTGCCTGTTAGTGTGTGTGTGTGTGTGTGGATCATGGTAGCAGTTGGTAGTTAAGTTGTGTTTTGTAGAGGTGGGCATAGTAGTTCCTTTTAGGGAATAGTTCCTTTTGAACTAGTTCATTAGAATGAACTAGTTCAATGAACTAGTTCAAATGAACTACTTAGTTCATTTTTCAAAAGAACTATATAAATACTGAACTAAGAGAGGAATTGAAGGAGGGAACTGAGATGTCAAATGAACTAGAAAGGTTATAGAAAAAATAAAAAAACCTCTTAACTTTTTTATTTACATTTTTTTTATATTTATGATATATTTACATAGATTACACTTATTTTCTATATCTTTCATTAACATCTATATGATATTTATTTTATATCATATTTAGATGTTAATGAGATATATTTTCTATATCTTTTATTAACATCATCTGTATGAAACTAAATCTTTCATCGTAATATTCCCTGATTTCCAGCAATCTGATTAACTTGAAAATTTGCACATGTTTCAAGGACCTATGACAATACAGTAATTGCACAACTTTCTTTTAATATTCTCACTTAGTCTAGTTTAAATTATCCCCAAAATGGGGGCCAGTCTTGCATAAGCTGGATCAGTAGGTTTTATGTTTTTATAAGGACCAGATGGGTTCTGAGATTACAATATCAAAAATGAAACAATTTGATTAGGGGAAAATGTTTTTTGGGGGGGGGGGGGGCAAAAAAACTCAAACTTTTTTCAGATTCTAGAAAAAACATAGAAAAATGGTTTCATCGTAAATGTTATATTTAAAAAAACTTAAGTTTATTAAATTGTGTGTCTAAAGACACCCCTTAAGCTGAATTAGATTTGGGGGTTAAGCTACAATCCATTGTCAAACTTACAAAAAATGTTAGTTTAGGTCATGTTTAATAGTCCATCACACAGAAATAGCTAATCTAATCAATGAATGTTGTATACTAAAAGTTGTAGATCATTACATTGTGAGCAAAACAGGATTTTTAAAGCAAAAAATTGTCCATTTCTATTCTGAGATATGTCAAAAAACCAACAATTATTGGTTGAATTTGGATAAACTTATTGCAAACAAATCATGAATAATGAACTTTAAGAATACTACGAATTGTAATAAAAAGTGTTACGAACTTAGGTTCAGTTAAGTTTCTCTTATTCCATTTGTTCTTTTCAGAACTAAAGGAATAAGAGTTTCGTTGAGTTTTTAAAAACAACAAAACACAACAATAGAAATATAATATAGACGCTAGACGTAGTAAGAGCAATATGGAGGTTGCTTGTTCAAGCTTTTTTACGCCCTTCGGCTGAGGACACGACAAAACACGATTCTACCCGAATTGATGAACTAAGTGACGACGAACTACCTAGTTCACTTAGTTCATTTAGCTACCTAGTTCGTTTAGTTCAGTAGTTCCTTAGGTCCGATGGATCCCTGTCCGAGTGGTGGGGTAAATGAACTATAGTTCACCAAAACAGAGATCGGTCTTTATAGTTCATTTACATGAACTAGTTCAATGAACTAGTTCGTTCACGAACTACTCATCTCTAGTGTTTTGTTTGATGATTGAATATGGCCGCTTGGCTGGTGGCCGTTATCAAATGTAATATCCAATATAATCCGTTCTTTGACTATCAGTTTAGTTATTTTATCTACCCCAAAGCACTCTGATAAAGGTTATGGGCTCAGTGTACCCATTTTTGAGATAAAAACTCGGTATTTTGATAGTAAAGTCGGATTTTGATGTTTTGCGGTTAGGTCACCACGTTTTTGTCATTGAGTGAAATTTGTGTTAGTTATGGCAACTACAAGTCTTGGAAACGTTGCCTACGGGATTAAGCCATTCCATGGAACAAATTTCACTAATTGAAATTTCCGAATGAAGTGACTTTTGGAGCAGAATGGAGTACTTGGCGTACTATCACAGGAACCTTCAACAACGGCACCCGAGCTTAAGGCTTTTAATGTAGATGATGTTAAGGCACGAAACATTATAGTTCAAGGACTTGCCGACAACATTCTGCCTACGATAAAGGATAAGAAGACAGCTAAGCTGATTATGGAAGCCCTCGAGAAGACGTACGAGAAGCCTGGCATGAAGTCGCTCGTAAATGCACAAAAGGTGTGGAGGAAGCTGGAATACAGAAATGACCGATCGATCCAAGAATTTTTCCAGGAGTTTGAAATATTGGCATCGGAAGTAAAAATTGCTGGAGGGAAACAAGAAGAAGAAGAAGAAGAAGTCGTCAGTCAACTGGTCATAGTCGCAATGCCATCTGACTATGATGCAGTGGTGTCAGCAATGGATATTCTGTTTAACCAAGAAAAATCTTCCGTCAGTTTGGAGTACGTAAAGAATACCTTTTTGGCCGAGTACGAGAGATCTAAGAAGAAAGGGGACGAGTCCCAAAATGTATTTGCTGCTAATAAAAGTCGAGGTAAATTTCCTTTTAATTCTAGTAATTACAAGCCAAATACTAGTGAACCATCCAATAACAAATCCAATGTCATTTGTTATTATTGTAAAGGTCGAGGACACATAAAGAAGTTTTGTCCTAAGTTGAAAAATAAAAGTTTTGGCGATAACACTTGTGATAAGGCTGATAACGAATTTAGCTTCATAGTTGACAGAAGTGAAACCTCTCATGATACAGCTGGTGTTTGTAAACATTCCTCGGATTTGATATACTTTGTGCTGGACTCAGGGGCTACAAGTCATCTTTTGAAAATGGATTACATTGAATATTTAAGGGATTCGGCTTCGGTTAATTTATTAGTGTTAAATTAATATATTAGTGTTGCTAAGAAAGGAGAGTGTGTAAGTGCTATAAATAAAGGTAACCTACTGTGCTTATCTGAGAATGGTGACGGTCAATATTTGTGATGTTTTAGTTTGTGAAAATTTATCAATGAATCTCCTATCGGTGATGAAATTAGAAGAAAAATAATGTAAGATTTTATTTGAAAACTCAAGTGTCAAAATTATTTGTGGTAGTAAAGTTTTAAGATGAGAACTTTTTGGAAAACTTTATATAGTGAAATTACATCTCATTCAAGAGCAAGCTCAGTTGGCCTCTAACTTTCCTAGAGTGCGGGCGTGTTTAAGTGATCTCTTGATTATTAATTTTACTATCGTTTTTTTTGTGTATCATCTTATGTTATCTATAACTTTCTACAAAATTTAATGAACTCGGAGGATGAAGTAGGTGTTAATCCATTAAATACCCAAAATTGCCAACTTTCTTCTAAAACAAATGGCCATGAAGTTATAGAAGACTCCAATTCGAAGAAAAGAAATCTCGAAGGCTCTCCACTAAACCAATCACCGGTTAAAAAAATGGGTAAATATTATCAAGAAATTTCACCTATAAAAATTAGCAATAGATTCCAAATATTAACTGAAACTGACCTTACAACTAATAAACCTTGCTGTTCAAAACAAACAACCGCTCAAGAGAGTATTATCACTGAAAATAAACAGGTTACACCTAAAATCCCCCCCCATATTTCTGCATAATGCAAATAATCACCAACTTCTGTTAAATGACCTAAATTCATTATGTATGAATCCCTTTTCTACAAAATTAGCCGGTAAAGACACCAAAATAATGCTATCATCCATCGACGATTATAGAAGAATTACTCGTTATTATGATGAAGAAAAAATCGAATATCATACTTTTTCATTAGATAAAAATAAAACTCTTAATGTTGTGATAAGAAAGGTGCCCTACTCCATTACGGATGAAGAGCTAAAATCTGAACTAATATCTAAAGATTTCGATGTTTTATACGTTTCGAGAATATTAAATAAAGAAAAAAAAAACCCACCCCTCTTTGTTCAGTTTCAATAGTTAATAATACAAAAGCCAAAGATATTTTTAAACTCGAAAATTTATTTTCTGCTCTAATTTCAGTAGAACCAAAAAATAAAAACAATGACATCCCCATGTGTACCAACTGTCAAAGATCCGGTCACACAAATAATTATTGTCGTTTAGAACCTAGGTGTGTTAAATGTAAGGAAAAACGTCATTTTTCAAAATGTCCCCTCAAATTCACCGATAAGCCATATTGTGTAAACTGTAATCAAGCAGATGCAGCTAGCTACAGAGGTTGCCCATATTATCAAACAATAAAAAACAAAACCAACTCACCTGCCGTTCCAAGCAATATCGAAAATAAAAATGAAGAAACCCCATCAAATCGTAAAACATTTCGTAAAGCCACACCACATTTTTCGTATTCTTCTGCCTTATCACCTGAACAACAACCTCAAGAAAAAAATAACACCGAAGATGACAGTGAAAACATATTGACCGCTATTACAAAAATCATAATCAATGCTATAAAACCATATTTATCACAAATAATGAAACATTTAAGTTCGCTAGTAACCTCCTTCTTTACAAATGGGCCTTAGTGTAAACAACAGCCCATCGACTGTTACTAATTCCTTCCCCACCCGTTATAATCAATATGTTTATTTTCATTATACTTGTTACATTCCTAATGTTTCTATATTTATTTTAGTATGGCCTCTGGAATAAAAAAATTAAATCTTTTAAACTGGAATGCTTATGGTATTTTTTCACAAAAAAGTGAATCTAAAATATTTCTAGAATCAAACTCCATCGAAATAGCCTGTATATCTGAAACACACCTTTCAAGTAATAGTTAAATTTAATATACCAGGATATATAATTTTGAGAAAAGACAGGAACAGCTCGACAGTCTCTGGTGGAGTAGCTCTCATCATCAGAAATAATATTAGCTTCTCCGAAAATATTATTCTCAACATATTTAATATCGAATTTATATCCATCCGTCTCAACTCTACTCCCAGCACTGTTATCACAGCAGTATATAAGCCTCCAAATAAAAAGCTCAAAGAAGAAGAAATTCTTAAATTATTACCTCCGAATGAATTTACTTTAGTATTGGGTGATATGAACTGTAAACATATCTACTGGGGGTGTCGTAAATCAAACTCGGGTGGTAGTAAATTACTAGACATTTGTTTTAGAAACAATATTCAAATTACGGCACCTCCTGA
Source organism: Euschistus heros (assembly GCA_003667255.2). Lineage (NCBI taxonomy): Eukaryota > Metazoa > Arthropoda > Insecta > Hemiptera > Pentatomidae > Euschistus > Euschistus heros. The sequence continues at coordinate 206,400 of RCWM02000009.1, forward strand.
ACCTACATTTTTTAGAAAAGGGTGTACGCCTGACATATTAGATATTATGTTATCAACAAATATCAGTCTACCTGTCACAAGCAAAACAATAGCTGCTCTAAATTCAGACCACATTCCAATATTGATTCAGTTCTCAACCGAAACTCCTGAAATTATCACTCGGAGTTCCATGATTAAAGGATTCATTAACTGGGATACGTACAAACAATTGATGGAAGAAAATATTTGTTTAAAAAAAAAAATTCCAACATAAACATGAAATAGATGAAGCAATAAAACAATTTACAGAAAACATATCAAAATGCATAAATGAGTCTACAGTAAAGCCATTCCACAAAAAAAGAAACATTTTTTTAAAAAACGTTCCAAATTCTATTCTATCAAAAATACGAGAAAAAAATTCAGCTAGAAGACAGTGGATAAGAACCAAAAATCCATATTTCAAAAAAATATGGAACAAATTAAGAAAAACTGTCAAAATTGAATTAGAAAAATTCCCTTTTTCACAATATAAAAAGTATGTTACAAACCTGGATCCAAATGATCAATCCCTATGGAAGGCTACTAGACGTCTGTTAAACAAACACGAAAAAATTCCAAGCTTATTAGAAAATGGCGATTTCATAACGAGCGATGTGAAGAAAGCTGAGGCCTTTGCAGACTATTTTGAAAAAACATTTTCTATCCCTACAAGTGAAATAGGTCCGTCAAGAACAAATTTAGCATATGATGAGATTAATGAATTTGTATCAATACCACTAGCAACAGCAAAAATTCCACTGAAATTTACAACTCCAAAAGAAATTTTCGAATTTACTACAAGACTTAAAACAAAAAAAAAGTCCTGGTCATGATATAATTCCAGCTATTGCCATTAAACAATTACCGAGAAAAGCTATCATTTTAATAACTTCAATTTTCAATAGTTGCTTGCGGACTGGTTATTTTCCTGATAATTGGAAAAAGGCTGAACTGGTAGTTATTCACAAGCCAGGGAAAAACGTCAAATAAATCAGCAGTTACAGGCCTATAAGCCTCTTACCAATATTAGGAAAACTTCTGGAATCAGTTATAAAAAGGCGCCTTACTTCATTTTTTCAAAATATAAACATTATTCCAGATTTTCAATTTGGATTTCAGATCAGTCATTCCACAGCGCATCAACTATCACGATTATCAGAATTTATAGTAAACGGTTTTGAAATGAAAAAACATACACTTGTCACATTTTTAGATTTTCAACAAGCATTTGACAAGGTATGGCATCAGGGTCTTTTATATAAACTTAAATCAATAGACACTCCAAAATATCTATATGATATTCTACATTCTTTTCTCAATAACAGAACCTTCACCGTCAGAATAAACAACACCATCTCAACCACCAGACCTATCAGTGCCGGTACTCCACAAGGATCAGTTCTATCGCCCATCCTCTTCAACTTTTATCTTCACGATATCATCCAATCGTCCGAAACCTCCATAGCTATGTTCGCTGATGACACGGCAGTTTTTTCGCAACACGAAAATATAACAATAGCTAGAAATACCCTTCAAACTCACCTTAACGAACTAAAAAGTACTTTGACAAATGGATGATCAATTTAAATATTCAAAAATGTATCGCTAAAATTTTTACCCTCAGACGACCAACAGACCCACCGGAACTGGTTCTAAACGGAAACAGACTTCAGTGGAATCCATCTAATGAGGCAGTAAAATACCTTGGTGTTCATCTCGATCGTGGCCTTACCTGGAACCACCACATCAATATTAAACTTACACAGACCTACGCAAGGCTGGCAATGCTGTACTCGATAATAAACAGAAAATCCACTCTTAAACCAAATATAACCATCCTTGTCTACAAAACAATACTCAGGCCATTAATGATGTATGGTTGTGAAGTGTGGGGAGCTGCATCCTCAACTAAACGGAAAGAAACTACAATCTTTCCAAAACAAGGTCCTTAGAATTGCAGTAGATGCTCCCTGGTTTGTAAGAAATAGTCAGCTACACCGCGAATTAGATATAGAATCCATTGACGATTACATCAAAAAATGCTACACCAGGTTTCATAGCAAGTTACCAGGGGTTAAAGGTGCAGTAGCCTTCAACATAGGAGCTCAAACAACTTCCCGCAGATTGAAACCAAGACTCATGCAAGACATCCAGATGTAAACACCATTACTATTTTATTTCGTATTTACTTCTTCGTTACAACACCAACTACTACTCTAATTACTACAATTTTATTGTATTATTAGTTATTTCTTACTTTACCTATTTGTTTTTTGTCTATATTATTATTCTCTTATATTTTTTTCTGTTTTATTATTATTAATTTTTTGTAAAGCAACTGATATTGCCGTTTATTACTATTATTATTATTATTTTTGTTTTCTTTCTTCTTTATTTATTTACTTCATTTACTTTATTCATTTATTTATTTACTTCATTTACTGTATTTATTTGTTAATTATTATTTTATTTTATTTACTTATTTTTTTGCTGTTATATACTGCCTCTAAAGTTACAATTATTCAAAAATGATTAGAAAACTTATCTGTTATGGGTGTCTCTTGCACGAGACTATACCCTCCCTTCTACTATTGTTAACTCATTATTAATATTGTTAAACCATCCATGTAAGGCTTACCAGACCGATCTGGAAATAAAATAAAAAAAAAAAAAAAAAAAAAAAAAAGAGCAAACTAATGTAGTTACTGCAAGTAATAAATTGATGAATCAGAGAATGGCACACAGGTCACTCTTCCCGGTGGGACTTTGCGACATTTGTCTAAAAGTTAAGCGAACTAAATTACCATTTATGATTCTATTCCCGATGAATGGAAGGCAAGTAGAGTTCTCCAACGTATTTCTACAGATGTTTGTGGGAAAATATCGCCTTCCACTCATGATAACTTCAACTATTTCGTTACTTTTATTGATCATTTTTCTAATTTCTGTGTAGCATATCTTCTACATTCAAAATCTTAAGTTTTCGATAAATTTAAAATTTATGTTGCAATGGCTGAGGCAAAGTTTGGTACTAAAATAGAAAGATGTGACAGAGGTGGAGAATATGTCTCTGGTAAATTTATTGAGTTCTGCCAATCTAAAGGAATTACTATTAGTTACTCGATGCCCAGGAATCCGTCTCAAAACGGTAAAGCAGAAAGAATGAACCGTACCCTACTGGAGAAAGCGAGGTGCTTGCTAATGGACAGCAAATTAGATAAGGACATGTGGGGAGAATCCTTGGCTACTGCAACTTATATCACAAATAGATTAGAATCCTCCGTTTTACCTAAAGGTGCCACTCCTGCTGAACGATGGTATGGTTACAAGCCCAATTTAAATAAAATCAAAATTTTTGGTTGCCCTGCCTGTTCGTTAATTTATAAAGAGGATAGACGAGGGAAATTAAGTGAACGGTCTAAAAAGTTATATATGGTTGTATATTGCGATAATGGGTATTGCCTTTGGAACCTTCCTAGTGGAATCTTCCTAGTAGGAAGATCGAGTTTGGGAGAAATGTTGTATTTGATGAGAAAATAGAAACCTCAGATCATGAAGAACCAAGACATATAATTGTATCTCCAGAACAAAGACAGTCCTCGGTTAATGACGTTGAAGAAAATTTTGAAACCCCGGATAATTCTGATCTGGAAAGTGACTTTCATGGTTTTCCTGATGTTGAAAAAGAAAAATCAAAACCTAAAAGAACCATACATAGACCAAAATACCTCGATGATTTTGTAACTTTTACTTATGATGAACTAGCTCTGTCTGCTAATTATAATTGTGATGTGCCAAAGACTTATTCTGAAGCAATTCGTGATCTCGGTTGGCGTGAAGCCATCAACGATGAATTAAATTCCCTTGAAGCGAATGAAACATGGGAAGAAGTTGACGCACCACCTGACGAGAGACTAATTGACTGCAAATGGATCTTCACTAAGAAGACTTCAGAAGACGATATGAAGAAGAAGGCCAGGATTATGGCGCGGGGGTATCAACAAACCGACAACCAGTCTGATGACCTGTATGCTACAGTCGCCCGCTTCACAACCCTTCGGATGCTCCTAGCTGCTGTAGTGGAGAAAAATATGATTATCGACCAACTCGATGTGAGAAGTGCGTTCCTTAAGTGCTCTCTTAAAGTGCCTGTATTTATTAAGCCACCGGAAGGCTATAAAAGTGTCAGTGAAAAAGTGCTTAGATTAAGGAAAGCATTGTATGGTTCGAAGCAAAGCACTAAAGCATGAAATGACCACTTAAATGAAATTTTTATAAAATTTGGTGTAATTAGATCTAAAGTAGATCCATGTCTTTATTTTAATGATAATAATGTTTATGTACTTATCTGGGTGGATGATTTTCTTATAGTGGCCAGTTCCAAATCTGATTTGGACTTTGCAAAGAATTTGTTTATGACTAATTTAGAATGTAAGGATTTGGGTAATAATAATTCATTTCAATTTTTGGGTTTACATATTTTTAAAAATGATCAAGGTAATATTATTATACATCAAGAAGGTTTAATTAAAAGAATTATTAATAAATTTAACATGACAAATGCTAAGAGTAGAAAGGTACCTATTGAACCTAAATTAAATCTTGAAAAAGGACCAGTTAATGAGTGTCCTAATGTTCCATACAAAGAATTATTGGGTAGTTTAATGTATCTAATGATAGGTTCTCGCCCTGATCTGTGTTATTCTATTTCATATTTTGGACGCTTTCAAAATTGTTACACATATACCCATTGGAAACAACTCAAAAATGTAATTAAGTATCTAATATGTACAGCCAATTTTGGTTTAGAACTCGAGATAGGATCTTATAAACTGTGGGTAGTAGCGATATGCCTCTGTAGTTGTCACATGTTGAGAGGTTTCCTTTTTTGTGAATCGGGCATATAACCGTTTTATTCCATTCTTCAGGCATTGCTTCTGTCTGCCATACCTGTAGGAAGAGTTCCTGAAGTACCTTCACGAGTTCTGTACCTCCATATTTGAAAAGTTCAGAGGGTAAGCCATCATAACTTGGGGCCTTATTATTTTTTAGCCTTTGTACTGCTTCTTCAATCTCGTCCTCATCTGGTGGCTCCAATTCTTCCTCCTCCGAGCGTGGCATACACATGATTTCGTGATCGACAGACTCCTCCTCTTGGTTGAGAAGCGAGTTGAAATGTGTCCTCCAACGTTCAAGAATTCCTTTCTTGTCGGTTATAAGTGAGCCATCCCTCGCCCTGCATGAGATTGTTCTTGGCTTGAATCCTGCTCGACCCTCATTAACCATTTGATAAAATTTTCTGGCTTCATTACCGGTTCTATGTTCCTCTACCTCCTTCAGCTTTTCTCTTTGCAGCGCCCTTTTCTTTCTCCTATGAGTTTTCTTTTCTTCTTGTCGTAACCTTCTATATTCTTCGGTTGATCTTCGAGTGTGTCTTCTCTGTATCATCATTTTATAAGCTACATTTTTTCTTGTACGTAGCTTCCCTGCATTCATCATCGAACCATGAGCGTTTATTAGGTCTTTCTTCGAATCCTAAGATGTCCTCAGCTGCTTTATGCAAAACTTTTTGGCATGTTAGCCACAGTTCATTCGCGTCAGTACTTCCCGGTTGATTCTGGAGGTTTTCTTCTACTGTTACAGTGTAGCGTTGTTGAGTTTCATCATCTTTGAGCATACCAATATTAATTTTTTTAATTTCCAGTGTTCTTGGTGTTCTTTGCTCCCTGGTTAGTGAGATTCGTGGCCTTAGTCGAGCGATTAAAAGGTAATTTTTTCTGAGGCTTGATTGTTTAAATATGAAAATGTAATGATTTTAGTTTACTCACATACCTTGAATTTTTCAAATAATGAACAAATATTCAATAGCAACTGTGAATTGTGACTTTTATCATTCAATTTTTATCCCATCCTCGTCGCCAACTTGTGACAAAGGGTCGAATAATAAAACACATTTATAATAACTGAACAATAGAATACATTTATAAACAAAAATGAACACAAAAGGGAACATGTATATGAGGTTATAATTGGAAAACATATGTTACACATGCCACCTATGTATATCTTCACTACAACACCCTAGTTTTGATAGTCCCTAAAAAGGAAATTAGAATGGTGATAGACAATAGGAAATTAAACGCTGAAACAATACTAGATAGATTTCTTTTATCTAATATAGAAGATTTATTAAATAAATTGCATGGATCAAAATATTTTACAATAGATTTAACTTCAGGGTCCCACCAGATTGAGATGTTGAGCGAGTCCATTGAGAAAACTGCATCCTCGCCAGACACAGGTCATTATGAGTTTCTAAGAATGTCCTTGGGGCTGAGCAATGCACCTCCTACATTCCAGCGTGCAATGAACACTATGCTATCTAACACCGATAACACGCTCGTCTATATGGATGATATAATTATTTATTCCAAAACTCCCGAAGATCAACTGAAACATATTAAAACCGTTTTAAGAAAACTAAAAGAACATTCACTATCTATTCAACTTGATAAGACTGAATTTATGAAAACTGAATCACCATTTTTAGGACACATATTAACAAAAGATGGAATTAACCATTTTCCTTTGCCAAAAACCATTAAAGAAATTAAACGATTTCTGGAAACGATAGGGTATTACAGAAAATTCCGGTTAAAAGTAAATTTCTCCATGAAATCTATACGGATCATTGATTTGATCATATCATATAAAAGCCGATTAAATTTGCAAGTTTGCGGTAAGATTTGCAGTTTTACGGATAGTTTTTTTCGAAAATCGGTGAGCAAACCCTGTACAACGTCACAAATTTTATTTCAGATTGAAGGCTATTAAAAGATAAAATATTAAAGGTAAGGCCAAGATCTAGAAGAGGAACAATAGTTTCAGGAGAAAAGAAGTAAGCAACTTTCGTGAAAACTGAAAAATAAATTACTCATTAAAATCAACTGGTATGCATTTAAAGATTTGAAGTGTATTGAAAAAAGAATAATAGATTTCAAATAAGACAGTACGATTGGCGGAGGAAGGGAGCAAACTTATGAATGTTTATTCAAGGTTATTTTGGAAAATTATTTGCTCTTTGCTCCTTGGTGCTGCTGAAGTTCTTAGCAGTGGCATCTGTTTACATTTTAATTGTTTTGTCATGTGCGCAGCCAGATTGTTTTGACATCTGACTCGAAGAGATTTATTATCTTAAGTTAGTATAAATGCTAGTTTATTAAAGGCTGTGTTTCTGTTTTTTTATTAATGCTTAAAATAAGTTTGTATTTTGCAAATTTTTTTAATTACTTAATATTTTTTTATATTTTATACTTTTATTTTTTTTTAGTTGCATTACATTACCTAATTAATATTATTGTTAGAATTACTGAAAAATGACTAAGTTAATTAATTAATACCTAATTTATTGTAATGTGTTGTCTTTGAATGGTTATTTTGCATTTAAAAGAGCAACAAGTATACTAAGGATCACTAACATTAATCATCATTACATTGAAGTATTGGTTTGCTCACACATTTTCTTAAATATCTGTCATACATATGTTGATTGTTATGTACTAAATTTATCAAAAAACAAGCATACAAGAATTATTGCCTGTTATACCTTTTTCTTGATTGTTTTCTTCACTTGAATTATTTTGACATTTTTGTAGCTACTTATACTACATAGCATTATTTGTGGGCAAGCATGTCAATTACTTCAGCTAAACTCACAGTAATTAGATTTTGGATGGTTAGGTTATTAGAAAGACCTATCGATCAATGTGAAAGTTGAAGTGAGGGACCGAAATCAATTTGTGGTTGCTGTGTGGGTTTGACACTTAAGGTGATAAGGTGATCAATATTGTTATGAAATATTTTTTAACGGTGATGCACAGAAATTCTAATAAAAATAATTAATTAAATTAAACAAACTGTATGAAAAGAGGTCTCCTCAATTGAATTCCTTATGTGAAGGGTTATATTTTAATGTTTTAAAATAAACCTTTTTTTATGTTTGAAACAGTCATACTACACTATGACCTAAATATTTTGACGATCCATTAATTTATCAGACTTTTTCACGACAAAATGGTAGGGTACACCAATCGACTTATTGAGAACATTTTTACTATATATGTATTTATTGTTATAACAATATATAAAATATATAGTTGTAAAACTGTAGGTGGTCAGTACTAAGAATAATAGGTTAAATAAGACATAAGTGTATTAATTATTGTGATCGTGGTGTATTGTTTGTTTCATCTTTAGAACTTATAACAAAGTGATAAGAAGTAAGTAATTTAATAATGGTGTGGTAACAGGATAACATTTTTAAAAAAGTATGAAATACTTGTTTAAATAATAATTTATTCTCTGCCAATACTTATTAACACTAGAAATTTATATTCTAATTTATTTATTTTAATTTTTCAGTAGGTTCCATTTATTGCTATCTATAATTAACTATTGGATGTTTTTAAATTAAAAAAATAATATCTAATAATTGATCTTTTTTTTGTTTTTGATATTATCGAAAAAAGTAGTGTGTGCCAATACTTTTGTGCCGCAATGTAAATGCATGTTTAATGTTAACTTTAGGAATAAATATATACTGTATTCTCTTGATTATCTGACTTTTCAGATTATCGATGGCCTTTCTAGATATAGAAAACGTATTACTAGAATTTTTTTTGGTACACTTACAGAAGTGTGGCTCGAGCCCCTTCACACACCCATAAACCTATTATTTTATCAATTCTAACCTTCTCCCGATTTATTTTGGTGTTTTAGTAGCTACTTTAAGAGAGGAAAGGTTATACTTCTTCATTTACTGAGAAACTCTACATCCCTGTTCAAAGTAATATTAACTTCTGTTTACCTTCTGATATTACAATGAGATATAAGATAATATTGAAGTGGAAATAAGAAAATATCAAAATATAAGACACTAAATCAATGTTGAATCAATATTATATTAAACCAGAATTAACATAATGCTAGGGTCTTTTGCACTTGTTCCCCGCATTTAATTTCAAGTTTATTATCATAGGTTACGAGTAACCTTCCCAAATGTAATAACATGTCAATGAGAGATCGTTTGATTGTTCCTATTATTAAATAATTAAATAAAATACAAAATAATTACAAAAACCAAAAAAAATTAATAATTTATTTAAATTTTTTATTAAGTGTTTTATTATGTGAAATGGATAACATATGAGGTAGGTAATGTTGTTAAGCAATCATATGTTTAATTATAACCTGACAAGTTATAATATTAACCCTTAATAAAATATTTTAATAAATGATTAAATCATTTTTTTTTGTTTTTTATTTAATTATTTAATAATAGGAACAAACAAACGATCTCTCATTGACATGTTATTATGTTTGGGAAAGTTAATCGTAACCTAAACATATGATAATAAACTCAAAATTAAACGCGGGGAACAAGTGCAAAAGACCCTAATGCTAAATCACAAGTAATGTTATTTTCTGATAAATATTTTCTCATGTGGAAATAATAATTTATAAATCCATAAATCAGAATCCATGTTGAAAGTCATGTTGTTAATTTCTGCAATATTTTCTCAAGGGAAGTGGAAATAAGAAAATATGAAACTTCTGATATACTTTCTCACATTCATTTTTAGATGGATGTGTTTTATTGAATTAATAATTAAATTGTCTCTCTTTAAGGCAATAAGTAATACAGATGACAAAGAACCCATTTACAAAATGTTTAAACTGAAAATTGCTCCCTTAAGTTGATATAACAATTATAAATATATAAAACATCAAATCCATGCAGAAATTAATCTTGTTAACTTTTGTAACAGTTTTACACATTAGGAAAGAGGAAATAAGAAAACATCAATTTATAAAACACTAAATCCATTATGAAACTCATGTTAACTTCTGTTTCACCTTTTTACATTTAAGAAGACTATCAATATTACACACTAAACAATACAATCAAAGTTGAAATTGTAGAAGTGAAGGTTTACATGTGAGGTTATAGGAAAGAACTATTCATAAATGTAAGCTCTAAGTGAAGCGTAAGGATCGAATTGGTCGGTGTAGCGCTGTTCTGGCCGGTCTGGTGGAACCACACTTATGTTTAAACGTTAAAACATAGCCCACATTGCTCTAAATGTGAAACATGTTTTTTTGTGAAAAAGTAATTTGTAGCTACTTTGTTTATCAACTCCCAATTTTATTTTCAGAGCTCTTTCTATCAATTTTTTTTTTTAATTTAATTTAATTTTTTTAAAGTTTTGTATTGATTTGTGTTCTTTTTTGGTAATTTTGTGAATTATCTGTTAAATTGGTTTATCCACTATTTCTGCATTACCTGATTCTGTGGATATTAAGGAGTTCACAGTAAATACACAGTAAGAGTATTGAATAACTAAGAGTGTTACACTGACACTACTAAAAAAATAATTTAAAATAATAATTAAATAAAATAAATTGCTTTTTAAAATCTACTTCTGTTTAAATTAAAAGGTCAAATTTAAGGGATTCTATTTATTTAGTTAATCCTAGTTGTACTAAATATCAGTCATGATGTTTTGAAATTATCATTGAATTTCATAATATACTGTTTGCTTTTTCAGGAACTTAATTTAATCTGTGCTTTATGAACTAACCTTAAGTGTTTTGTACGTGGCATTAAAATATAATCTTGAATCTTTGGATATGGACATTAAAGCAAAATTAGGTGAGATAACTAATAAATCTATTATGCAACTATATTAGTATTCTGATTATTATATTTAAATGTAATTATGTTTAGAAAGGAGTAGACAGAGTGCTCGTGAATGCCGTGCTAGAAAAAAATTAAGGTATCAGTATTTGGAAGAATTGGTTGCTGATCGAGAAAAGGCAGTATTTGCTTTGAGAAAAGAACTTGAAAAGGTTTGTGTTCATTTTTATTTTATTAATATTTTATCTATATTATTAAAAATGTTACTCCTTTTTTTTGATTTTGGTATAATGGATTCTATTATATAGGCTAGTCAGACTTTATTGAGGTCTTATAAAATCTTCACCACTTTCTGTACCAATTTTGCAACAGCTGCTAATTTTAGGTCTTGAGCATATAATCTCATTGATTATATTGTAATTTAATTTTAATTTTAATAGTTATGATATTGTTTTATGTAAATTCTGAAAAACAGCAAGGAAACTTAAATATCAGCCATAAATAAGTTCCTTCAGAATTCATATTCATATTGTATGCAATATAAATCCATCACATAATCTAGTCATGAAGTTTTAACCTTTTCTAAGTGGACCAATTGGGTACATGAGAAGATGTGGTGAGTCTGCGAGATTCTATCTCCAATCTAGGAACTGTTTGGGGGTTCTAGCATTTTAACCTCTGCTTTGATCTCAATATCCATAACTACTCATCACTGTTCTATTTTTTTTTGTTATTTTTTTTTTTTTTTACAATTAAGCTCGCTATACCAAGGTGGCCACCGCTCTGGAATTCTTTGAAAACCGGGAATCATGCTGGAATTTTGTCACCAGAAAAAAAAAATATGGATTATGTTTTAATGTTACAATTCACCTGAATTTCATGATTTCATAAGATAATTGGAAACTATAATTTACTCATTGTTGGTAGATTAAAACTTTAGTGTGTTTAATGAATTCAATTTAATTTAAAATTCACAATCTCTTAAAACAAATAATGAAATAAAAAGTGTTTATTGATAAGTAGTGAAAAATAGTTTCTAAGTCTGCCACCGCTCACTGAGGCAGCACTAGAACTTCGAGCATGGTTAGGAACATTGCACTGTTGTAATTTGGATATAGTCCACAAACATTTATATTATTGTTTGTTTTGATTTTTTACATATTTACATACCAAAATAAATGTAATTGATGGTGACAATTATTATTTCTGTTAGTGTTTAGAAAATAAATAGATCTTTCCACCATCATTATTTAAATTAAATATTGATTGTGGGAAAGTCTATTTATTCTCTACACACCAACATTAATTACGTACTATCCTGTAGAACAATAGGCATTGTTTTTATTAGTAATCCCTTCTTGTAATATAACCTTCATGTTTTATCTAAGTTTCTCCTTCATTAGGGCATAACAAACCTGCTCATTGTATTGCTGTCAAAATTCAGAAGTTAGGGAAATAATTTAAATAAAATCTATCGAAAGATCTTAGCAATTTCTGTCTTTTTGGGTAACAGTACCATTTCAACAGAAGTCAAAATGCAAATTACATAATGATTTTTTTCAATTAACTTCCTTAAAAGGTTTCCATATATAAAAAATCAGATTCAAGATTTTGATCAAATAGAGCTTTGATTGCAAGGTAATTTATAACATTCTTAAAATTGAGCTGTTGAAAAAAATAAAAATTGTCCTATAATATTCAGCAGTAATCAGCATTACACATGGATAACATCATTTTTTACATCTTGTTACTTTAAAATGTATTCTTAGTTAGTGAATTTTTTAATTATTCAAAACAAAATCATTTACAAAGAAAATTTTTTCCAAAAATAATTGAATCAATAAACGTTTTAATTCCAAATAATGTATTAATGACAAAAAATATACTTAATTAAATCAATGAGAATCATGCTAGAGAAAAAGAGACTACAAGTTGTATATTAAAATTTGCCTGAAATTTTATGAAAAGTACCTAGAAAACATAGAATTATGCTTAATTTTTTTTGTACCTGACTTGGTGGCCACCCTGTATATTTTATCAATATTAATGAACCCTATGACATTTTAATTTCTCCGAAGTAATATGTACCTGTGTTGAATTCACTTTTCTTCAGAGTCTGCATTGTTACTTGATATTGTTCAAGCTTTTTAAGCTTATGCTATCTTGGTAAAACTTAAAATTCTCTTAACCCTTCTGCAACTGAAATTAACCCAAAGTCTGTTATTTTAGCCTACAAATTTATTATGCGACTTTGTGATTTATTGATTGATCAAAACATCTTTGTTTTGGAGTATTTTATATCCTTTCAATGTATCCATAATTGTTAACAGGTTATTCAAATATTGATTGATTAGCCTTTTCTCGAAAGCTCTAGTAATGTATGTTATTGAGGGCAGAATGTTGGAAGGAGTTAAGAAATGGATTACTTTATTACTTTACTTTACTTACCTTAAAAAATTACTTAATTACTTTATTTACACTCTATTTTCTTTGTCAGTATTCATAACCGTATTACTTGAATCACTTGTATCGGCTCTATAATTTCTTAATAATTATCTTCATTTATATTTCTATCTTTTTATTCCACAATAGACTCATAAAATTTTACGACTTGTGACTTAATTATTTGTTTTTTTTTGTGATAGTCACTTCCGCTGTTACTTACCATTACAGCACATACTGCTTGTTGTTGCTCCATGGCTTAGGTGTCAGAGTATGCCATGTCCTACAACTGAATATCTTTAATTTGGACAGATCATTTTGTCCATTCCACAGATCCAAGGGAGTTTTACCTCTTGATAAAAGTGAGATTGGTGATCTCGTTTGTCTCATGAACTATTAATTTTACTGCCTCTCCTACAAAAATATGGGAACCACAAAGTCAATCAATTTAGTTCTTAATTTTGACAGAATGCTCTTTGATATATGCCATGCATTTAGGGAGAATGGATTATGGTGTACTCCATTTGAATGCCATTTCTTTCAATAAAATTTAAAAGATACTTAGATTTTGCTTCTCCACTATTATCAAATCTGATGCGCTGGATGCTTAATCCAAGGTATTTATTTGTTTTAACTTATGATATCAAATTTTCAGCTGCTTCACTCTAAAGTTTAACAGTTTGACAACAACATAATGAGAATAATCATCTAATATGTCTTAAAAATATTTTGAATATAGCAAAATCAATGATTTTTTTTTTCTTTTGCAATAAACACTCAACTCACCTTTTTCAGTAAGTCTTTCATCCACTTCAATGATTTTTACTGTGCTGTCTTTTTTTGTGATGTTCTTTATAAAACGTTTTAATTCTCGTTTGACAAAATGATTTGAAGCACTGCTGTCATAAATTAAAAAAACATCTTCAAAGATCATGCTTGAATTACAAGTTTCTGTTGTCAATAAAACAGTTTTATTCTCACCTTGTGCATGGTTTGCATGGATATTCTCTTTTTTATAATTTTCTTCACGAATCTGCTTTGAAAAGAGATTGCCACCCTAGTATCCCCCTGGTTCTATTGTGTGAGTGGTTCCATGGGCGGTTTGGTCCACGTCCCCTGGTTTTACCCCCTTCCCTCTGAAAATTTAAGGACAGTTTGTTGATTGAAAAGCTGAGACAGAAAAAATTCTTGCAGTTTGGTGCATTGATCAAAATCTTGTTTGTAATATTATGTTTTACTTCTTAATTTACATAAGAAGAACAGTTGAATTAATGAGATATAGAATTCCTATATGGAAGTGAAAGTTGGGTACCATTAGGTAAGCACCTAAGCAGAGTTACTGCAGCGGAAATGAGGTACCTCCGGAAAGTAGCCAGCCGAACCAGAAGGGATTGTATCAGGAATGATAGGACTAGAGAGGATCTAGGGGTTGTATCTCTAAAGGATACCCTTGAAAAGAGGCAACTTAGATGGCTCGGACATCTCTGCCGGATGGATGAGGACCGGGACCCGAAAAAGTACTTTGAGGCCAGACCAACAGGAAAACGTCCCAAAGGGAGGGAGACCCAGAACTCAATAGACGGACTACATCTCCAAGGTGGGAGAGAAGGAAGGCAAAGACTGGAATGCCATGAGGGCGCAGCCTCGGGATAGGGAGGATTGGTTTGCTTGGACAGAGGCACCCCCACGCTGAAAGGCACTAAGGAAGAAGATTGTTTGTGCAATGTTTATCTGCAGCGCATAGGAATTAAGAAAAGCTCAGAGTGTGATAGATGTAATAAAAGAGAAACCCTCCAACACATAATCACTGAATGCCCGGCTTACAAAAACCAAAGAGAAAAGTTTCTTAATTTTCTAAAACCTTATAATAATAATATATGATATAAAAAAGTACTAGCAACAGACAAACCAGAAGAAATAATCAGCATAACCCAATATTTATATTCAATAAATAAATATATCTAACATTGAATTAGTAAAGAACTTAATAGATAGCATAATAATTGGCTGTATGGATAATTCCGATGCCATAAAAAAAAAAAAAAAAAAACCTGGTGCAGTCTTGCAAATCCAATAAATTGGTTTAGCCCATATCCAGGTCATTAAGTACTGCTTTTATTTCCACATTTGTCATCCTCCAATTTTGTGGCATTTCTTCAACCCTTCCAAATATGTGTCTTAGAATCCTCCTTTCAAATCTGAGGATGGATCTTTTCGAGAACTTTAGTTGAGGTCCCACTTTCACAGCTGTTTGTCAGTATTGGCCTATTTTTTCTAATCATCAAGAAACATTTCCTGCAGGTGCTTTATCAGTTCTGGGCCACCATGTTTGTAAAGCTCTGCTGGGAGCGCAATTATTTTTTAATTTTTCTATTGATTATTTAATATCATTTTCTCTTGTGGTTCCATGTTTTCACCACCAGTAAAATTATATGCTTATGGGAAATAAGTGATCCTGTGAAGGAGACTTTAGAAATGTTCAGCCCACTGGCATCTGCCTTTATTCGCTGTGCATGGTGGGATACGGGGTGGTGGAAGGCTTCCTGTTTTTATTGACAGTCTGAAATAAATCTATATTATTTTTGGAGATGAAGGTCTATTATATCTCCTACAGAATCTGGCTTTCCCGTTTCTCATTTTTCTTCTGTGGACACGTCTCTCATGCCTTCTTCTTGTTCTATGATTAACATTTTATTTTCAAAATTTCAGAGGATTTTAGTAAACATTAGTGAAAATATGTATCATGAATCCTAATGAAAATATTTACATGATTGTAATATTTTTTATTAACAGTGTTAATAACTATGAATAAATAACCTTATCGTTTACAAAAAAATTTTTTTGATAATTGTTGTCTCATTTAAATTTTAAGGTTAGGGCTAGTCCATATTTGCTATATTGAGTTGGATTAAATCATATTACATTGTTCATTTAATACTTAGTATTCATTTTGTAGTTTTATGATTTTTATAATTTATTTGGGTAAGCATGATGATTTAATAGATGCCTGCCCTTTTAGTTTTATCTTAATTATGTTCGTTTTCAGATTTCATATGTTCTGAAAGACAATGAAGTTTTTTCAAAGGACGATGGAACTAGTAAAACATCTCAAATGGAGCATTGAATGAAAACAATCATTTTACATTGAGCATTGCTAATAGTATGTAGATTAGAACTTTTTCTTAAATGCACCTTCTGAAAGAATCAGGCCATTCCATAAGTAATGTTGGTTTACAATAATACCTTTTAAAGCTTAATTATCTTGGGATGGTTTCTTTACCAATCATTGTGAAAAATGAACTCCGAATCAATTTTCACAATGAATAATGTTTATTGAACACATTTGACTGTGGTTGCTTAATTATAATTACTTAAAAAAAAAAAAAAAAAAAAAAAAAAAAAAAAAAAAAAAAAAAAAAAAAAAAAAAAAAAAAAAAAAAAAAAAAAAAAAAAAAAAAAAAAAAATTGGAAATCAATAGTTTATGAAAAAGGTCAAATCAAGGAGAGGTTGGAATAACTATAGTTTGAAAAATTGAAGGGGAAAATTCAAGTCTCTTTGATAAAAATCTTGCTCAAACTGACTTGTTCAGTTGTCCGAGTGCTGCAGTTGCAGAAAATCCTGCCTTGATATTTGTAGAACTTGTTTTGGCACTGTTCATCATACACTAAAATCTGCATAGCATGGAAGAATTTTTATTTTTTTAATTAAATCAATTTAAAAACAGAATATTTGGAATTTAGTTTGCAAAAAAGTTGTACTTTTGTAACAGAAAGCATGGGAGTTATTGATTTCAAACTTGTTTAATTAGCGCATTGAAAGATATTTAAAACCGACATTGCTTATAGCATGACCCTATAATTTTATTTGTTGTATCTAAATTGTATTTGTTTTGTATCACGTTTTAATTCCAAAATGGATAATAATTTATTTTCTGATACTTTGAAATCTCGGTATGGTTTGTGGGTTTTTAAAATTTTTTGTGTGACCAACAATATTTATAGAGAGTTATTTTCATATCGCTATCATTGAAATCTATATTTTGTTTTCATTGTGCTGTTTAATTTATGCTTTATTTTTTTTTTAAACTAAAATTAATAGCTTTTTAGTTGTCCAACTAAAGAATACAAGTGAAATATCATATGTTAGATTTCTATTTAGTTCACTTCAAACCTGTACTTTCAAGCTCTTGAGTAACATATACAGGGGTGAGTACCTCTTAGTGTAAAAAAAAAAAAAAAAAAAAAAAAAAAAAAAAAAAAAAAAAAAAAAAAAAAAAAAAAAAAAAAAAAAATTGGGTGAAAATAGATCAAAAATGCCGCAGATCTTACCTTTCTATTCCAATCTGTAGCAGATATACGATATATGAAAGACTTTTTTAAGGAACCACGTTTTTTTATCATAAAAACTGTAATATCTCCAATTTATTTAAATGTTTTTCAAATTTTGACCACATTTTCGGATTTAGCATCAAATTTGCTTTAAGAGTAGAATACATGTAACCTTGAATTATAAAAACTTGTGATCTGCAATATACATGGATAAGTAGAAATGCCTTTGCCTGTAAAAACAAACTCTTCTGCCCATAAAATTCACCTCAAAAAGTGGTATTCTTCAATACAATCTGCATTCAGAAGCTAAAGGCAAAATTGAGGTCTATGTTCATTATCATAGGGTTTTAAACCTTACATTGAAAATCCTAAATAATATTAATAAATAAATAAATGTAATAACATAAGATCCTTTGATCTGGTGTCGCTTTATTGACAGTTTTCTTTGATTTTCTATTAAATACTAATTTTTTTCTTTGCTTTTATTCCAATGAAGAGTTCATTATGTTTAATATGCACATTTCCATTAAGGGATTGTCATAATGTTTTATTCACCCAAGTAACTGATTTGTATGACAATTGAAAACACCATGTTTTTTCCGTTTTAAAAGTAAATTTCTCCATAAAATCGAAACAGAATTATTACTTTTTAGATATCATTTGAAAACTGATTAACTTTGCAAGTTTTTGTAAGATTTGCAGTTTTATGGATAGTTTTTTTTTCGAAAAATGGTGAGCGTTGAAGTAATTTAAGACATTGTAACTTCCCTAAATAAAGTGAAGATCCAAAATTCTTTATTCCAAGTTACATGTAAGCTCTTATAGGAAATTTAATGCTAAATCCGAAAATGTGGTCAAAATATTTAAACAAAATGGAGATATTACAGCTTTTATGGTAAAAACCGTGGTTTCCTCAAAAAAGTCTTTGATTTATCGTATATCTGCTACGGATTGGAATATAAAGGTGAGGTCGGCAGCATTTTTCTACATTTTTCATCTAGTTTCACCCAATTTTTTTTTTTTTTTTTACACTAAGAGGTACTCACCCTGTTTAATAACCTATATTATCAAGTAATTTTTTGCCTTTACAAAATCCAATAGTTGATTGAGTCAGTTTATAAATCAATGGATATTTTAATTACTGTTTAAATTTAATTGAAATGTTTTATACATTTTGCCCATAATTTCATAGAATAGCATAGGCAGACAATAAGCGAGAGATGACCTTCAGCTTATGATTTGAGTTTGTAAGGGAAAATGTTCAAACAACTCCCAGCTCTCACCAGTATTCTTTAGTTTTACTGTCAATGGTCGATTCAGTTATTAAAGTAACTATCAATATAGCTGTAGGTTTTTTTTTTAACAATGAAAGGAAGGATAACTCTTGATAACCTAAAAAATGCATCATTCAGTATTGCCGTAGGATGTACATTTAGAGGTGTATTTAATTGAGTTCATTTTAGATGCATAGAGTTATTCTTTTTTTTTTTTTTTTTTTTTTTTTTTTTTTTTTTTTCAATACTGAAATCTAATCTACAGAATTTTATTTAATGGTATGTTTGACTTGTTTATTGGGCATAATCAGCATTCAAAATCTATTTATTTTATTCCATGTGTGTATGTATGTATGTTATTAGTCATATAGCTTCGAGTTAGCGGACTATAAAAATAATTTATATTTTATCAAAATACCTTCAAGGTATTATAATATTTATGTTCCCTCAAATTTTTTTATTAACATGAGTAATTATTCTTTTAAATATTGTAAAAAAAACAAAACATTTTTATTTATAAATGAAATCTTTCAGGTAATTAAGAGTTTACTTTTGGGTGCCCTAGAAAAATGTTAGCACTTATTTCCTTCAATACGTTTTATGACCACCACTTAGTCTAGGAGCTCCTGAGAAGGTGACTGTTGTATGGAGACGTGAACAGCGAATTTTTGCTCTGGGTGCTTCCTTAACGTATAGAGATCATTTTTATTAAGGGTACACATTTTTGCTATGGGGAGGTTTTTTTTTAAAATGGCCGACAATATCTGCCAAAATTACATCAGGAATATTCATATATCTCATTCTCATTCATATATAAATTGTACAGTTTATCATGTTTAATATGATAAATGTGTATTTCATTTATCATACAGCCCAAGTTGGAGTATACAAGGATGTTAAGCAACAATATAAAAAAACAAAAATAAAAAAAAAAAAAAGCACTGAAATACATTTATGCAATGTAAGAAAGTGTTTTTTGAGTAAAATTTAACCTTTAAAATTATTTGATAGAGCAACTAGTTTAAGAGATGTATGGATTTCCCTGATATAATTTTGGTGGATATTGTCAGAAATTTTGAAAAAAATTTCCCCATTGCAGATGCGCATACCCTTGATAAATCGTGCACTATGAAAAGGGTTTCTCCTGGTGGTGCTAACAATATTTCTATCCTCTCTTTCAGTTGTAATACGTTGCGATCCACTGCCTGGCCTTCTATTGGCACTCCCAGTCTCTCAGAATCGAGCTAAAGGCCAGGAGAGGACACTCTGGGAAACACCAACCGCCTCTGCAATATCAACTTGTCGGTGACCTTGATTACACATTTTACTATAATTTCGCAAACTTCGGGTTCAAGATGATGTCTTTCCATGTTTATTGAAAGTACAACTGGATTAAAATACGAGAAAAGCTGTTTATTTACAAAATGATAAATCTTCATGTTTATTATTCTTAAGAAAACTTGTTATAAATAGAAGGATTAACAATTGTTTTGACTTTGGTTTGTATTTTCTATTTTGTTGTATCCTACTAATATTGAATATAATGGCTAATTTAATTTAAATGAGCGGATAAGGGATATATAAGGCATATCCCTATTCATTTTTGCGCAGTTTATACGGGTTAGGGAAGCACCCAGAGCAAAAATTTGCTGCACACATCTCCATGCAACGGTCACCTTTTCTGGAGCCACTGGACTAACTGGGGTTTTGCTCAAATACGTCTTTGGTTGCGAATTAATTTGTTAACATTCTTAAAATTAAGCAGTTACTAAGCAAAAAATGGAAGACTAAGAGATCAATGTGATAAAATTCAACACAGAACATAACGATTGACTATAATTTAAAAAATATTGTGCTAATTCTGGATTAACAAAAAAAAAAAAAAAATATTTTTCTTCTTTCTAAGGACTTTCTTCAAAGTTTCCTTCAGTGAAACTCCTCCCTCAGTCGGTTCCTCCACTCCTCTCTGACCATAGCTTCTTCTTCCGTTTGTCCTCGGCCAGCCATTTCAGCCACATCTTTCCAACTGATGCGAGGTCTACCTCGCCTTCTCTTACCCTCTGCTTCCCATTCATGTGCTATTTTTGGGATTCTTTTATTATAGCCATCCTTTTAATATTTTTGAATCCTCTCAATCTCCTTCCCTCCAGGATATTCCATCTTACTTCCAATCTTTCTCTAATAATCTGATTTTTGATTTGCTGAGTTCTTGAGATTCTTGCTGACCTCCAAAGATCCATCTCCACAACCAGGAATCTTTGCCTTGCAATTTTTCTAGCCATGTTTCTGAGCTGTATAGCATTACACTTTCTACTACGACCTAATTTTTTAACATTGGTATACATGTTTTCACTCCAGAGGACTGAATTTAGCATACCAATAGCTTTCCGTCCGTCGGTTAGTCTTTTCTTCACCGCCTCAGTCGCTCTTCCATTGCTTTAAAGAATAGTGCCTAGCTAGCAGAACTGGTTGACCCTACTTATCTTTGTTAAAACTGGATCAACTCATCGTTCTCTGTCAATATATATTTTGTTTTTTTATAGTTAATCTTTAGGCCCAATCTCTCATACTGTTCGGATAATTTTCTGAACATGTATGCGATATCAAATTCATTGTGTGCTATAATTACTTGGTCATCAGCAAATAATAGCTGAAATAGATGTGTATCATTCATTAGGATGCCCATTTTGCAGCATCTTTGTGACCTATTTTCCAGACATCTATCATAATATATTTTAAATAAAGTCAGGGACATGCAACATTCTTGCCTTTATTGTTTACAAATTCTTCTGACTTCAGTTAACCAATTTTTATTTTGGATTTGTTTTCCCTAAATAGTTCCTTTACTACTTTCACTAAATCAGAGTTAATACTGACTTGTTCATGAAATTCCCATAGTAATTTCCATGGGCTGTCATAGGCTTTTTGAAGATCTATGAAAATCATGTCTAGTCTCTTTGATTTTTCTAAAATCAGTTCTAGTGTAAATATGTGGTCAATGCAGGACCTTTCTGTTGTGAAACTACATTCCAACATGTTCTTGATTGTTCTACCTAGTAGGTTCATAATTGGGTTTGTCACTCATATCCCTCTATAATTACTAGGTTCTTTTCCATCTCCTTTCTTAAATATTGGTGTGATATAACCTAGTTTCATCTCTTGTGGTATAGGGTCCCCTTTTAAAATTATGTTGATAAGGTCCGTTAGTTTAGTCAATTTACTGCCTCCATATTTAATTAGTTGAGCACTTACGCCTCCCGGGCCAGGGGCTTACCTATTTTTCAACTTCAGTTTCTCTTGTGTAATAGATTGAGAATGGCCAGTGAAGGATTCCTCTGCTTCTTCTCTTATTTCATCTCTCTTCTCCATCAATAAAATTTTGAAATATTCTGACCAATCTTCTATTTGTATTACATTTGGCTTAGAGTGTTGTTTTTCCTCTTTCCTCAATCCTTTCAGCACAGACCATGCATGCTTCAACTGCTTGTCCGAATCCCAATCAGCTGTTAATGTTTGTACATGTTTTTTCCCACCTCTCATTTTTAGCTCTTCTTATGACTTTAATTACTTTCTTATTTTCCTTAATATACAAAAAATATATTATATACTAAATAAAGTAAACAAGAATCATGCAAGAGAAAACCAGAGCGTAAGTTTTTTAAAAAAATTTCATGAATTTTATAAAAAGTAACTTGGCTTCTCCAACAATGCGACACCAGTCCTCTCTACATAATGCTTTCGACCTCCAGTTCCTCTCACCAAGGGTCCGGAGGTCTCCTTCAACATCCTGCAGCCATCTTCTTCTAGGACGCCCTATCTTCCTGATACCGAACATCGTCCCCAGTAGTATCTTTTTTTGAGCTCTGCCGTCTTCTGTTCTTAGTACATGGTCCAACCATTTGATTCTTCTTGCTTTTATGAACTGGACTATGTCACAGGAAGGTAAATATTTTTACATTTTTAAAGGAGTATCCGTCTGTGGTTAGATTTTCTCTAATTCTTGAATTATTATTTGGATTAATGTACACATATTGGGTTTTTCACAACATTATCCTATTATTTATATATAAATTGTATTGTAGAGGATCTTTGTGATCCCAAAAAGGTTTTCCATTTAAAATAATTCCCATTTATATATCTTTATCTGTATATAATTGAATAGATAATTATTCAGTTGCGATGAAAGATAAGAGCAAAAAACTCACAACAGGTCGTCTTGTTAGTACTGTCACTTGATTATCAATAGAAACCTCACTCTGCGTGTTCCTCTTCTACTATCTTGTTTGTTTATGTCTCTAGTATCATTGCTCTACTTATGTGTTATTTAGTGAATACACTTTGTATGCCTCTAGTGGGTTTCCAAAATGAAACTAAAATTTTTGACATAGCAACTTTATCCGTCTGATGTTTAGTATTATTTATTAATTCTTTTATTTGAGTTTTCTTCTACACCTGTCTTCTCTGTTTTCACTATTATGGACTTGTTGTTATTTGTTTTGAGTTGTGATAGTGTTTAAGCTACACAGCATGCTTTCATTTTTTACAGAGAATTTATAATTTTTTTTGTACGGTATATTTTGTGTATTTTGTAAATAGTTTTAATGATTTTGTAAATGTGAATAATTTCATCAATCATGGGTTTATTGACAGCATTATGGATTTTTGGGCTTGAAAGTAGGATCGCAAGCTACAAGCTTTTCTTCAAAGGTTTCTTATTTTATCTTAAGTTTTTCTAGCTTGATGCCATTACAGTTTGCTCTCACAGTAAGAAATTTTGGCCATAAAACGGCAAGATATATAGTTTTTGTTTATTTATTTATTTTATTGTGCCATGTACTGTGACATGGCCAGAGGCAAATTCTAGATTCTTGTTTACTTAATTTACTTAAATGATACTAAAAATCCTGCAATTCCTGAGGAACTTTAGAACAGCAGGTTGATTATTTTGGAGGATTGTGCCTAGATCCTTGTTGAAGAGAGGTGTTCCAGCTGTGGGGTGTAGGCTACAGTAACTGAATATGTGCTCCACTGATAGAGGGGCATGGCTCCATGAACACGTCGCCTGTAATGTACCTTGGAGTAGGTGCTTATGTGTGAGTTTAGTGTGTCTGATGCGGATCCTAGTCATCACCACTTGTTCCCTCCTAGAGCCGTATAGCAGTGGCCATGATTGAGCATTAGGACAGATCATTTTTAGTTTGTTTGTCTCTGGAACCCTGGTCCAGTAATTAATCCATGCCTCCTTTCTCTGCTGTTTAATATATAAATATTTGGTGGTCGCTGAGGATAATCGGTTAAGTTGGGCACAGGAAACTTATTTCTCGCCTCTTTTTATAGTTTTCGAAAACCCTATATTCTAATCACTTAGTAGCTCTATTTGCTTTGGCAAGTCTATTGATTCCTGATTTATAGTTTTGTACTAAAAATATGCTTATTTAACATTTTTTTTACACTTAGCAATTTATTCCATAGACATCTGCTTAGCCATTATTGTCTGGACTTAACACTACACCTCCCAGCTTTTTGTGTGTTCCTATTTTTACAAAAATTGGTCAAATGTTATGTGTTACAGATATATTTTTTATGATGTGAAGGGAAAAAAAGTTTGTTAGTTAATTGTAGGATATGAATACAACAGTTTTCTAAAGAAAGATACCGTTTATTTAATTTATTAAATTGAAAGAAACATAAAAATCATAAATTTGAATATAATAATGAATGCAGCTTATTTACTTAATTCGCTTTTGTGTTGCACATTTTCTATATACGTGTTAGTAGTTTTATTTGCCTTGCAGTACCTTATTTGACCCTTTTTGGAAACATTTGAATTCGAACTAGAAGTAGCAGAAATTTTGGGATCTTTTTGTTGAACAAAGCAAATCTGATTGTTGTTGTGAAATTGTTGTCTTGCACTGTTTTCTTTTTTTGTTACTCCTTAGAACGCCCATGCCTTTATTCCAGCCAGATAAAGTACAATAAAAAAACCTCCAAAGGCCCTCGTCATGATTTCAATTTCGTGGAGTACTTTCTAATCCGTCATATCTACAAAAAATTTACTATTATTGTAGAATCTGATAGTTTTGGGTAGGCAGTTATCAAATTTTTCAATGTTTATAGTTTTATGTTTGAGTATATGCTCTTTTTTTCTTGGTTCACTTTTATAAACTGTAAGCGTACAGTGGTTCGTTTTATATAATTTTGATAAGAAACGTGGCATATTTTCTTTTACCTGCTGAGTGAATTTAGGCAGTTCTCTTTTATTTGTGGGGATTGGTCCAACATAGCGGTGTTTTGTTTTTTTTGCAGTAATTTGGCAGTTATTGTAAATTATGCACTTGCAAAATAATTATTAGTTGTGATGCTCCTTCTACATCCTGTAAACAGTTCTATTAGTTTGAGATCTCAAAATTCTCCAAGTGGAGCTGAAGATCCTCTTGTATTCATCCTTTCCCAAATATGGAAATCCATTCATAACATATTTGGTCTTGTTTCCAGATGCCAGCCAAAATTATATACCTTTTAACTTATCTGACCTGTTTGCCATATATTGGTTTAATTGTCATCTTACATTTATTCGAAAAACCTGCTCTTCGATTATAACATGCAGACCTGGTTTGAAACAATTTTTGCTATTTTGGATAAAGTTGTACCATACATCATAAATTAGTGCTTATTTATCAGTTCACAAATATTGGCTGTGTTAGTATTTTTTATCAAATCTAATTGAGTATACTTTGACTAAAACCATTTCTTCTCATTGTTCTTGCTTAAAAACTGGATCCCCATTTCTTGTTCCATCCTTAGTGTCACATTACTCATTTTGAATTTCTATGCTATCTACTTCATTTACAGATGTTTCAGAACAACCCTCATTTTTGTTATTTATTTTTCCTAAGTATTACAAAATTGTCAGGGTTTTGATATTTTGGAGGTTGATGTGAGTATATATATTTTATATATTTGAGTTAATGTGAAGTAACAAAAAAATAAACTGTTGTTTTACAAAAGAAGTATGGTAACTTGCCTTATTCAAACAGCATATAATATTCATGAGACTGATTTTTAACTCACATTATATATTTATTGTTTGTAAAGAAGTCCTACCTAAATTAAAAACCACATCCATTGATAAGCCGTCTGTGTTTATATATGTATGGGTAATAAATATTATTATGATAATAAATATGAGATTATTGATGTAGGATGGGGGATAGTTATTAATGACTTGGTAAAGGAATATGCCCAGGAAATAATACTGTCTATGGGTGAACTGGGAAAAGCCCCTCTACAGCAGTGTAAAGGTCTGAAACATTGGAATGCCTTGTGGTTCCAAAAAAAAAAATCTGATAAAGCTGTTCATTATTCATTGCAACCTGTCTTGGAGACCCATCGAGAGGCCTCTGTTTTACACATAGTGATAATTTAAGTGCAGAAAGATGAAAGAGGAAACCAGGAGTTTGTGAGTAGATTGAGGGAGGAAATGATGAGAACAATGAAATAGTTTAAGTGTTCCTATTGATTTTTGGGCTTTTTGTGAAATTATATTTTAAGAAATATTGCTGGACTTTGTTTAAGTTAGAAGTTAAGGATTGGGAATTGCTAACGGGACAGGCAGATAGGACACTAGTCATACTGCAGAGGAGTTAAGCATAATGCAATCAGATATCTGGAAAAAGACATCATAAGAGTAATTAACTGCAAAACAAATTGTATAATGGAAATTAATAGAAATTAAATTAAATTTAAAAAATGTAAATAATTAAGAAAAAATATTTATGTGGAAAGATATTTAAAAGGTAAATATTTGAGTGATATCAAATTCAAAAGTTAACATAGACACTACCATGAAATTAGCCTATCTAATGTTATGAAGTGACAGGAAGTGCTTCATTTGAATTAAGGAGGCACATAAGAGTCATGTGAAGACATCATGATCTTGGGGCTAGTCAATGAAGATAATTGGGTGACCATCGTCTTTTTGGCAGTGCACTCTACCGCCTGTGAACTAAACCTATTTTACTCTACTGCCTGCTTGCCGATATCTCTTGTTGAGAAGCCCCTTTTAATTTTTCTTTTTTATGCCAGTTTATCCCTCAACGATTGTCTCACAAATTGTGCGATGACAGGAGACGGTCTAGGATCATCTTTTCAAGGTCTCCTTCATTCAACTATGTCTAGGTCCTCAACGCTAATCTTGAGGCCAAGGCCTGCTCCACTGCTAACTACTAGGCTTGCCAGGGTCTTCACCTGCACCCTAGAAGTCTCCCAGATTTCCACTGACCTGTTAAGCAGCTCCTGTTCAGCCTTATTCACCCTAACCTCAAGAACTTCCTCCTTTGTTTATTTGCAGTAATGACATCTTTTAAATGCTTAGTCTGAAATTCTAAATGCTTTTTGATTTTAGTAAGCCTATCGTTTAACTCAAATTATTATTTTTCATATTCTGAATTTCAGTTTGCCGTATTTTTTGAGGGCCAATTTCAGGTAATTTATTTCCACTTTGGCGTTTGCTTCTTGTCTATTTATATGTTTTTCCGATGCTGTCAGCTCAAAATTTTGGTTTGGGCTAGATTTTGATGAGCTTGTTATTTTGGCAATGGTTTAAGAAGTTTTTTTGCCCATTGCAGACTTCAAACAGACCCATATTTTTTTCAATAATTTTAAATCTTCGATTTCTTTGTTCTGTAAGTTGCAACATTCCGTGTGATGAAGGACTTTGCATTTGTTGCTACTTAAACTGTATTTATCTTCACGTTCATATTCAGTTATATATTTAAACACCAGTTATCCGTCTCACTGGGACCTGAAGCCCTGCTCTTCTATCATGTGTAGGGAATCAGGTTTGGATGCCTTTAAGGTAGTATGCAAGTAGGTGGAAATTGGATTATTTATATTTATTAATCTAATTAAATTTTTTTTTATTTGTATGTTATAATTTTTTTTTTATCGATATCAATCAAGAAAAACAGGAGAAAGTAAGAAAACTTCTAAGAAAGGCTCATAACCATCAAAACTTACTAAGTGTTCTGAACAATTTCCTTTGAAGTAGCAATCTTCAATATAAAAGAAATCATATCCATTTACAATATCACAAAAACTACTCTGTAAAAATAGAATTAGGAACCTTTTCTAAAAACTGTCAGCATGCTTTAACTTAAGCACTATCAAAGCTCAAAATAAATATCAACAAGTCCATGATAGTGAAAAGCTGTGCATATTATGGAGAATATAGATTTGAAAGATAAATTGCATTCAAGAACTAATTAGTAATTCTTACAACCAGGCAGAGAAAGTTACTCTTTTTAAAAATTATAGTTTTAATTTGGGAAACCTCCCGATGCCTACAAAGTACATTCACTAAAACAAACTTACACACATGACCTTTTAGGCTGAGCTCACAGTGAAGTAACAATAGAAGTGACAAAATAAACACAATAATAGAATTGGGTGTACAGTGTGAGAATTCCAGTGACAGTACAAAAAACAAGACTTGATCATCTTTCTCAACAACCGAGTACTTCTCTATTCAATTACATAGGTAAAGATTAATATATTGGAATTATTTTTTAATAAAAAGCCTTTATGGGATCACAAAGATCCTTCACATAGCAATAGACTTGCAAATAATGAAACATTGTTGCTAAAAGTATGACCTCTATAAGTAAGCAGTAAACATTTCATGATCTTATTTAGATAGGTACAATGAAACATCTATAAAGGACAAATTAAAAATATGAATGCCAAATTGTGATTAATTTTTTTTTTTCTGTTGGCTCTACAAACCTTGTAGATCCTTGGCCGCTTTAACCAGCCTGCTCAACCTCTGCATATCTTGGGCCATTGCTTCCGCTTCGTGTCATGTTCATCTGGTATCTTAAAGCCGGGGTCCGTTTTTATCACAGATTTTCTGTGGCTGATTAAGGTTTCGTAGTCGTGAGGATTTTACAGGATAGGGTTATTAGTCCTATGCCCAACCCCCAACCTGGAGGACCAGGAGCTATGTCAGGCACAGGGGTTGCTCACCTCCCTGTGACTTCCAGGTTGAGGACAGTGTACTGCTCCCATGTGGGAATCAAACCCACGCCGTATTAGCCTGAGTATCTGGACTTATGTGGATGGCGGTCACCCATCCAAGTACTGACCACGCTCGACAGTGCTTAACTTTTATTATCTACTGCTCATGTCTCAGTCTACTAGGCTACCCTGTGATTAATATTTACATTATATTTTCATACTCTAATAAAAAGAGGTAATTATAAATCAAAGAATACCATTAGCTCTTTGAAATGCAGTTTTAAAATAAAGAAAAACTGCAAGTATATTTACCTTTCATTGAAAACCATCCTCAACTTTCTTATTGGAACATGCGATGCTTTTTTGGTGAAATAGGTCTTTAAACTAATGGTAAGTAGGGACTAATGATTTTTTCTTTAGTTCTGGTTACTGACTTTTTCCTAACTCCTTCATTGACAGTAGTGAATCCGCCAAAATTAATTTTTAAATTACTTTGCTTGTGTTCCAAGATTGACGAGGAATTCTGGGAGAACATCAGGGACACCTCCTTTATTTTTCATTTAAGCTAGGGCCATTTCACCAATTGGGTTCTGCGTTTTCAGTAGAAGATCTAGAATTTCTAGTTTGATTAAAATGCTGATTAAAATACTAGCCTGTTTTGCTGCCAGCTGAATGCTCATGGCCATTAAATAAAGATGATTGTATGTCTTATAATTTTAGTTCAATTTTAACCATGGATAAAAAGGTTACGGGTCCATATTTTGTATATTCTTTATAATTGAGACTAATAAAGAAGTATACTTTAGTCTGTGTTATCTAGTGCAGTTTTTCACTTCATTATTTAATCACTGTCCTTGGCTAGTGATTAAATAGCTTCAGGATTTTTCTTCAGGATATTTTTCCTATCTTAACCTTTCCAACCTGTCTCTCCTAAAAACGGCATACCTTCAGGTCTTAGCAGAGCTTCATAAATTCTTTACTGGTGTTTCCAAAGTTTCTCTTTATTAACCCTAATATTTCTGAAAGTTCATTGAATTTTGGTTAGTGTGCTTTCTTCAACTTGGTCCAAATAGTAAAAAACACTATAGAACTTAGGCAGCTGGTCAGGAGTTGTCAATATGATGTTAGGATGAGATGTATTTCCCATAAAATTCTAGATTTTGGGTGAGATATTAATGTTCCTACCAAATATTTTTTAGTTGAATCTAAAATATTGGTGGTATTGTTCGAGCAATAGCCATATCAAGTAAACTGAGGATTAAAGACCCAATTAGGGACCATACTTGTACATGCCCATGAGGGTCTGTGTTATTACTTTTAGTCAATAGAGCCTCGATAGTCAAAGATGAATTGAAACATACCACCTTGAAACTGTTGAAAACTTGGATTATCTAAATTTATGTGGGATTATCAAAATTAAACTTTATATGTTTTTAAAATTGTGTTTAAAATAAAACGTTTATTGATTATTAACTTCTTGTAAAAAATTATTTATTGTCTTTTAGAAAACGATTGCCAAAGTTGGTTTGTATTAACTGTTCTTGGTATTTTTATAATTTTTTTTTTTTTTTTTTAGTATTTTTCTATTCTTTGTTTTAATTGTACTCAATGGTTTTCTTTTTAATGTGTAAATTGATTAATAATTGGTAGGCTTCTATTAGTGATTGATTTTAATAAATAACAATAATAATAGCAACAACTATTTAATGCCTTTTTATTGATACTTATTTTTATTAATGCTATCCATTTTTTGTTAACTATTTATTTTTCTGTAGTGCGACAATAATGATTAATTTTCCCAGTTAAAGTGCATTTCAAGCATAATGTTTCAAAGTTTCAATGATTTTTTTTAAAGAATTAAAATACTTGTGATAATTTGGGTAGACTGAATTTCTAGAGTAGTTATGAGTTTCGTTAGTTTGAGGTGAACAGATTTGTGATCACCGTACGAGTAAACTGTTAAAAATTAGTACTTTCAAATTTTATGTGAAAATATTAAATAAAGTGATGCTGGAAGATCATCAAAATTTAACTTAATTAAAACAAAGGTGTTTATAGAGCATGTTAAAAATAAATAATTATTGAAATCAAGTCAAGAGGAGATACTAAAATATATTCCCTGATTGACCTGATTGTATATAAGGCAAATGTGATTCAAATTTATAAAGCCATGAAATAAATTAAATAAATATTTTATGAGATTTGGATTTATCAGAAACTTGAACTATCAGGACTGTTTGTAACATTTTGGGTATCAAATAAATGATTGTTACTTGTAATGATGTTCTTAATTTATTTACAGTAAATGTAGTTTTATTGGCTGACAGTCTGTAAGACCAATAATATTAAATCTGACTGATATAATGTTTTGATATAAGGTTTTAAAAACTTCAGATTTTCTGTAGCTGCATCTGTTATCAAAAGACTAAATATGTCAATGTTTTGTTTAGTTTCATGGGCTGTGCTATATTAGTTAGTGTTTATATAAAACGCATTAATTTGTTATTGATTTTAAAAATCTTAAATATACTTTTATACAAGATTAAAAAAACAACAACAATATATTCAAGTTTACAAGTTAATTATATCGTATTTGTTTCTTTAGATTTTATTTTCTAAACATCAAGATTATTTCTTATTATTTAAGACATTCTGTATCATTCTAAAGATTTTAAATTTTAATGATTTTTTTTTTTACATTCTAGTACAAACTTTGGAGTAGGGAGCTTGATGAACAGAGGTGGCCTGAGGGACTGCAAGCTTTTCTAGAAGAAATGGGCTCAGTAAAGCAAGAAATGTGATTTTGATCACTATAATTATTGCTAAAATTGGTTTTAACCTCCCTTTTAAAATAAGTAATTTGTTTTGATTTCCAAAAGTTTTTTGAAATTACCTTCCAATTTCGTTTGTCAAACTTTCATTGTGTTATTTATGATTTGATGTCTCATTTGTTTCTGTGTAGGTAATGAAATCTGAATACTCCAAATTTAGAAAGCATACTTTAGTTGTTAGTAATAGATATATTATTCTTTCAATGTTTTTATTATTTCTTTAAAACTATAAATATGTGGCTGTTTAGTAATGTTCGACTAGTCATGTTATTACTTAATGTATAAAATATGATCTATAAACTTTTTATCTATATATTTATATATAGTTACATTATTGAGCCATATTGGTAGATCTAGATTGTTATTTTATGTTCGCTTGGAATAAATTCCATCTTCTCTTGTATTTAGAATGATAGAAATTTTTAAAAATATTCTCTGTTTTAATTTCCAAGTTTTTATGGGAAATCATTTTTATTTTACTTGTTCAAAGAAATTTCCAAACATTTATAAATTTTATTTGTTTTACCATTATGAAGTATATGTTTCTTCATTTGGTCTTAATGTTTTTTTCTTATTTTGTAATATATTTGCATTAAGTGTGAAAATACTGTGTATTTGTTAAATTTGTATAAATGAGATTTTAAGTAATAAAGATTTATACTACTTTTTCTTATTTTTTAAATTTATAAAATCCATACATACCTTATGTTGATGAAGGTTGATTCCTGTGGCTCAATGTGCTGGATACTTCCAATGAACACATTCAAACTAAGGTTTTGATTTAGTGGCTTTTATTTTAAGGTATTCATTTATAGACCATATGTATCAAGATAGTCACCTTAACATCCTGCAAACTGCTTCTTAATTTCTATTAAGATGCTTTAGTTAGGAGTATTACTTTTATTTAGAAGCAGCTATTCTACAAATTGTTGACAGCATTAACATGCTCACTATTTTCAAACTTATTGTTTGTGCTAAAACCCTGTCCAGCTATACCATCCTTATATTTACATATAATTAGTTGAGAATGCCAGGAATTCATTGTTTTCCAATCAAGAGATGTGGGAAATATCTAATTTTCTCTTACTTATCAAGTTCCCATCTAATACAATAACACTTTCAACACAATCATTATGTACAAATACTTACTTACTACGTAGTACTACCACCCGTTGTGGACGTTGGATTCCTGAACAATGTCCTGCCAAGTACCTTTTTCTTTAGCCCTCTGTTTCCATGCTGTAATGCCGAGGATCCATAGATCTTCTTGAAGGTCCTGTAGCCATCATCTTCTTGTTTGGCCAACTCTTCTTTTGCCAATTATAGAGCACTGCAAAAGTTTGCTCGCCTTCTATTGGTAGGCATTCTTATGATATGTCCCAACCATTCCAGATGTATTTTAATAAAATGGACCACATTTACAACTTTGTACAATGAATACAACACGGCATTAGATCGAAGCTTCCAAGTATTTGATTGTACATCGTGAATTGAACCATCAGTTTTTCACAAAAGCTTATGCTCAAAAAAAGTTAACTGATTTTTCATTACAGTGGTTAAAGTCCATGCTTTCATTATGGTACAGTTAAAGCTCCCTACATTAGGACTGGCCTAATTAAGGTTTTATACAGTCACATCTTAGTGGTTTGTGACAATAGATTTGTTTTAAAAAGTTTAATATTTGCGAAGTAAGCCCTATTATGCCATGATTCATTTTCTTACTTTGTTCTATTCATTTAATTCTGAGCCCAGGTATGTGAAACTTTCAACTTTTTCGAAGGAATCGCCATCGATATCTATGGTAGTACTGCTATGCCTTGAGCTAGTACTCATATATTGCTTTTTTTTTCTCATTTATACTGAGGCCCATATTTTTCTTTCATTATTGAGTGCACGAAAGGTCTCTTTGAGTGATGGAATATTCCTGTCTACCAGGCATATATTATCAGCATTTGCACATAGTTGAATGCATGATATTCCTTGAAATGTTAATATGTTTCAAAACACTGTAAGGCCAGATTGAAGATAAGGCATCACCAGTCAGAATGGCGAATTCGGGACTTATTACAAATATAATGTAATATTAACAGTCAAATATTTTGTCAGATAATGCTTATTATAGAACATTATGTAGTAATACATAAAAAGTTGTGCATTTATGAAAAATAAATTATTTTTTTTTAGATGTCAATTATCATTTAAATTTTTTCAGAATTATTTTTAATAGTTTTTTCTCTATTATGGCTGGTTTTTAATTGAGGCTCTGATAGTAGGCAAGTGTTAGAAATCATGAAAAAGTCCTTAGAGTATAATCCTTCTCCATTTATTTATAGTTTAAACAGGCTTATGAGTATGGAATTAAAACAACTGCTGGTAGCACTAAATAAGTTGTGTAAGCACTAAAATTTATCAATCTAATTAAAATTATTCTAACAGACATGGTCTGCAGTGATAAAGTCTTTAAACCTCTCAAGCATTCAAAGTGGAACTTGGTCCAGGTCTTGGAAATCTCCTTTCAACAGTAATGTTTAAATTGGCCTTAGATAAGGCCATCAGAAAACTTAAAATGAAGTCAGGTGGGAATATTTGTTACAAAATATCCAACCCAGTAATGTAGTAATCATGGCTTGATCACTACAGCATTGGCAGAGGAACAAAGGGGAAAAATAATTGGGGTTAACGATTAACAAGACAAAAAATAAATACTTGACTAACTAAGAACTGGTAAAGATAGGCTAGCACAGCTTCCCAGCCTGCTGGTCCTTTAACTACCTTGGAGTGATCATTTCTCAAAATTATATACAGTGGAAGACAAGAAATTGCTGCTGGTAATAAATGTCTTTATGCCAAGTATTATGCTCTATTATAAAAAAACACTTTTCCAAAAGTGCTAAGCTACTACTGATTTGTTAAACTATACTTTGGCCCATAGTAGTGAAACCTGCATTATGACCAGATCATTTAGAATACTTTTTTTCATTTGAAAACTAGTATCGAATGTTGAACATTCATCATCAGTTCTAAAAACTTCAGGACTTTGCTACATAGATTATACATATATATTATTATTATTTTTAAATATATAGTATTTAGAATTGATGGTGAATGTTTAACATCCGATACTATTTAAAAAAAAAGAAGAATTTTAGCAGAAGTGGCAAATAATTCATCAGTCCTAATTGAATTGATCCTTCCATATCATCATGTGTACCTCAAGTGGATTAGGACTGTTACCAGTAAGAATACCCTATGGATAAGATAGAGAATATTGACTAATCAGCCTCTTTCCGATCCTTTAAAAATTTTTTATATTTTTTTAGTATAAGTTTACTCCTTACTATTGGGTCATAAGCTGTTTAGGAAAAAAACATTCAAAATCAATTTTTTAGGTATCCTGGGTTATGTGTATAAGCGTATACGTCTTACATATCCCTTCTGTTATGATGTTGGTAACACTGATTTCTGCCCTAATTACCGTGGCTAGTCATTTGTAATTTTCCTCTGGTTTATACCTTTTTATTAAATATGCTACATTAAAATAGTGTACATCTTATTCAAATATACAACAGTATTTTGGCGACGAAGTAAAAACGTAAAATGGATCAGAATCAATTTAGCTCGCTTCCTGATGCCTTCAACGAGGCTCAAAAAAGTTTGGTTGACCAAGTCATCTCTAAGCCGAACAAGCCAGCAGACAGCAAGTCAAAATTTACCTTTTTCCATACTGCTATTCGAAAACATCGACCACAAACAAGAGAATTTTAAAAACTAGATCGAATGTTTTGAAAATTACGGAACGTCGTCGACGAAACAAAAAAGGCCCAACTATTGTCAGTATCAATAGGGCTTGCTCATTACAATAATTTGTTATCATTCTTAGGACAAGAATAATGATAACGTTCGAATTAAAATATGAAGACCTAAAAAATAATTACCAAGTAACGTTGTAATCTGTCAACACTATTTTTTCAATACCTACTAGAAAGAAAACCAATTACCGTTAGAGCACTCTGCTCTCAACTGGCTTCACCAATATTCATAGAGACTTGTAATATATATTGGTAATCGATTATTATGGTAGCGATTACCTTCTTGTGGTTATCTATTGTGTTGAATAATAAAGTTCTGTTGTGATTAGATTGTGTGTAATTCACATGTTCCCAGTTCTATTACCTATCAGAAGGATATGTTAAGTGGCGACGAGGATTTAAACCTATTTTCGTCAGACATTCAAGAGTCATAGAATGTTTTCTATAGAGGTGGGCTAAACAGTTATTTTTTGGTATTAGGTTACTACGTTATGGCTCTATCCCAGTAATAGGTTCTAATAATAGGTTATTCCAGTAATAGGTGATTCAAGTAAACCCCTGCCCTACCGCTAGAATGCGCGCCCGTCAATCACTGCTGTTGCCAATAACTCTTCGGGATCCAATAACGCTTAGAATCACTGCAGTTCTTACAATAACGCCAGTTATTAGAATCACTCCAGTTATTACAATCACTCCAGTTCTACAACAGTTCTCAACTGTTATTAGAATAACCTATTGCCAGCCATCGTTCTGTTTTTGATCACCGACCTGGCGCTAGTGGTTCTAACCTATTACAAACTTACTTTTAGACATTTTGACTGGTAATTCATTAATTTATCCTCCTCGCCATTGCTAATAATGTTAATAATTTGCTTATTTAGTAATCTTACAAATGGTAAATAACACAAAATCAACCAAAATTATTGTGTAAATTTTTTTTTAACAAAACATTTTAGAAGCCAATTAAAAGTTGTCAAAATATATAACAAATTAAAAATAAATAGGCCAACTATGATACAAACGAATTCAGCTAAATAAATCTTTAAAAAACATTGTCCTTATTTAATTGTACTGCCAAGATTTTATTTTTAAAAAATACATATACATAGGTGTTAGTAAAACATATTTGAACAATTATAAAGACTCAACAATTACAAGTAGCTTGTATCAATCTGTTACCTAAGCATGTATTGTGTATTAAAATATTGGCTGTAAGATAAAATAAAGAAGAAAATAACAGAGGTAGAAGCAGGATTCAGGCTGGGCCATCTTAGGTCAAGTGTTTACTATGTCCCAATTTTTTTAAAAGCATTTGGTGGACTTCCAAGACTTCTGGTCCAGGAGGTACATTTAGCCTTTATCCACCTTTAGAAAGCTTTGACTAGAAAATAAGGTGTGGAAAGCACTGTTTGTCAGAGATAAGTGATAGTCTGAGATAAGGCATACAAGGCCTTTATAAAGGTGCAGAATTGGGAATTAAATTTTGAAATAGCAGCGTTACTAATTGTATACAAAAGTATTTAAAAAAAAAAGTTTTGATATCATGTCCCCTCAGCATTACACATCACCAAAGGATTAAATCAAAGTTGCTGCTAATCACCTGCTCTCTTTAATATGGTTATTAAACAACCTTTCTAGAAATAGGAGAGAAATATTAACACACGGGTTTGGAGATTTTGAAAGATATCTAATTCATAATACAAATTGCAGGAGTTTATCAACTCATTGCCACTGAGGAATGTGATCTGGAATACATGCTGAGGAAACTCTAAGCAGTATTCTGAAAAGGGCATGGAAATAAATCTAAAGAAGAAAGAGTTTGTGTCCCTCAACTCTTCGAGCACATTTTTTAGCATTGAAGATTAGAAATATGGAGGTCTACTAATCCTTCCTGGAAAGGAATCCTCTATTAATTAAGATATTTCATTGAAAATATTAAGAGAAAGGAAGACTGTAGGGATCCTAAACTCGTTCCTGTGGAATAAAAATGTTTCCTTTTAAAAGATAAAAAAAAAAAAAAAAAAAGATGATTATATCTTTCCTTATCACTATAAATTGTCTTTAAATTTGCTAAAATCTGTGGTGTGGAGAAGGAAAAGCTTAAACGCTACTATCTTTAGAGATGGGTACTCAGAGTGGAATTTATTTCATAATAAGAGCCCATCATGTTTCTAATAATATCATAAGACAATATATGATAGAGGAAAAAATCACTTGAGGTACACATGATGGTACATAAGGATCAATACAATTAGGGTTTCATGAATTAATTGCCACTTTTATTGGAATTAAGTCATCAATCCTAATTGAGGAAAAAAATATTTTAAAGAGTATTTAAACCAGGAGCTCATTCAAACAGGATGTATCAAAACAGAGGCCATAGTATATTTTCCTGAACAGATTAGAGAGTAGGTTGAAGGATGTCTGAGGAAATTGTGGATAGGGGATGTAAAGAAAGGTATGTGATCAAAAGATGGTTTGAACAAATAACTGATAAAGATTAGGATACAATAACTGAACAAACCTGAAGGTATTTTTCATTTTATAAGTTTCCAGAACAGAAAGGGTAATTATAAAAATCACAAAATGAGATAATGTATGGACTAAAACTATATAAAAAAACAAAACAAATTACAATAAAGTTTGTACAAATTTATCAACACCCCACATTATCATTGTACAATCACAATGAGTTTTTATTTAAAAGAACTGTTCTCATAAATACTTCACCAAAATATTGGACAATACTAATAACCATACAGATTCAATCAATTTACATCAGAGTTTTAAAAGGAAAAAAACAAAATGAATTAAAAATATTCAGTTTATTTGTTAACAAATCTATTTACAAATATTCCAATGGATTTAACCATAAAAATGATAACTAAAAAGTTTTATGAAAGAAACCATTCACAAAAATAAAAAAGCTATATATCAAAAGACTAAATACTTACTTCAAAAAGCAGTATTATATTTTACAAACAGGTAAAAAGGTAGTGTCTCGATGGAATCTAATATAAGTGTAAATATCCTTGGAATAACTATGAATTACAAAAGTCTAAACAGATTTTACAACAAGCTAATATTTTCATGATTTAATAATCATTGCAAGATTTTAACTATTCATTATAATCATCATAAGATTTTAATGACATTCATTTGTCATTACATTATTATTTGTAATATAACATAAGAAAAAGCATTTGATATTAACTAGCCATTTCAACTTTTTAAAATTACGATTAGAAAACATTAAGACCCTGAATATTGGAGAACTATTTCAGTCTAAGTAAATTTAAATTAAATCTGGTATTACAAAGCTCATATAAAAGTTTCAGCACTTTGTATTAAAGTAGAACCTCTCTTAACCAAGAGATTTTTTATCGATTCGCAATGAAACAAAAAAGGAAATCATGGAGATTTATTTACAAATTAAAATCAAAGCATTTATTTTTGTTCACAGTTTCGAACTCCATCTATTGTGATATGATTGTACTATGATCACGAATTTCTGTTTTAGTTCGAACCACGGCCGCTAGGAGCGTCACAACCCACTGCGACCAGTTCTTGTTTGCGTTATTAGATCACGTGACCTATCGGTTCTTCAATAATAGGACAGCCATATGAGTTATTCGATAACAGAAGTTACTCAACAGTTATTGAGAACCGATCTAAGAACGGTAACTGGTCGAATAACCTTAACCGATCGGTTCTTCTATCTGTTATAACCTAACACCTTACACCAACAACCCCAATTTATTGTTATTTCTCCATCGTTTTCGATGGAAGATTTAATAAATTTGACTAATATTGTAAAATATAGTTATTCTAAAATACAAATTTAGGTTTATTTATAGATATTTTAAAATATGATCACTGGTAATTTTTTTTTCAGTAATAGGTGATTGGTGATAACAGTTCCGAGTCAATAATAGGTTATTTTAAAGAATACGTTATTTTTGTCCCACCTCTAGTTTTCTAAGCCCCAGTCACCTAAGTCATCATATCAACTCAGCTAACCTATATCAGCAATATTCTCACTGTCTTGTCACTTAATTTTTCGCCCATCTCTCTTGCCGATCGTCACTAACAATGGATGAAAAACAGTTTAATCAATTCCTCACTACATTCACAGCAGCAGCTCTCTCAGCTAGTCAAAATCAGTTAATCAAAGACATTTTAGCAAATACATCAACGGACATCGCGCCTTTTGAGGGTTTTGATGCGAAAAAGGAGAAGTTTACTAATTACCTAGAACGCTTTGACAATTATTTGACGGTGAAAAACGTGAATGATACTGCAAAGAAAGCACAGTTATTGTGTGCTTAAGTAGGGTCTGCTCATTACAACAATTTATCCGCCTTTTTGGGTCCCCAAAAGCCACTAAAAGACCTATCTCATGACGATCTCAGGAAGGCTTTCACACAAATGCTTTCCCCATCAAAAAATGTAGTTGTCTCTCAGCATTATTTTTTTTTTCATCATATCAGGAGGACTCACAAACAATCCCAGAATATGTTGCAACTTTACAACGTAACCTCACTGATTGTGACTTTTTTGTGAGTTGCTCATGCAAAAAGAAGGTTTCTGTCGCAGATATATTTTTACGTGCACAATTTATCAGGGGTATAAAAGACAATTGGATTAGGGAAAAACTTCTACAATCTGATAATACGAAATTTGATGACATTGTAGCTAAGGCTGTAGCTTTAGAAGCATCTCTTATTCAAAGCCATGAATTGATGAATCAATCCAGTTCTAACTCATCTTATCAGACTGCCTCCACTAACAAAGTGTCACAATTACATAACCCTCGTCATGATCATCAACCCAGTAGGCATTCGAGAAACAAAAGTCCTTCATCAAGATTGTTTCAGTACAGAAATCGTTCACAGCCCCGTTCAAAGACCAACATTGACTTTCGAGCCTTAGGCATTCATGACCTTTGCTTCAAGTGTGGACGGTCATCTCATCGTGCTCATGAATGCTGCACACCTAGGTCCTCCCTCCATTGCAAAGCTTGTGGAAAGACAGGGCACATTCAAAAAGTCTGCATTACAACACTAACTAAGAACAGCATTGACAGTAAGCAGGTTGATGAATTATGTAGCTCTGACTCTGAACATATCTATGGAGTTAGTTACCTTGAACCTCTTCATTTTCACACAAATGTGAATCTTGTTGACCTATATGAAGTAAATGCATGTTCAGGTAAGTATCTTATTTCAATTTCAATCAATGGTAGACCTCATATAATGGAGGTTGACTCCGGTTCTCGTTTTTCAATTATGCCAAAAGACCGATTTGATACTCTAAACCTCTGGAATTGACTTACTTTCTTCCGTTTTCGTACTTTTTCAAACAATATTGTTACATGTGATGGCAAAGCGAAAGTAACTATCACACACAAAGACAAATCTATTCTCAGTGATTTATACATTGTTCCAGTCGGTCATGATGCCCTAATAGGTCGTGATTGGATAAGAGGCCTGGGGTTGGAACTCAAACAAATTGATATCGATATGTCTCTTCTGCTTTCAGACCAAGCAGAGATAAACATCCTCTCTCTTACCACCGATGACAATATTCAGGAATTTCGCTCAATTTTTGAAGAAAGAATTGGCTGTATACCCAAACTCAAGGTATCCTTGAATCTTTGAGACAACATCAAACCAATTTTACACGAGGGAGAGTTGTCCCATTTGCTCTCAGAGAACGAGTCAACAAGGAGCTGGACGCACTTGAAAAGGAGGGGATTATTACACCGGTAGCCACAAGTGATTGGGGCTCTCCCTTGGTCGTTATTCCAAAAGCTGACTCAGGATTTCGTATATGTGTCGACTACAAGTGCGGAGTAAATGAGAGACTCGTGTCTGACAACTTTCCAATACGGAGAATTGACGATGTTCTCAGCAGCTTACGGAATTCTAAATTTTTCTGCAAAATTGATCTGTATAAGGCCTATTTACATGTCCAAGTAGATGAAAACAGCGGTTCCATCCAAACTATCTCCACACATCGAGGGACATATCGTATGCATAGACTCAGTTTTGGAATTCGCACTGCTCCAAGTGCTTTTAACAGAATAATGTCGTAAATTCTTCAGGGTTTACCAAAATGTGAGCAATATTTTGACGACATCATTTGTCATGGCACAATATGGGAGGAATACGCACAAAATCTAAGTCTCTGCTTGCAAAGATTGTCAATGTATGATCTTCATGTCAACAAAAAGAAGTGCGCATTTTCTCAAACTAGTATTTAATATCTTGGCCATATTGTTGAACATAATAAAATTCGGAAATCACCAGAGAAAATTCAAGCTGTAGGAGATGCCACGTCCACAAAATGTGGATGACGTTCGTCGTTTTGTGGGCATGTTATCTTATTATTCGCGCTCCATTCCTGATTATTCGACATTGTCATATCCTCTTCGTAGGCTCCTTTGCGAGAACCAGATTTTCCAGTGGTCTTCCCAGTGTGAGTCTGCTTTTCTCAAGCTGAAGTCAGAAATGTATAGTGATCGTGTACTGGTGCCCTAGGACCCAACCCTGCCAATTGTTTTGACTTCAGATGCGAGTCCAGTTGGCATAGCAGCTGTTTTAAGCTACATCGTTGATGGAATTGAGCTATGCTTACATCTCCAGATCTCTATCCTCATCAGAAAAAAATTACAGCCAACTTGATCGCGAGGCCCTTGCCATTGTTTTTGCTGTAACAAAGTTTTACAACTAAATTTATGGAAGACGTTTTATCCTAGTCACTGACAATGAACCACTGACCAGAATCTTTGGTCACAACCGATCACTCCCTCAAATGACATCTGCACGCCTGCTGAGATATGCCTCATTTCTTGCAGCATTTGATTATTCAGTCAAATTCAAGAAAGG
This sequence comes from Euschistus heros, assembly GCA_003667255.2. Classification (NCBI taxonomy): domain Eukaryota; kingdom Metazoa; phylum Arthropoda; class Insecta; order Hemiptera; family Pentatomidae; genus Euschistus; species Euschistus heros. The sequence continues at coordinate 248,706 of RCWM02000009.1, forward strand.
AATTGAAAATGAAAATGTTGATTGTTTGTCTCGAGCACCCATTCCATCCAATCAACAATCTTTTGATGTTAAGATTAATGAAGAGGTTCATTTAATACAATTTGAAGCACTGCTTCAGATATTAAATGTGGAAATCACAGCTAAAACCATAGCCCAAGAAACCAGAAAAGACCCAGAACTTCAAGCTATAATTCAACATCTATTGTCTCGTTGTGAAGATTCACCCTTCATTATTTCAAATGGCTTATTGTTTCGACAAGACCGGGTAATCAAAAATTAATTAATCAAAAAGCCTCAGACCCGCTATACTGAGCCAGCTGCATGCCACCCACATTGGGATCATGCGAATGAAACAACTAGCAAGGCGTTACATCTTTTGGGAAGGCGTAGACAGAGAAATAGAACATCTAGTCAAAGCCTGTCAGGATTGTGCACTATTGCAGAAAAACCCTCCGAAAGTCGTCACTCATCCATGGAATGAACCTGCAAACAATTGAGAACGCAACCACATTGACTACGCAGGACCCTTTGAGAATCACCACTTCCTCATATGTATTGACGCTAAATCAAAATGGCCGGAGATTCGGATTTCCAGAGAAGCACCAACATCCTCTTCTACTATCTCACTGCTTGAAGATATATTCTCATACCATGGGTATCCATCAATCATTGTATCAGATAATGCTACAATTTTTACATCGCGAGAGTTTCAGAAATTTTGTTCCAGCCGAGGGATAAGTCAGAAGCTCATAGCACCGGGTCACCCAGCCACAAATGGCCAGGCTGAGCGTTTTGTGCAAACCTTTAAACACCGTATGAAGGCATCTGCGCATGAAAAAGGAACGCTGGCAGAACTTGTGCGAAGGATTTTGTTCCATTACCGTGTTTCCCCTCGTGGGAATGAGGTATCACCAGCGGAAGCATACTTGAGCCGCAAGATGAGACTTCAATTGGATGCTATTTTCCCCAAGCAGAAGGAAATGCCTCATCCCAGGGACAAGCTGGTTCGATCACTTCAAAAGGGGGAGAGGATTCAATTAAAGATGTTCCAGAACAACTCTGAAATATGGCAATTTGGCACAGTGAAACGTCAATTCACGACACTATCTTGTGGAATTGGATTCTGGGCGTATCTTGAAACGACATATAAACCAGCTCAATTCCACCAGGGTGCCATCAGCTCAATCAATGACCTATACCCATGGAAGAGATCTAGGAAAAAAGTCAGTGATTATTAATGCTCCAATCCTGCCCAAGCGAAACCCAGTGTCAGAACACAGCCAGCCAGAAGGAACACCTAGTAACCCGAATGAGGCCCCATCTACTGAAACCACTATACCTTCAACAAGTTCTTCAGGAAAAGAAGACCCAAATTGTCGTCCGATCCGATGCCGAAGACCACCATCATAACTTAAAGATTATTAGCACTAATATTTCAATATGTTTTCAGTGTGTTTTGTATGTTCAATATGATTATGTATGTATTATATATGTATGTATGTATTGCATGTTCAATATATTTTGTATGTTAGATTTTCATGTTTCAATTATTCTTATTTTTGTAAAAATTCAAATTTTCAAAATCCATAATTTTAGTCCCTGTCATATAAGTGGGGGAGACACTGTTGTGTATTACCGTTAGAGCACTCTGTTCTCAACTGGCTTCACCAATATTCATGAAGACTTGTAATATATATTGGTAATCGATACTGCGATTACCTTCTTGTGGTTATCTATTGTGTTGAATAATAAAGTTCTGTTATGATTAGATTGTGTGTAATTCACATGTTCCCAGTTCTATTACCTATCAGAAGTATATGTTAATAGCAGATTTGATTTATTTTTATAATAATTACCCATATTTTTATTTCAAATTGCATTGAAACCGTAAGGGTGAGGAAAATTTTTAATCTAAAAACTGCTATTATTTTCAGATTCCTCATCTCAAAAAACTTGTAGAAACAAAATTTTGTCGAAATCAAAAATATTTTTTTTTTACCTTTAAAATTTTGTATGATTTTAGAAGGCAAGATGCTGTCAATTTCTGAAAAAATGTAAATCATTTGCGCTATCTCACACATTTCGCCACCGATTAAAACCATATTTTAAGGTCATAAAAAAACCGTAAAACTGCATAGTTTAGCCCAAATCCGGAGGCCGCAGAATTTCCCATTATTGAGATATCTAAAGTTATAGCTGACCTCGGATTTTTTCATTCATATCAGTTTTTGTCCACCAAAATCTGGAGTAATCCCAATGTTATATACATGGATAAAAAGAAGAATGTATGCTTTATGCGTCAAATCGAGATTTGAGGTCAGTTGTTCATGAAAAAAAACTCCACTGATTTACAGCGGATTTTCTTGGAATTTTGTCATTTTTTTAGAGTTTTTGAGTACCCTAATGCCGGGTGGTGTCTTGAGCATTACGGAAGTATTTTTATATCTAATGGCATACATAACTGCAATTAAACGTCAAAGAATCATTTCTCTTTCTTGACTGAGAGCTGAGAAAAAAAATAAAACGTGATTTTCAAATTCTATTTTTTTTCTCGGCTCCTAATGCCCATTGGCGGCTATAACTCTAGTTTTGCTCTATTATAGGTCTCTACTACCCACGCACAAATCGGCATTCAAATCTGTGAGTTACAACTGCAAACGTCCCCTTGTTAGTAAATGATTTATTTCTGCGTTCCTAGTTCATATGGGGTTTAATAGAGAGCAGCTACTACAATGAGATGGAGATCAATTCACCCAAATTCTAAAAAAGGCCACAGCCTAGGAAGCTGCTAGATTTGATTCAGCAATTTTAAAATCTAATACAACTGGTGTGAATTAACTTGCTAAACAAGGATACATGCCACATATTTCTGTGCGCTATGGATCATTTCACAATGATTATGCCTCTCCAAAGCCTAGATACCAAAATAGATCTGATTTGCAATCTCGGTCACCTTCAAAACAGAGAAGTAGTCTTGACTACAAATACCTAGTAACCGGCAAGTTATGCATTCGCTGTTCAAGCGAATCTCACAAAGCCAGTCAGTACCCAGCGTAATTTTCAAAACTATTCTGCTCACCTGGCAGCAAACCTGGCCATGTAAGTAAAGTGTGCATCACCAATCACGCAACAGAAGCGAACTAAAGCAGTCCATCACACTGACCTCAGCGATCCTGAAACTGAACCGTCAGAGTGCCCAACAAATTGCATCACACAAGATGATTCCTACTTCAACTCTATTGTTGATATCTACTTAGGGGGAAAACCATGTTCAAAAGACTCTCAAAAGTATTTTGTAAAATTAAAGATCAAGAAAATATATGAAACATTTGAAGTTGATTCAGGAGCGGGTTATACCCTATTACCAGAGCAATGTTTTCAAAGACTAAGTATACCTCAGGCACTCAAATCTAGTGGAATTCAATTCTGTTCATACACCGGATCAATTTTTCATCCCCTCGGAACTGCCCAAGTGAATGTGGAACACCAAGGTAAACAATTTTGTGAATATATTTTCATTGTCAGGAGTGATTTTACACCTCTCATTGGTAGAACCTGGATCAGGCACCTCAACATAGTTCTTCAAGATCTTGATAGTCATAATACCAGCATTCAATCAGTAAACCTGATTGATTCTACTGTTGATTGATTCTACTGCTTGAATACAAAGATATTTGTGAACCCAAGATATGATGTATTCCAAACTTCTGCTGTTCCCTAAAGCTAAGAAAAAATTCTAAACCTACTTTCCTATAACCAAGGGACATTCCGCTGGCGCTCTGAGATAAAGTTAACCTAGAGCTTGATTTACTAGAAAAGCAAGGGGTTATCACCAAAGTCGAATGTTCAGATTTGGGATCACCATTGGTTGTGATACCAAAAAGTAATAACACAGGCTATGTGTTGATTACAGAATTGCCGTTAAAATTGGCAAGTTGGCAAGTTAAAATAACACGAACAGTTATTATTGGCCACTGAAAAGAATATGCTTATTATTAGTACTTCTAATTTTTTTCATGTGAAGATCGTCATTAATTTTTTTTACATGATGGAAAATTCTAGTTCGAAAGTACAAAATTCCTATCGATCTAATTAGTAGTGAGTAGTGAGATTCGTCGACCAAAAAATGATCGCATCAAGAAAAAAATTGTTTCCCGATATATCTTTTTAGCAAATGAGGGATCCAGGATTCTATTGAAGCTAACACATTTTTCTCTTTTTCTTTAGCGCGAAAAATTCGTTCACAAAATAGGCAAATTTCGACCACGTCGTTCCCTGGTAAAACTAATCCACCGCGATTCTTCGAAGCAATCAATCCATTTATTTTAGTAATTTAAAACGCTTTCAATCTCTTATCGTAAATCTTCGAAAGTTTGGTGTTATTTGATTTCGAGACTTGTCGTTTTATTAGAGTTAAGGTAGTTTGTGATATGTTTCCGAGCATATCCGCATTTTAATCGGCAATTAGATATTTTTTCTTCAGCTCAGCAATAATAGTTTTCAGTTGACATTTTCTCTTTTACAACCTATTTGCCTGTCGTCTCAAATTTATCAATTTCTTTTTCTTTTCGCTTACAATACTTTGAGTGGAGTGGAGGGTATTTTGAGCAGAGTTCAATTCAGCTGAAATACTTTCAAGCTGTGTTTGTAATTTTGTTACGTCGTTTCTAGCATTTGCCAACATTGACTTCAATTTTTTCTTGCCAGGAGATTTGGTGATTGTTGTAGGAAAACTATGTCTTTTTATCGCTCTTCTCTCCTACTTAAAAAAAAAAAAGTATAAAAGAAACCTCTAATATGAATCTGATAAAGATTAGAGTACATACATTTACACAAATGTAAAGATTTATATATAATGTGTATAGGTTTTATTTTTTTAAGAAATTTTATTTGTTATTATTTTATTTTTTATTTTTTTTACCACAATACAGCCCCTTTTCCTACAGCTAATATATTTGATTAATATATGATTGGCTGAATCAGGAAGCATTATCTGATTGGTAGATTCATTTTTTGATTGTAAATACTATAAGGATTCAAAAAACTGAAGCCATAGGGGTCACCTGTGGTGTAGTGGTTAGCATAGCAACCTACTAAACCCAAGATCGCGGGTCCGCAGCCCGGCAGATGACCTTAAATCCTTAGCTATGCCGTCCTTCGGAAAGGACGTAAAATGGGGGTCCCGAGCCTGTGCGATGTCAGGTACAGATCCCTATCCTAATTATACCTGGATAGGCAAAATTTAGGACTCCCTCCGTAGCATCGTCCGATTAGCCATAGCAGCATAAAAGTGACGTTAAACGAAATAAACAAATAAACTTGAAAATAGGGAATCGTTCCAATCTGAAGAAAATAAAATTTTAAGAATGAATCTACTGTATTTCGTTTGATAGCTCAGAAAAAATAAATAACTTAATTAGAGTTTTAAGAAAATTTTACTTACAAATGGAAAGTAATTGGAGGAATAGCATTCTTATTTTGGGCTTTGGTACTGCAACCAAAAGCTTCACAACACGGCATTTCACTTGAAACTGTAAAACCTCTTCAAAACAATCAAAAAATAAACAGAGCGTGGACAACAGCGAGGCTGTCATGTACCGAGGGGGCGGTTGGAGTGGGGGTAGCTTGTGCCACTCTTTCCCTTCCATTGCCGCTTCTACTCCTTTACGTATTCTGTGGAATGAACCGTATCATCAAAATATGTCGCAACGCCATCTAGGCCAGATAAAATGCTCTCGATGATGAAGAGCACACTCTTTGCGCGCAGGATCTGGATCGCCTCCGTACCTACAACTTACATGTAAATAAAACTAAATGCATATTCTTCAAACTAAGGTATCGTACCTTGGATACATCATAAGAAAATAAAAAATTTCAAAATCTCCAGAAAAAGTTAAGGCAGGCATGGGAGCACCACGCCCTGAAAATACTGATGAGGTACGACTTTTTTTTGGGTATGATTGCATATTACTCCCGATTTATACACAACTTATCAACAAAAACTGCTCCACTTAGAGGAATTCTTACAAAAAAACAAAAGTTTCTTTGGAAGCTTTTACCAGGTGTAGTAAGCCATGATGGAATAGAAACTCCAGATCTAGATTTTCTTTTATGGTTGAACATTCGTTCATGTGGTGTGACATTAGTCGACGTGCAGAGTAATGAACGGATAGCATGTAATGCTTCTGGCAATACCTTCTCCCATTGTGTATCTAAATTCTTAGTTTTTAATGCAAGCAAAATGGTTTCCCAAATGATTCCATTGTATCGCTCCACTTGTCCATTACCGCAAGGGTTATATGGCGTGGTTCGACTGGTGGCAATACCATTTGAATACAAGAAAGATTGAATTTCTTGGGATAAGAAAGATTTACCTCTCTCAGTGTGTATATACGATGAATATCCAAAGAGAGTGAAGATTTTGTTCAGCGCTTGAATAACTGTTGAAGATGACAAATCGGTGCATGGTATGGCAAAAGGGTATCTTGAAAATTCATCGACTATTGTTAGAAGATACTTCCTAGGTGTGCTGGATGGCAAAGGTCCTTTAAAATCAACGCTGAGTCTTTCGAATGGAGCAGTTGCTTTAATGAGAGTGTTTGGCTTACAATAAAAGCGTGGCTTGATCTCTGAACATGTTTTACAGAAGGAAGTTACTCTGCGAATTTCGTCAATTGAATATGGAAGGCTCTGAATTTTCACCCAGTGATTCATTCGAGTAATACCTTGGTGACATAGAGCATTATGATGAAGAACTAGCTTGTCTAAGGTATGTAGTGAGCAGCTGGTTCTAGATTGAGCATCAGCAGCAACATTTTCTCTCCCAGGTCGATAGATAATATCATAATTGTATGAAGCTAGTTCTAAGCGCCATCTTGTGAATTTTTCATTTTTAATTTTCCCTGGATGCTGGTTATTGAACATATATGAGACGGATTTTTGATCTGTAATTAATTGAAATATGCGTCCAACAAGGAAATGCCTCCATTTCCGAGGGGTTTCTATTATTGCATAAGCTTCTTTCTCAACAGCAGAATGTTGTTGCTCACTCTTTGACAAGGTTCTTGAAAATAAAGCTACAGGACGTTTATTCTGAGTCAAAATAGCAGCAATTGCTATATCTGATGCATCTGTTTCCACAGAAAATGGGATGTTTTCTTCAATATCCATTACAAAGGATTCAACAATGCAGTTCCGTAAATTGTTAAAGTCCTCAATTAAATCGTGATCCATGTGGAATTTCTGGCAATTAATTAATTTGTGTATTCTATCTGAAAATTTTGGGAGCCATTTAGAATAATAAGCAAACATACCAACTGCTCGTTGAAGTGAGGCCTTGTTTCTTGGGATAGGGAACTCAATTAATGGCTTAAGTCTGTCAGGATCTGGCTCTCGATAAGATCCCCAAGTAGTTTGATAGATTTTAAATTGAAATGGGATTTTTCTCTATTAATTTTTAAATTATATTTCTTGCAAACCTCTAAAAATGTTTGGAGATTGTAGTCATGGTCAGCTTGGTCTTTCCCACTCACAGTTATATCATCTAAATATATATTAACACCTGGTAAGTTTTCTTTCATCTTGATCTCGTCCATTTTTCTTTGAAAAGCAGCTACCCCATTAGTGACACCCATCGGAATTCGATTAAACTGCCAGTTTTCCAGCAGCCTCAAAAGCAGTATAAGGCCTGTCCTCTTTTCTGATTAGTATTTGATAATACGCACTTTTAAGATCAATAGTGCTATGAATATTATATTTAGCAACATTAGATGCTATTTTCTCAATAGACGGAAGAGGATATGCATCTAGTTTTGTGTACTGGTTAATGGTTTGCGAATAATCGACAACCATACGCTTGCGATGATTTCCGCTAACCACTAAAACCTGAGCCCTCCATAGTGAGTTGCTTTCTTCAATAACGCCATCAGAGAGTAGCTGTTGAATGTGGGACTGGATAAATTTTTCATCCTCTTCTGAGATGTGGCAAGGCTATAGGCTATAGGCTCCACAAAAACTACTACTGATACACAAAACAGGTTTACTTCCACCAAATTTGATTGACAACCCCGAATGCTATTTTAGAATATCATGCCCCAAAATGCATCAGCACAGCAGTCTTTAAGAATATTAAGTCTTGTATTACAATAGATACTGTCAAGGACCTGCAAATTTACAGAACATATGATTTACATTCTTCATATGATTTACATTCAACATATGATTTACATTCTTTTCAACCGACTTCAAAAAAGAGGAGGTTCTCAACTCGTCTGTATTTTTTTTTTTTTTTTTTTGTGTGTGTATGTTACGCGATTACTCCGTCAATTCTAAATCAATTTTGATGATTCTTTTTTAGATCGATAGGGAATACTTCAGAGGTGGTCCCTTAAAAAATATTTTGAAATCGACGTAGCACTTTTTAAGAAAAATCAAAAAAACAGTTCATAAAACCACTTATTAACTGTTTTTTTTATTTATCATTAAAAGTGCTGCTTAGATTTCAAAATATTTTTCATGGGACCATCTCTAAAGTATGTCCTACCGATCTAAAAAATAATCATCAAAATTGATTCAGAATTGACGGAGTAATCGCGTAACATAAAAAAAAAAAAAAATATATAGATGAGTTGAGAACCTCCGTCAATTCTTAATCAATTTTGATGATTCTTTTTTTTTTTGGCCGGTGGGGCATACTTCAGAGGTAGTCCCATAAAAAATATTTTGAAATCAACGCAGCACTTTTTAAGAAAAATCAAAAAAACAGTTCATAAAATCACTTATTAACTGTTTTTTTTTATTTATCTTAAAAAGTGCTGCGTTGATTTCAAAATATTTTTCATGGGACCATCTCTAAAGTATGCCCTACCGATCTAAAAAATAATCATCAAAATTGATTCAGAATTGACGGAGTAATCGCGTAACATAAAAAAAAAAAAAAAAAAAATAAAAAAAAAAAATATAGATAAGTTGAGAACCTCCATCAATTCTTAATCAATTTTGATGATTCTTTTTTTGGCCGGTGGGGCATACTTCAGAGGTAGTCCCATAAAAAATATTTTGAAATCAACGCAGCACTTTTTAAGAAAAATCAAAAAAACTGTTCATAAAATCACTTATTAACTGTTTTTTTTATTTATCTTAAAAAAGTGCTGCGTTGATTTCAAAATATTTTTCATGGGACCATCTCTAAAGTATTCCCTACCGATCTAAAAAATAATCATCAAAGTTGATTCAGAATTGACGGAGTAATCGCGTAACATACAAAAAAAAAAATAAAATAAAAAAATATAGATGAGTTGAGAACCTCCGTCAATTCTTAATCAATTTTGATGATTCTTTTTTTGGCCGGTGGGGCATACTTCAGAGGTAGTCCCATAAAAAATATTTTGAAATCAACGCAGCACTTTTTAAGAAAAATCAAAAAACCAGTTAATAAAAATCACTGTTATATAACCTTACATTCTATACATATTTATGATTATGATTATCTAAAATTTTCATGGTAACTAAATCTAAATTATTAACAAAAATAATTTACAGATACAGTCAACTCTCGATGTGTTTTACTTCGATAAGCTAAGTTCTTAAATTCGAACAAAATCTGCGGTCTCACCTCAATGAAACGATTTCAGATAAAGAACGTGAAAATCGTTTTGAAAATAAGGAGAACTGAAAATAGGGTTCAAAAGAAAGAACTTCTATGACCACCTCTATGAAACGAACTATTAGAAGTCATCGCCTCTATAACTCGAACTCAAATTAAAAGAATTTCATGTGTAATTTATATTCCGGTTTCCCGTCATTGTTTGTCTTTCCAGTTCATAGTTACATCAGTCACTCATTATTAGTTATTCACTCGAGTGAATAATTTTACAGTGGCTATTGTAAATTCTTTCAATTAACGAAAAGTTAAAATTGATTTGCAAAGTGGAGAAATGAGAAAGAAGTTGGGCGTTTGTTGCTAGTGAATTCCGAATTCCGCGTAGTTCTCTTTCAACCATCTTAAAGAATAAAAAAAGATCGCCACTGGTGGAAGGCGGTAAGTCTACTTATAGGCACCCTCATAAAAAAAGCGCAGTTCAGCTGAAAGTTATATGATAAATTGGTACCGGGTATTTAATTTTCTGTATCAATGATTTTATATGTATGTAAAAACAACTTTCCCATTAATGAAAATGTACGTAATGATTTAAACTACAATTTTCCCATTTACATGCAGATAAGCAGAATGATAAACTCGATAATTCTTTGTTCAGTAAGTCGAACTATTTTTCAGGGTAGCTTGAAGATCGAGAATTGACTGTATAAACAAAAATATACTCACCACTAAAAAGTAAAAAATAAAAATAATTTTTAGGAAAAAAAACAAAACCGACTTCAAGATTAAACCTATATAATTAAACGAAAATAATATTTTAATTGCTTCGAAACAAAAACCATTAAATGACAATCAACGAAATTATCGATACTTATATACCTATTCACAATTTATGATCAGTTATTTTTGGAGTCGGTGCCAACCAAAAAAAAAAACAACAGAATTTGAAAAGAAATGGTAATTGTAAAGATGCTCCCACTGTTTCATCACCGCCACACCACTGTCTTCGGCCATTCGAAAGTTTATTGCTAAGGCAAGATTAAACTGACCTTCTTGGCTGGTACCGACTCTAAAAATAACTGATCATAAATTGTGAATAGGTATTTACAAGTATCGATAATTTCGTTGGTTGTCATTTAATGGTGTTTGTTTCGAAGCAATTAAAATATTATTTTTCATTTTTTAGTTCGTTTAATTATATAGGTTTAATCTTGAAGTCGGTTTTGTTTTTTTTCCTAAAAATTATTTTTTATTAATTCATAAATATTATGACTAATATGGTTATAAAGTAATAATAACTTATCTGCATCAGAGGCCTTGATAGATTGTGTAAAGACTTCGAATGTTTTCTTCCAGTGATTCCATTGAGATGAGCTTGTTCCAGATGTGTGTTCTGATTCAAAACTTTCGGGATTGAAGTATTTATCCATCGTGAATTATAGTCGTCTAATTATGAGTTCAATAAATTGTGATAATTTAAATAGACCTTAGACGAGATAATAAGGCTGTATTGAACTCATAATAACACATTTATCAATAATACAATATAACCAGATGTTACATATAATTTGGTAACCAGGACAACATTAATTAATAAAAACTTTTCACCACACCCCTTAAAAGCACACTAAAAAATCCGTACGTATGTTTTAAAATTTCACCGTACTTTTTGTTTATCTAAAAGGTGGTAAAAGTTGCTATTAGAGTCTATATATGAAGTTGTAATCGGTTAAGTTAAAATACACATGCCAGAACGCTAAAGATCCCGTACTTTTATGAAATCCACTTTTTTTTGGCACATTTTTCACTACAACACCGAAACTGTTTGTTCGATCCAAAATTTCATTTTTTCATCTCAAAAGTGGTTAAATTTATTACTATATGATATATATATATATATATATATATATATATATATATATATATATATATATATATATATATATATATATATATTTATATTAAATCCCGTGAAACACCCACATCAGCCCATTAAACATGTCATAATTGTCATATATTGCCAAAATATACACATTTAGCATGCTAAAGCATGGGTGTTACAGGGTGTGTAATATACAATATAGGGAGTTATTGTGAAAAATGTGCAAAAAAACGTGAATTTCACAACATTTCGGGGTTTTTTAGCGTGCTTTTAAGGGGCATTATTATAACCTTATATATAATAGTCTAATAGTAAATTTAATCAGCTTTAGATGAAAAAAAGTAATTTTTAATTGGACAAATAGTTTCGGAGTTCTAGACAAAGAAGTAGGACAGACATGTTTTCGCGAAGAAGTGGAACTGACCCCCAGTTGGCCAATTTCTACACTTTTTCCCAAGACCATATCTTCACGGTTAATAGTCCGGTTTCGGAATATTTTTTTTTTTCATTTCGTAGGTTATTACTACAATTAACACTTAAAGATTTTAAAAAAGCTTCGTTTTCGTGCTGTAGGTACAAAACCGAAAATAATCGTTATTTTGGGTGGTGTTTTGCGATTTTGAGTATGAAGACGACAACTGCCGTGGTAGCAAACTTCAGATTCGATTCAGCACCACAAAAAACATAAAGATCCTTCGGCAAACCCTTATTTTAGTGGACTAATGTGGGTATCGCTGCAGTGCTCTCACATCTTAAAGACGGTGTTGAACAGCCGATCAGCTTTATATCTTGTCCATTGACATCTTTTGAGCAACATTACAGCCAACTAGACTGTGAAGCGTTATCAATATTTTGGAGTTTTTAAAAAAAAAATGTATGTATCTGTATGGTACCAGATAAGAATTTACATTAATCACAGCCAATAAATCCATCATGCACATCTTTAATCAAACTTCAAAACTTCCCTCCATAACATCAGCACGATTGCTTAGATATGCCACCTACCTAAGTGGGTTCGATTACAATATTGTACACAGACCGCAGAAAAACATCTAAACGTTGACTATTTCTCTCGAGCACCTCTTGCGAACACACCTTACCTCCCTGGTGAAGAAGATGTCATTCAAGACCACCAGATATCATTAACGGCGATCAATAGCCCCGAAACTTCATAAGATTCAAATCTCTCGAAACTTAGGGCTGCATTACACTCCGATGCAAACACTGATCCTTACACTCTGGAATAATGGCCTTCGCGTCTATATTCCGAAATCATTAAGACCAGAGATTCTAAATGAACTACATTTTACACACTTGGGAATATCTAAAATGAAATTCCTGGCACGCCGATATTGATATTGGCAAAATATTGACCAGGATATTGAAAGACATGTTAGATTATGTTCCTAGATCAAAAACAATCCATCCAAAGTTGTCCATCCATGGGGAGAGCCAGATAAGAACGCATCCACATTGACTATGCCATTGTTTTTCTAAACCATTATTATCTTATACTAGTCGATGCAAAATCTAAAAGGCCTGAAATTAGAATCACAAAAGAAGCTTCTACCCCTTCCAATACAATTGAATTTTTGAAGGACATGTTCATTTCTCACGCCTTCCAAGACGTATTGGTTTCAGACAACGCGAGTATCTTCACTAGCACGGAATTCTCCAATTTTCGTGCTTCAAATGGAATCTATCAAAACAATTAACCCCCCCCCTCCCGGACACCGCGCTACAAACGGATTGGCAGAGCGCTATGTACAAATCCTCAAATACAAGTTAAAATGCATGAACGACAGCAAGATTCCAGTTAAACATCTAGTACGTGACTCCTTAAATCGCTTTCGGGCGACTCCGCTCCAGTCTGGAAAGTCACCTGCTGAAAATTGTTTAAATAAACAACTCAAAATTAAATTAGACTTACTCTGGCCACCCACTCCACATATCAACTTCAACTCAAGTTGCAAAGCGAAATTTTGGTGTGGGAGACCATGTGTTGTTGAAAAATTATATGGGAAGCAAGCCATGGGAGTTCGGCACTATGAATTTTTTTTAATTGATTGCAAATATATAACAGCTGTCAGAACTTATCTAACTTAGTATAACCAACATTTGTTGTTTAAAACGAGACAGAAACGATTTGATTATGATCGTGATAAAACGAGAAAGAAAACCCCAAAATCTAATTTTTCTTCTATTCATAGGCACAAGAGACGCACTAGGCGATCCTTGGCCTACTCTATAACTATTGCCCAGTCTAGTTTGACTCTAGCAAGTCTTTGAGACACCTTCAAACTTCGTAGGTCTTCCAATACGTTATCCTGCTCCGCGGCCTCCCTCGAGCTCTCACTTCATCTGGGGAGTAACCATGACAAAGTCATCATCCGTTCTTAGTAGCTGTCCCAACTAATTCAGACGTTGAATTCTGACATAGTCAGACAATTTCATATCTCTATACAGCGCATATAATTCATAATTCATTTTAAGACGGTATGCTTGATTTCCTTTTATAGATTCTAGAATGTGCCTTAACACTTTGCGCTTGAAAATGTCTTCACAGAAACATAAATTTAAGATGCCACGAATTCAAACATATCTCCCAAAACTAACTCTGCGTATCCAGTTCAATTCTAATATCCGTTTTATTTTTTATTTTTTAGCGAAGTATATCCTTTAAATCTATGCGATCTCAAAATATCTTTTTCATGGCCTATTTGTGACAGTTGGCAGAACTTCATTTCCTCTTTGGATGTTTAAGTGTGCAATTCTCAAATATACCTTGTGGTCTGTAAATATGTCTGAGAAAGTGATTCCAGTCCCAAATGAAACCTTTGATACACAGTTGTCAAGATCCATTCTAGAAAGTAGAGGTCCATCTCTAACAGGCTTTTGAAGTCGGCCATTTTATTAATTCATATTTCTACTCTTAAAAATCGGTTGATTGAAATGAAAACATGGTTTTAATTGTTTATAATTTTTGTTTTAGATTACTCTTTACGGTTTGTTGTTTATTGTAGAAATAGGAACTCTTTTTTTTTTTTTTTTTTTTTTTTTTTTTTTTTTTTTTTTTTTTTTTTTTGTAATTTATTATCATGATATTAACAACAAATAAATTCGATAACTTCTAGAATAAAGAACTTACGTAACCTACTATTTTTTTAAATCACAGTTTTGGATTTGTGTCATAATTAATAAAAATTAATTCTTGATTGAAATGTAATATAGAGGTTGGAACAAGAAACTGTAATTTTAGCAATTTACATAAGATATTTTCGTGTTATATATATATAAATAAGCCCTTACACACAATATCTATTTAGGCATGTTAAAATTCCAAATATCAGAAGTAACTATTTAAGCTTAATAAATTGCTGACTTTTGCTTAATTTTTTCTGAAAAACACTCCATTACTCACCGTTTACAAAAACAGAAGAACAATGTAATATAAACAATAAGATGTAGCTACAGTTACTGACAGCTGTAAAGAACCTCTTTCGGATGTCACCCGAATTCCAACCGAGGTAATGATGGACACGGCTTAGGTAGCTAAAGTGGGGACCCTTAACTGGGGAAAAATCTGGCGGTTGAGCATGAATTCTGGCCAAATCACCTCTTTTCACGACCGTTGGCTCAGAAACATTACACCCTTACCTAATTACAGTGGTAGAGGTTTTTTTTTAAAATTAAATATTTCTTTCTTAATGATAAAAATATTTTTTAATTAGATCAATACAAAATTAAATAAAATAAAAATTAACGTTCCATCTGATTGCCACTAAAAGAGAGTGCTAAATGATACTGTAAGTACAACGCTGTCATGTCAAGTTCAAGTTCTCAAACTACTGGAAAAAAATTCCACTCAATTGTTTTTTTTATTTTTGTAACAAAACTTGTAAAAACTTTTAACGAGACTTAAATGACAAGTACTCATTTCGTGGTGAAACTGACAATTTATTTTTTATGAAGCGATAAATTCCACTGATCCCCTTTGAATCCGCTATCTAGGAGACCAACTGGACAAACGTTTAACTTGGAATCCACAGACATGACTAATAGGACAGGCAACTGCTCGTCGTTTTCGTCTTCTCCAACATTTCCTGGACAAATGTTCAAAACAACCGATTTACTACAAAACACTCATTTACATGACAGTTATCAGACCAATTTGGACTTACGGAGTTGAGCTTTGTAGCTGCACTAAACCATCTAACTTATCTCGTATGCAAGAAATTTTATTGAAGTGCTACCAGTGGGTAGTTGTTTAACAAGAAATTGTTATGTTATTATTTTACGTTATCATCACATTTACTGGATGTATGTTTTTGTATGTACACTTGTAAATTTCAATAAATAAATAATTAAAAAAAAAAAAACCCAATGTTTCTTATTATGTCACAAATAAAGTTCTCCATGGTGATCTAAATGTCCCTTATGCTGCATATTTGGCCTATACTAGATGCCTCTCCTCTATTACAATCCCCATACTCACTCTAATCCACTAGTCTCCAAACTTGCTTCTCACTCAATTCCCTATATCCCTCCAAGGTGCCTGAAAAGAACCTAGGGACTTTGTAATGTTGAACATTCTTCGAAGTGTTACTAATGGATAATTCTTCACATGTTATTGATATGCCATTGTAATAATTTTACCGCACATTTACTCATTGTATATATTGTATAAAGTTTTAAATACCAATTTTATTAAAAAAAACAAAACAAAAAAACTTTCTGTTTTCGGTCAAGCTTATGAAACTTGAAAGAGAATAAACCTTAATAAAGGATTTTTTAAACGATTAGAACCTATAAACACAAAATAAATGGCGAGACAAAAAAAAATGTCCTTTTTTTATCGAGAACGAGGCTTATTATTGATAAAAAAAAAAAGAAATCATTCAATACTAACTAATTGAGAGTAGATAGACAAGAGACACGTGCCGTCAGTAGGAGCTCCTAATCAACCGAGTAGATAGAACGGTTCTGTATTGCCTTGAAAACGTCCGTGCATTAGCGAAATGAAGTCCACGGGTAAGCTAGCGAACATATTCCAAAGTCAGTTATGCTAATGTATTCAAAACCGCACTATGCTGCAATAAACATATGTAATTGTTGAAAAAAAAAATGAAATGTTCCATTAATCATTAATACAGCAGTTTCATGATAAAACCTGAGCCATATTATAATATATTGAAAGAGGTGTTGGGTGGTATCAATCAGAAAAAAATTTAGGCAATGTTTGAAAATTAACAAACATATCTTCTTTTCTTTGCCAACGTTTCGGCCTAATCATTGATGGCCATCGTCATGGCTAAAACAAATAATTGTCGAATAAAGAAATAAAAAAGAGAGGAAAGGTAAAAATAAAATAATTTATAAATAAAAAAAATAAATAAATCGATACAATGAAAAATAATAGAGTTAATAGACATTTTCAAATAAACTGATAAAAATGAAGATTAATTTTACTGTGATAAAGAAAATAAAAATAAAATGAAATATGATAGGGTTAATAAACAATATGAATTTTTGTATCTAAAGAGTTGATATTATGAAGAGCTTTAAATAAAAAACTTTTAAAATAAATAAGGTATAAGATGATTAAAAGTGTAAATGAAAACAAAATAAAGTAATAAGAAAAAACATACCAGATGGAAAATTGGAAAAAAAAACTAAAGAATTCTTTCAATATATTCACTCATAGCATTCAGTTATTCAATAAACAATGATATTATGGTATACAATATTTTATCAAGGAATATATTCATTCGTGAAATTTTAAAAATTAGTGGAAAGTTACCACAAAATTTTATCACCAAAGATTCTCACTACACATTATTCCATAAATGTGTAGTGGCTAGAGGAAGAAACCGGAGTTAGTTGGTATTCAGTTTTGGATTATTGATGCCGAGGTAGTCCTGTAAATTTGTTCGGTCGGGATTAGCTTGCATCAAATAGGGGTTATTTGTTGTTTTTTTTGTTTTATGTTGTACTTGAAGGAATGTAAAATTCTCATTCAATGTCGTCCAAATTCACCACAAAATAAGACAGCCGGA
Source organism: Euschistus heros (assembly GCA_003667255.2). Lineage (NCBI taxonomy): Eukaryota > Metazoa > Arthropoda > Insecta > Hemiptera > Pentatomidae > Euschistus > Euschistus heros. The sequence continues at coordinate 266,242 of RCWM02000009.1, forward strand.
AAATTTTGAAACAATCGAATAATCACTAGTCAGGTTTTTTGGTTTTAGGCAAATTTTATCCGGAATTACTCATTTTGTGGTAAAAATGTTAAAGTTATTTTTTAATTACGGATACATTTATGATAACATTGTCTCGTCGCGCATTTGAATTAGAAGCGAATTAGTGTGAAAGGAAAAGGACAAACCATGTTAAGATTTTTTTTTCTCTAAAGAACGCCTATTACCATACGCTGAGAGAGTCTTGGGTCCATATCAAAGTGGTTTCAGACGTGGTTAATCCACTACTGACCCAATTTTTACACTCAGAACTATCCTGGAGAGAGAGGGCACGAATATAAGACACATCACCTATTTATAGATTTCCGGTCAGCATATGACTGTATCAATAGGGAAAAGCTCTACCAATTCATGGGAGAGTTGCAGATACCCAGAAAGCTAATACGGCTGGTTAAACTGACAGTGAAAACTGTCTCATGCTCAGTTCGTATAAGTGGAGAGCTTTCAGAAGAGTTCAACGCCTCAGGAGGAGTAAGGCAAGGAGATGCTCTCGCCTGCCTCCTCTTTAAAATCGCCTTGGAGGAAGCAGTAAGGGACTCAGGTATACAGACCGGTGGCACCATATTTAACCGACAAGTTCAACTTTTAGCCTATGCTGATGATATAGACATCGTAGGACGCTCCTTCCAGGTAGTCAAAGAAGCTTTCTTGGCACTGGTGCAATCAGCTGGAATACTCGGGCTTAAAGTGAATGAATCAAAAACTAAATATATGGTGATGGGAGATAAACCGAACCTAAATGAAAGCGCTTTATTTGGAAAGTATACTTTTGAAAAGACTGCAGACTTCGTATACCTGGGATCAATGGTATTGCAGGATAATGATGGTGGAGCTGAGGTAAAAAGAAGAAAAAGATCTGCTAACCGATGCTATTTTGGCCTACAAAACTTATAATTGGACATACTCTCTCAAGACAGACCAAACTTCACCTTTATTTTTATTATTATATATATTTTATTGAAATAAGTGTACAATCTGACTCAATAAAGGGCAATAGGTACAGAGATAAATGTATTCATTCATACTATATTTACAAATGCGCGCGCGCACACACACACAAACACACACACACACACAACTAATAATAATAAAAAAATAAAATAAAATAAATATCTTCATAAAAATAAAACTAATAATTATTTACAATAATCAAAAATAAAACAAAATTAAATTAATATTAAAATACACACATTATTATTCATTCATACTATGTATACAATACTAACAGCACGGGGAACCCCGAATCGAACCTATTCCCCACTTATTGGGAGTCAAGGCCAGACGCGTAGAGATCCCAGCGCTGCTCTCTCAGCTGCATCACTGGTAATATCCAGTGGAGACTGAGTGGGAGCATAACATAACTTTATACATTACAAAACGTCTCGGGGCCATTGCCGTTTTAACCTTCTTGGAGGGTTATAAGGATGGTTATGACTGGATAGGGATTGAACCAGAGGATTGGGATAATTGGATATATTTTGATTAAATTTCGAGAATTTTGAAGGAATGAGATCAAGGACAAAAGGTATTTTTAGGTCATTATGTAGGGTTTTATTGGTAACATAATAAGGTGCGTTGACTATTGTTCGGAGGACTTTGGATTCGAAGGATTGGATACGTTTAATATTGGATTGTCTTGCTGTTTCCCACAGTTAAAGTCCTTAGGTCCAAATAGGTTTCGTTATAAATGTTTTGAGGCTGGGGTTGTGGCATGGCCCCTGTTCCAGTAGGTAGGCTCTCTGGCACCCATCATACTAGCATAGGAGATGGCTCCATTAACTGGTCTAGATGGCTGTCTTCTTGCTTGCCTCACTTCTTCATTCCTTTCTTGAGCTGGTCCACCTTTATAAAACTATAATTCGTCCTGCTCAGGACCGTGAAGATTGAGGAGGCTGTTGATGGAGGCCAGGACCCGTCTCCGGGTTGTAGCGCCATGAAAAAAAAAAAAAGGACAATTAGTAATATGGAGGTTCCTGAATCCATTCATACAATATGTAAAATGAAAATAAATAAAAGTTTAGAATGTAATATAGGTTTTATAAGAGCAATTTTTTTCACAGCTATTATTTCCTTTTTGTTTTCAGAAAAGCATAAGATACTTAAATCTATAATAGCTAAAAACCAATAATAGTTTCATGCAGGAGTATACCTGTAAGTGACGCCAGATGTGAACTTTTAAACGAATGATCAGTTCAAACCTGATATATATTGTGGATAATTATATTATAGTGATTATATTAATGTATAATAATTAGTATATCAGTGAATAATATACTATGTACTAATTATAGCATATAACTAGTGCTTTGTATGTGGGCAAATAAATAAATAAATGGGATTAGACCGGGTGGAGCATCTACGTCATTAGAATAGGTATGCGAATAAAAAACAATTCGTTGTCCTACAGAGATTCTGTTTCCGAAACCAATTAAAATTTTTTTTTTATTTATTATTATATCAATTTATTGAAATTTACAACTGTACAAAATATATACATGAAGTAAATGTGTTGATAGTGAATACAATGGCATGTAAATAACTTGTGAAGAACTACTCATCAGTAGCACCTCGGAGGATTATCGGGATTGGTGTGGGAAGCAATTTGAGATATTAGGGGATTTGAGTGGTTATGGAGGTTACTATGAAAGGATAGATATCTGGTTTGGGCTAAATCAGCAACATATAAAACATTAAGATCTTTATGTATAAGTTTATAGGTGACAAAGTAAGGAGCATTGAGGATTTTTCGAAGGAGTTTGGATTGTAAGGATTGGATACGAGATGGATTGGATGGTTTAGTGGAGCTCCAAAGCTCAACTCCGTACGTCAAAATAGGTCTAATCACGGTCATGTGTATGAGTCTTATAATTAATTGAGACCTTTGAACGTTGGTCTATTAAATGTTGAAGTAGTCAGTTTCTTGTCGTTTTAGTCTTGTATGTGGATTCCAAGTAAGACGTTTGTCCAAGGATTTTGCTCATGATTAGCAAAAGGGAAATAGGACGGTATGAGGATGGGAGCTCAGGTGGCTTTTTGGGTTTTTGAATCATCTTAACTATAGTCAATTTCCAGGAGTCAGGAAAATATGTGGTACGGAGCACAGTATTATATATAGGTATGTTAGGAATATGATGGCTTTCTAAGGAAGGAGGTTTAGGACATGGAATGTAATTAGGTCGTGTCCAGGGGCTTTGTTTGAAGGTAGTCTATGTATAAAAAAATATTTAATGTCAGCAAAAGGGGGGAGGTGAGTATTTTAAGGCAACCCAGAAAAAGGAAAATTAAGTCTTATACTAGATCAGACGTGAGGAAAGTTGGTGATGACACCGGAGAGCGGAAAGTACTGGAACCGAAAGAGACCCAAGGATGGTTTAATCAGGAATTAAGAGGTGTCGGAAATGGTGTGGCACGCAGGGAACAGAAGGGAGCTTGAAACATACACAACCTATCCATTAGAAATTACGATAACTGACATCTTATGCTTCGAAATCAGTAATAGTAATATTTGTAAAGTTTGAATGAATGAATATTTTTGGAAACTTTCCATACAAACAGGAGTTGGCTTGGCAGCCTCACAATAACTAGAAAAAAAGTTATGGCAATAAAAAACATAGAATAGAAACAAATAATTACAAATGAAAGTACATGATAAAAAGTAAATCCATCAAATCAATATTCAATGGCAGAACTAAGGAACAAAAAAATGTTGTTTAGCTTGTCGATGCTATTTAACTTCAATACACTTTCAAGAGATTGCAAACAGTCCTTTTCAATAACATACTTATGTAGATATCGCTGCCTTTGAGATTCGATTGCAGGACAATCAAATAGCAAATATTTCAAAGTCTTCAATGTTTGTATGGCACCATTCCCGCAGATCATCCACAGCAACCACTTTGACCACTTTACATTGATTTCTATGAAGTATTCTTAAATATTCATTGTTACACACTCTTAGCCGACTAACAGTTCTTAATTTTTGTATATTTATATTAAATATTTTTCTGGCTTGGGGTTAGTAAAATTGCAAATACTTCTATAAGAAGGGTTGTACATTGAGTTAAACGCTCGGCTCATATCTTTCGAAAATAAATTGAGATCAGAGAAGCTATCAACAATGTTATTGGCAAAGGCTATCATTTTGATCTGTGAGATCCAGTTGTAATTTAAATCTTGTTTATGGGAGTCCAGAAACAAAAGCCTCTGAAAACATTTTCGTGGCAGTCTATCTTCCGTTAATGACAGTATTTTTATGCAGAAATTAAGAAGTCATTTTAGTTTACCAAGCGTCACTTTTTCCTTTCCTCAGGATATCTTTCACTTTCGCAGCTGCAACATTTGACCTTTGTAAAAAGTGTTTAGATGCTTGGGAAAATTTTCCATAAGAGAAATCAGTAATAAGAATATTTGTAATGTTTCTGGCTTACTATAGATTTAGATTTAATGTTGACACTATGAGCTAATTCCATAGAAATTTTTAATGTAAAACATTTAAGAGTAGAAGGGAAATTCGATGCTAGGTCTACATTCATGTATTGTACATATTCTCTAATCGACAAAGTAAAAAAAAAAAAAACTTTAAATGTATACGTGTTCTAGCGAGTTTCTGTGTCATCTTACAAAGATTTCCGCAAACCAATGGTGCATTGATGCCTCTAGCAATAAGACATTCATTTGTTTTTAAAAACAAAGGGTGTTTTTACGTTTTCAAATAATGCCTTTGGGCCCATTGAAACAGTAAGCCTCGGTGTCTTAATATGGATCATAACGGATCTAAATTGATGGAGTGAGCATTTAAATGGAGAAAAATTTGAAGTGAAGACTTAAAGATACAATATTAATGAAGAGGATATTAAGACCAGGGTTTATACTAAAATACCAACAAAAATTAAATTTCGGAAGAACAAAAATACTGAAAACGACACCTCAAACTTATAAAAGGGAATGAAGGCGTTGAAAAAAAATTCTTGGGTCTAACGGAAACTGAAAAATCCAAAAAGAAAAGAGCCTGTTTATTATCGCCGTATGAGACCTACTCCGATTCCATAGTGAGTTACTCAAATTGAGTGGCGAATACGATCTAGATTGGCCAACTGATGCAGAGAGTGGAGAAAAATGTGGCTTCCCTAATCCTGAAAATATAAATGTTGAAGATTTCTTGTTTTTCAAATTTTAATGAAAAGAACAAATGAAACCGACTATCAGGTTTCATACAAGTCGTTTGAATCAATACTAATTCCACACAATTATTACTCAGATCAAAGTTCCCCGTGTAATGTATGAAAGTGCATCATCATATTCCAACTTAAGTGATTAATTTTATTTATATAACAATATTGACGGATTTAGCTATAAAATAATCTTGAATTTACACCAAGTTATGTTGGTAATCCTCTTCCTTCCGTAGAGAATACTTCCTTGTTACACACCTTTTCCAAGATATCAACACCTGCCACTCTCCCTTTATTTATATAATCATATAATTCAAGTCAATCCAATCACCACATATAAGATCCCGTCTTTCAGATTTCTATACTCCATTTTACAGAACTATTGCATTCCAACGATCCTTGCCAGCTCCTCTACTCTCAGGAATTCTCTCTCTCTTCACATTCAAAACACTCCTCCACCACCTCCTCTCTCTCTAAGTTGACGCGCTCTATTTACATGGATGCTTTATAATGAATGTCATTCTTATATTTCATGGATAAAACCTGAATTAACAATTTTTTTATGATAATGTTTTCATCTGTATAGATAATTTTTGATTTTCTATCTTTTTTTTTTCATCATCACTTTTTCAGTATCCAATCTAGAAGGACTATTTATTTTTATGTTTTACCATGTGTTATATAAGAAATTATTCATTCTTTTAATTTTGTACACAATATTTATTCCTATAAGGACTACTTTTCTTTTTCTCTATTTTTTTCTACTATGTATCCTATATATTATCCCATGTTATTCATAAGGGTCATTATTGTCTCTGAATAAAGTTTCCTTCTATTCCACTCTAAATTAAAAAAAAATATATTATTTAATGTTATAAAGTACGACTAAGAATTTTTCTGTGTCCATATTCTCTGCACCCTCCAGCTCATTTTCTGAAACTAATCCTTCAGTTTTAGAAAATCAAGGAAGAAAAAAATAATATTAAAAAAAGGTTACAAAAGTAGTGTATTTTTCGATCAACAATAGTTTAATTTCGAAAAGGAAATAACACTGGTTCCATCAATATACTTGGGATTATGGAGCCTCTCGATAATTCTACGCATCAGGATTGTTCACTGTATTCAAAGCCCTCACCATCAAGAGGTCTACCTTCGAGGCCTTATCAATCAGTCACACATTGTTGCCTGGATTAGTCAACCACGCTGCTAAGCTAGAAAATATTCATCAGGGTATAAATATATTTTAAAACATCAATCAATTAAATGGTAAAGTTAATGAATATATACATATGTTTTTTTTTTTTTTTTTTTTTTTTTTTTTTTTTTTTTTTTTTTTTTTTTTTTTTTTTTTTTTTTTTTTTTTTTTTTTTTTTTTTTTTTTTTTTTTTTTTTTTTTTTTTTTTTTTTTTTTTTTTTTTTTTTTTTTTTTTTTTTTTTTTAAGACTTCCATTGAAGTCCTATACTGGCCTGGGTGGGAAGGTGAAGATTCATTTCGTGGGTCCGCCACGAAATAAATTTTAACCCGCCCAGGTGGGATTCGAACCCACAACCTTCTGGTTACGAGCGCGCTGAGACCCTCGCCTCAACTCACTCGGCCATTGAAGGCCCCCACATATGGTTTTATACTTAGTATTATTAACGATGAAGCTGATCTGAGAGCGATTAGTTAAAGTCACAAGTGAAGGAAATTTAAATAAAACATAAATTCATTTAAGAATAGTATAGTTGACGCCTTACAAATATAAGAAGAAGATGATCTGGGATACAGTCAGGAGAAAAAAAAGACGTCCAAGTAAAAAAAACTTTTTTATAGAGTGCCGACGTTTCGACCTGCCATGCAGTCTTCTACGGGGCTAAAATTAACAAAACACTAGCTATGACCAAATGATAACTGATAGATAAACTAAATGATAAATGGATATTAAATGAGCTAATAACAAAATATAATGGCTTAGATATCAAAATATAATATTAATATAATTATAAAATATAATATAATACAAAATATAATAATAAAATAATTATGATTCAAAGAAGGGAGGTAGGGATAAGTGCAGCAAGATAGGAAAGATAATAGAGGAAAAGTAAAATAAAAAAATACTATTGATAAAATGTAAAGATTAAAAAGTATCATAAAGATTAAAAAAAAAAAAAAGAATCTGATAATAGTAAAATAAAAAGATTAACAAAAAAAATAATAATATGAAAATATTAAAAGGAGCAAAAAACTTAAAATAAAATATTAAAAGGTACAAAAATGTTAAAATTAAATTAAATGAACAGTAATATACTTAAAAATAAAATACATAATCAAAGAAAAAGTATAATATTTATTTTGAATTATGTATTTGTTTAATCTTTTCACTTTATCGTTGTTAGTTTTTTATTTATTTATTTTATTCGTCCTCTCTTGTTTTTCCTGTCGCGTCCTTATCCTTGCCTTCCTTCTTTGTATCATGTGTTTTAATGCAACTGTTTATTTCAATAGCCACTATTACTTTATTATTGAATTCTTCAGCAATCCATGATATCTATTTTTCATTTAGTTTATCTATCGGTTATTATTTGGTCACATCTAGTGTTTTGTTAATTTTAGCTCCAAAGAAGGCCTGCAAGCAAGGTCAAAACGTCGGCAATCCATTAAAAAGTTTTTTACTTGGGCGATTATTATCTTCCTCCTGACTGCATCCCACATCATCTCCTTCTAATGAATTCATTTGGTTTTAAAGTTTCGGCCTTAATGTTACAATTACCAGGAAAGAAAATTAAATCCAAGTTCTGTCCGAGTGAAGTTATAAGGTAAACGCAATAGCGATTAAAATATTCTAACTGGAAACCCTTGTGAAACTAACATTTCGGATAATAACTTTTCAATACATGTTAGGGGAAACATGGTTAAGAAATATTAATTTTTGAACTTCAACTTCCCTCATAAAATATTCCCTTTTTTTCAGTTACGCAATAAAACCATAACGTCTATTCATGAAATGTCTATTAAATACTCAAATTTTGTTATAGGTAACCAATATTTCATAATTGGAAATTCCTTAAGACATTTTCGATTACATTGGCTAATATTTTTTATATTTATTTAATGTCATTTACAACTGTAAAAAATATATACATTATTCAACTGTTAAAAAAAATAATTACAATAACATGTGAAGTAGATACCTACTGGTAGCATTAAAAAATAATTCTATATTCAAGATCTCTGGGCCACCTTCATTTCAGATGCCTCGGAGGGCTATCGGGAATCAAGTGGAAGCAAGTTGGGAGACTATTGAAATCGAGTAGGTATAAGACATTTAGATCATTATAGATACGTTTCTTTATGACATAATAAGGAGCATCGAGTATTTTACGAAGGATTTTTTGATTGTAAGGGTTTGATACAAGCCAAAATTGGAAGGTTTAGTGGAGTACCAAAGCTCGTCTCCTTATACCCAAATACGTATAATTACTGTTATATAAATGAGTCTTTTGTAATTAACTGGAAGTTTTGAACATTTGTCTAATAAATGTTGGAGTGATTAATAGCGACGAGCAATTTCTTGTTGTTTCAGTCTTGTATGTCGTTTCCAAGTAAGATGTTTGACCAGAAGGAGTCCAATTCATTCTAAATACTTAGCTACAGGGATTAGTGGATGGATACTGTAGGATAGGAATTAGTAGGTTTGCGTTGAAGGAGGTTGGCTAACATAAATTTGCATTCAGACAGAGATTACTTGATGACCTCAATCTTAATATACATTATGTCTTTGATTCTATACTCGTAAAATTTTTAAAATTTCAGTAAACTCTTTCTAACCATCCAAAACCTCTGGCGCAATCCGTGTCCAGTTCTACACACTTCTATAACACTCCTCGAGGTTAATTGTAAAATTCGACATGCAGTCCAGAAATTTGTCAGCTTCTCTCGAAGTGACTGTACTATAATGCCCTCATTCAACCTCTACTAGGTTTTCACATAGACACAGCTGAGAGAGTAGCGCTACGAAATCTATGGCCCGGCTTCTCCTTCCATAATTGGAGGGACAGGGTCGTTAGAGGATCTCTAAGATGAGTGAATATTTTGTGTATACAGGGTGATTCCCTCTTACTGAAAAAAAGGAAATGTTCAGTGAAACTAGACCAAAGATGTAGAAAAATACCGCTGATCGCACATATCTGTTTCAATCCGTTGCAGATATATGAAAATCCTAAGATTTTTTTGGGGTAACCCACGGTTTTGGCCATAAAAGCTGTTTCTTCGCTTGGATTAAATATTTTTCAAATTTTGATCAAATTTACAGATTTAGCATTAAATTCCCTTTAAGACCAGAGCACAACATTGCATTGTTCAAACTTGGGACCTAAAGAACAGCTTGATCTTCAACTTACAAGGGGAGGACACACTCAGTCTCTCACGGATCTTGTTGGCAATTTTTTTGGAGGTTCCTGGTGAAAAAATATTATACACGTATTTTGCCGTTCCGACCAATGGGCCCTAGAAGCCAAGGAAAAAAAAATAGTATTAAACTAATTTATTTTATATCTCGAGTTTAAAAAATGATATGGACATGATTCTTGCACCAAGATGTTTATTTTTAGTTGCAGATTCAAGAAAAAACACAGCCGCTCCATAGATTTTGGTTTTGGTTAATAATATTTAAAAAAAATGATTAGATTTTCAAGAAAACTACCTCTATAGATTTTTTCACACAAGAATTGACATCAGATTATAATTCAGTACCCTAAAAAACATTGAAAAACGCTTATTCAACAAAATCAAAAAATATCATTTTTTTCACCCTCTTCCAGGAAAATGAAATTTTAAAACCGATTATTGGTTACATAACGTTAAATCGCCATTACTTTGTCACTTAATTCACTGGTTGGTATCGCTGGAAAGGGGAAAGCCTCAGCTTTATTTCGATGCATATAAATGTAAAATTCTATAAACATAAACCTATTAAAAACATTCGAAAATCCGAAAAACATTTTGAATTTTAGTTTGAGTTTGAAACCAGATAGGATGATGAAACCAAAAACATCTTAAGCGTATTACCACCCTATATTTCGTGTAAAAAAATTAAGTTGATACGTTTAACCGTCTAAGCGTAATTCATGTTTTTGTCAATTTAAACATAAGTTGCTTACCAAACCGGTCAAGCAAATTTTGAAGCTTATGAATTTTTATTTTTCTATTTGGATGAAATTTCGTATTTAAGGGTTCCTTGGAATGCTGAATTCGAATCCGATATCGGTTCTTGTGAAAAAAATATATTGAATCCACTTCATTTGAAAAAGTTTAGCTTTTACACTGTAAAATGTGGTAGAACACTTTTTTAGCCCTAGAATTCCATTTCAGCACCCTCACGTAAATAAATAAAACTAAAATTGTAAATAACAATCAAATATATATATATAAATATATATATATATATATATATATATATATATATAATTAACTGTTTAACAATAATCGGGTTTTTGGTCCTTTATACAAAAGGAAAGGAAAGAGGAGAAGGAAGAAATAAAATATGTATATGGATAATTAATATTTATTGTTAAATATAAAGGACCAAAAACCCGATTATTGTTACAAAAGGAAAGGAAAGAGGAGAAGGAAGAAATAAAATATGTATATGGATAATTAATATTTATTGTTAAATATAAAGGACCAAAAACCCGATTATTGTTAATAAAGGACCAAAAACCCGATTATTGTTAAACAGTTAATTATATAGTTTCTAAGGGTCGACAAAACATAATTTTGATATTATATATATATATATATATATATATAATATATATTAAAGTAATAATATATATTAAAGTTATCTTCAATTTAAAAGTAAAGACTTTTTTAAAAAAGAAGTTTATTCAATAAAAGTTACAATATCAGAAAGAAGAGTGGCGTGGAGACGGCTCTGGATGTACTGAGAGAGAATTACAAAATTTCTTGAGGTTTATAAAGGGTTACAATGGCTTCTTCTAGGAAGCTTTATGCTAACATTACAGTTCACAGGAGAGCAAGTTCCCACGAGGGGTTTCTAGGAAATAGATTACAATGGTTAGGAGTCAAAGCTTAAAATTAAAAATATCTAAGGAAAAATATATAGTGTAACTCCTCCCCACCTAGATACGAATTTCACTGCTTTGGGTGAAATGAGTTACAATTCTAGTTTTGTAAAAATAATAAATAAAAGTTACAAAGGTTAATATAAAGATGATAATACAAATAAAAATTATCCACAAAATAATTATGTGTAGAGCGTTAGAGTTATAGGTATGTTTTGTTGATACAAGATGTGAAAGATGTGAGGTTTGTAATTCATGAAATTTTAAATTTTTAATTTCTAATGTAGTGTTTAAAAGCTGTGAGGCTTGAATATTTAAAGTTTGTTTATCAAACAATGTTAGAGAACCATGAGTTTGACTGGATGAAAATACAGTTTTATTATGATACAAAATTGAATTAAAGTTTGTTTTAACTAAATAATATCCTGTCATATGATAGTTTACTGTTTCTTTTTCTTGTTGAACTTGAAGATCATCCGGGTTGTAAAATGCTATGAGAATGTAGCGTGTTCCTGGGATTTCTTCGATGTGGTTTTCTTCTTGATGTAGACGTGTGTAAAGACAATTTACACTGGATGATTTTTGTAAAATATCTTGAATACATAAGTCATCGTGGTGAGATAAGTCAGCTGTATGACAGTGGTGAATGCTGTTTCTTTTGATACATTGATGATTAAGAAATTTAAAGTTGTTATTAATATTTAAGAGATATTTGAACTTTGGAATTATTGTTATGATTTCATCCTTTACAATAGATGGAATGGGGTATAAATTATACAAACTATAAACAGTTTCTTCAAAAATTGGAAGTGCTAAAGTATAAATAATCTCATTTTCATGCAAAGCACATTGTACAGATATTGTGCGTTCTATATCTAGGATAAATTTAAATTGAAATGGATAAAGAAATTTGTTATTGTAATGTGGAGCTATCTTTTCTAATTCTTGAAACAATGTTTTTGTATTAATTATAGATGGAAGTAGAATATTTAGTTTACAAAAGGTTAAAGAAGTTTCTATCTCAGAAGTGGTAATAGAAATTAAAGAGAAAATAAGTTGGATGTGATCTAATAATTCTTTAATTGTTAACAAGTTAACTACGGTTCCTATATCATTAATTTTTCGTGCAATATGCAGCGTATTCTCTTGTATGGTTTTAATAGTATTATTAAATTGAGTAATTAAATCACTGTTTATCGAATATTGGTTATGTAAATTAAATTAAATTATTATTAAATTATCATTATTAAATTAAAATTAAATTATAAAAATTAAAGTCTAATCATTTAATTATACTATTTTATTGTATAAAATATTTTCCATAATTTGGCTTATAATGCCATCTCTTAAACTAGGAAGAGTTCATATTCCTTGAACTCGTTATGTTGTTTATCAACAATAATTATTCTTTTTATCATTCTTTATTTTTTATTATTGTTATATAGTTTGGGCATTTTAACTGCCATCTTTTCACATCAATATAAGTCGTATCCAGCGACCTTATTGTGTATATTGAATTATTTCTAATGCTCTTTTTTTCTATTATTATTGTTATATAGTTTGGGCATTTTAACTGCCATCTTTTCACATCTATATAAGTCGTATCCAGCGACCTTATTGTGTATATTAAATTATTATTTATATTAAATTATTTCTTATGCTTTTTATTTTAATGCAAAGAAAAATAAAATTATTTACTTATAAAAAAAAAATTAGTTTTAAATAAACATAATTATTATAGCTTGTAATTATAGCTTGTCTTAAGCGAAAGAATGTGTCCGGTGCGAGTGCTTTATCTCAGTTCTAAGAATGCTGACTCGGTCCAGCTCTTTCATCTGGGGGTCTACCAACATTGTACGTTTGTCCTTTCTTTTGCGGTCGTTTTATATTTTTTAAATGATTTTTTTTTCTCGCGTGTTATAATGTTTTTTATCAATTACAGCGGTTTTACTATGTTTAATTATTTTTTTAATCTTTTCCTTTTTAAATTTATTTTTTAATTTTGATTGTTTTGCCTATTAGCTACAAATACTGTTTCCGGGATTTCGTTTGGCAATTCTTCGCGATTTTTATTCATCCTGGTTATATATTTTTCTTTTGCTACCTGATTCCTATGATTTATTTGTTCATGCAAAATTTTTACTCTTTCTTTATGTTTTGCAACATAATCATTTATGATTTGATTATTGAGATCTATTGCAACGGGCGAGTCTATATCTAAATGTCCAGATATTATTTCGATTGGCTTTAGTTGTGTGATGGAATGAATAGTGTTGTTATACGCGAGTACGGCATATTTAATTTTTTTTTCCATTGCGTCTTTTTTGAATTCGTCTCTATTATTTAATAACCGTAAATGTTCTATTAATGTGCTATGAAATCTTTCAATGGGTCCGTTTGATTGGGGTGATTGAGTAGCTGTATAATGTAGTTGGATTCTGTGTAATTTTAATAAATCGGATAATAATGAGTTTCTAAATTCTAAACCGTTATCTGTTATTATTTGTTTTGGTAACCCGTGATGAGAAAAATGAGAAATTAATTTATTAACGACTTCAGTTGCTTGACCATTTTTTAATTTATAAACTTGCGCAAATTTTGAAAAGGAGTCGATTAGAGTTAAATATTTTTTGTTTTCTAGTGTGATTGTATCCATGTGAACTATTTCAAATGGTTTAGATGGTGTTTGAGTAACGTTATATTGGAGTTTTTTAAAGGATTCCGATCATATTTTGATACCGTACAAATTTCGCAATTATTAATTTGAATTCGAATTAAGTTTTTCATATTAGGCCAATAATACAATCTTTTTATTCGATTAAATGTTTCCTCCGAACCGCGGTGGTTTGTTTTGCCAATGTGGTAATCATTTATTAAACTATTTTGTTCATCAGGATCTTGAATATCGATTAATCTACTTGTAGTTTTTACAAAATTTAATTCCGAATGTTTAAAATATTTTACCATGGTTTCATAAAATTGGGTATAAAAATCAGTTTCAAAGAATAAATAATATTTAACTTTTGGTTCAACGAATTCTTTAATTAATTTTATTATATCTTGTTCGAAATTTTCCTTTGATATCTGAGCGATAATTCTGTTTTTAGTATTATTAAACAGTTTTTCGATTTTGGGTTTCGCGGGATTAATATCAACTAAATTTAAAATAATCTGATTTTTTCCTAAATTTACTGGAGAGTCTGCTATTGGTATTTCGATTATTGTATTTCCTAAAGTATTAGAGTGAACGGAATTTGTTTCAGATTCTTCTGTTATATTATCTAAATTTTCATTTTCATCAAAATTTACGATAAGAGATGCATTTTCCGATGTTTCATTTTCGCGGTAAAATTGTTCTATTAAATCATTAATAATAGTATCAGGGTCTTCAGATTCTGTTAAATTAATTTCTACTCGCGATAGTGCGTCAGCGACTTTGTTTTCATGACCTTTCTTATATTTTATTTCAAAATTAAATTCTTCGAGTTTTAGTTTCCAACGATATAATTTTGAGTTTGGATCTTTTAATGATTGTAACCACTGAAGTGGTTTGTGATCCGTTTGAATGATAAATTTTCTGCCATAAAGATATGGTCGGAAATATTTGGTAGCCCAAACAATAGCTAGAAGTTCGCGTTCAATAGTGGACAGTTTTGATTCACTTTCGTTTAAAGTACGGCTCGCGTAAGCTATCGGAAGATCTCGTCCTCCGTGCGTCTGTGACAATACAGCGCCCAAGGCTACGTTTGATGCATCTGTCGTTAAACAAAATGTTTTGTTGAAGTCCGGATATTGCAGGATGGGATTATTAATCAAAATATTTTTACTGGTTTCAAAACTATCTAAATAATTTTTATCCGCGATGTTAATTTTCGATCCTTTTTTTAAACATTGGGTCAAAGGTTTTGTGAGGTGTGCAAAATTTGGAATAAAACGGCGATAATATCCTAGTAGTCCAAGGAAAGCTTTAATTTGTTTAGTAGTCTTCGGTATGGGATAATTTTTTATAGCAAGGATTTTATTAGGGTTTGGTTTTACTCCGTTTGATGTGACGAGATGTCCTAAATATTCTATTTCCTTTTTTAGAAATTCGGTTTTATCGGGCTGAATTTTTAAGTTAGATTCTCTTAGTTTTTTAAAAACTTGCTTTAAAATTGATAAATGCTCCTGAAGGGACGTACTGTAAATTATTATATCATCTAAATAGGCAACACAATTTGGAACGCCCATGAGTATGTTGTTAATCACTCTCATAAATGTTGGTGGACTATTTTTTAATCCAAAAGGTAACCTTAGGAACTCGTAATGACCGTTTACGGTTGAGAATGCTGTTTTAGGGATACTCTCTTCATCCAATAAAATTTGATGAAACGAACTTGTTAGGTCGATTGTTGAAAAGTAACTGCTTTTGCCTAATTTATCCAGCAGTTCGGTTATATGCGGAATAGGATACTTATCATCGACCGTTTTTTCTCATTTAATTTCCTATAATCAATTACTATTCTCCACTTTTGTATTCCCGATTGGTCTAATTTTTTTGGAACTACCCAAATTGGACTATTGTAAGGTGAAAAAGAAGGGCGAATGATTTGTTGCTCTAGCATTTCGTCAATTTGTCTTTTCACTTCGTTTTGAAATATTTGAGGATATCGGTAATTTTTAGTATAGACTGGGATCTCGTCTTTAGTTAGGATTTTATGTTTGATTTGCGTATTTGCAGTTAGTGGAGTACCTTTTAAATAAAATAGATCAGAATATTGTTTTATTAATTTTGAATTTCTTTTTTTTTCTTCTTCGTTTAAATGGTCCGTGCGAATAAGATTTTTGACTTCATTGAAATCTGATTCTTTTGTTTTAATTAAATTTATATTATGAGATTCGTTATTTTTAAAAATTCTGATTGGTTTCACAAGGATTGGGGTTTTAATAGTTAATCTAAATGACCGATCCGAATTATTTTTTACCGTACATATAGCTTCGTTATTTTTAATTGAAATTAAACCTTCATGAATTTTAAGACAATTATTGAAATCGGTATGAGGAATGATTCCTTCTCCATTTGAGATATTTTTGATTGGAATTTTGATTACGGTTTCAGAATCGTTGTTTAAGATGTAAGTATATTCAGATTGAGGGGGTCTGTTGTCATAATGAATTGTTAAATTGCCAAAAGGTGTGATTAGTATATCATTTACTAAATCAATTTTCGCACCTAATAATTTAAGACTGTCTGTTCCAAACAATAAATCGAATTTAGGATGGAAGTCAAAAATGCCAAATTTCAGGGGAGTTTTGGTGTTGGGAAATAATTTAGATGAATCTACATTAGCATTAAAATTTTGTATAGAAGAACCGTGCGCGCTAGTAAGTTTAAATGGTTCGTGAGTAATGTTATTAAAAAAATATTTATTTGCTACAAGGACGGATACAAGCGATTTTGTGCACGCAGTGTCTATTAGAATTTTTAAGTTTGACTTTGGTGGAATTATATATGGAAGAGCACTAAAACGGGTTAAATTAAATAGGTCTATTACGTCCATGGTTCCTGTGCTAGGCTGGGATCTAAAAAATTACTTTGATCACTATCCAGATTATTTTGATCAGTGTATTGTTGATTTTCTTGATGATCGTCTGGAAATGATACAGTGGGATAGTCGGGTGGTTGAGCATTTGGTAATTCAGTAATTTGGGATTCACTTACGGACTGTTCCGAGTTTAGATTATGAAGTTCTTCAATTTCTAGGTTTGGGTTTTTCCGAACTGGGGTATTGAGAAAAGATTTAAATTTTACACTTTGATCAGGTTGTCTCTGATATTGGGAATTACTTCTATAATTACTATTGACACTCATAGGGGTTGACTGATTAGGTTGTTGGGGTCTATATTGATGATATTGGTGTGGTATATATTGATTAGGTTGTTGGGGTCTATATTGATTAGGTTGTTGGGGTCTATACTGATTAGGTTGTTGGGGTCTATACTGATTTGAGATTACATTTTTAGCAGGTTGAACTTGCTTTGTACTGGTTTACTGGGAAATAGTTTATAAATTGTTGGCGATTTTTGTGTATTGGTTTGTTATGGTTTTGGTGTGGGCGATAAGTGTCGATGACAAATTGAAAATCGTTCGTTAGCATGTTTATTGCCTGATTTAGGTCTATCGGATTTTTGGTTCTCATGAAAGAGCCAAGCGGTTCTTTCAGTCCTTTTAACAAAACTCTTAGTGCTAATTTTTCGATATATTTCGTGAGGACTAACGCCTCCATCGGCATTTCGCTCCTTAAATAACTAATTTGCAACTGTAATGTTTTTTGTATTTTATTATAAAATTCGAAAGGGGTTTCGTTGCCTTGTTTCATTCCCGCCATTTCAATATTTAGAGTGTACGCGTCGCGTTTGTCGGCGTACCCTTGTTTTAACGCATTTTTAATATCGTCCCAGGTATTGATATATTTACTATTAACCATGTCGGCGGCAGCTCCTTTAATTTTAGCACGAATTGATCCTATTAAATAATCGTTTTGGAAATCGGCAGTATTTTCGTGATTATAAAATTTGTTTATTAATTTATCAGAAATTTCTAGAAATCGCGTTAGTGACATAGGGTCACCATGGAAATCAGGTATCATCTCTAGATACTCTTTCTTTAATGTGGGAGGTGCCATTTTTATAAAATATTTAATATAACAAACAAAAAATAAAATGAGATAGTATGCAATGAAATTAAAATAATATGAAATGAAAATTAAATTTATCCTTAATATACAGTAACTTAATATTTAACTTAATATTAAATAAAAAATTATATTTTAAATAACAAAATATTTCTTTATAGTTATAGTAATGAAATCATAACCTTTTCTTTAAAAATAGAATAGATTTTATTCAAAATTATTAAATTGAAAAATAAAAAAAAAGTTTAATATTGAGATAATATCTCTTAAATAAAAAAAAATCACTTACACTAAGATGACTTCGATAGTCAGATCCATGCCAGTTTAACGTCTCGTCTTCCTCTGAATGGACTCGTCAGCAAACAGTTGATACTGATCCTTGATATGCCCTCAAGTTTGACGATGTCCTACCGACTGCGCCAGTTATCTTCAATTTAAAAGTAAAGACTTTTTTAAAAAAGAAGTTTATTCAATAAAAGTTACAATATCAGAAAGAAGAGTGGCGTGGAGACGGCTCTGGATGTACTGAGAGAGAATTACAAAATTTCTTGAGGTTTATAAAGGGTTACAATGGCTTCTTCTAGGAAGCTTTATGCTAACATTACAGTTCACAGGAGAGCAAGTTCCCACGAGGGGTTTCTAGGAAATAGATTACAATGGTTAGGAGTCAAAGCTTAAAATTAAAAATATCTAAGGAAAAATATATAGTGTAACTTATATATATATATATATATATATATATATATATATATATATATATATATATATATATATATATATATATATATATATATATATATATATATATAAACCTCACACTTGTCATCTTGGTGCAAGAATCATGTCCATATCATTTTTTAAACTTTTTAAATTGGTCGGAACGGCAAAATACGTGTCTAATATTTTTTCACCAGGAACCTCCAAAAAAATTGCCAACAAGATCCGTGAGAGACTGAGTGTGTCCTCCCCTTGTAAGTTAAAGATCCAATATATATATATATATATATATATATATATATATATATATATATATATATATATATATATATAAATTAAACTTAAAATATTGATTAAAGAAAACAGAAATATTTTGATTCATTTTGTGAATCAATTGTGTAAAAACAATAAAATTTCGTGTACAAAACTTTTATATTTTATATAACTATGTGGCTAATGACAGTTTTCATGGATCTGGATGGACAGTAGGTAGTTAAATAAGTGATATTTGAAAGCGGATAGGGTGTTTGAATGGCGAATGGTGTAAGGGATGGAGTTCCATAAGGACGAGGATCGGATTAGGAATGATCTGTCGAAAGCAGCGGAGCAATGAGCAGGACTGTACAAATCTGATGGGCGGGAACGGGTTTGGCGGGTAAGAACGGAGGATTTGAGCTGAAGGAGTTGAGAAATGTAAAGTGGACGTTGGGATTTCACTGTTTGGTAGAGAAAGGATGCCAGAAAATACTGGCGACGGTAGGAAGGAAAGAGCCACTGTAACTCCGCGTAAAATTGTGAGACATTGGCGCTTCTGGGGATCCCGAAGATAAAACGAATGCAGCAGTTAAACAGTCTTTTGAGTCTGGCCTCAAGATCACCAGAAACACCCCCATACACAGCACAGCAGTAGTCGAAGTGGGGGAAGATAAGGGAAGATACTAGTAATTTGCGGGTTTCGAAGGGAAGAAGATTGCGAACGTAATTGAGACGTTTTAGGATTGGGATGGTGCGACGGGAAATTTCAGATACGTGGTTTTTCCAGGATAGGGTTTAGTCGAAAATGACTCCGAGATTTTTGACTGAGGGGTAGAATTTGATAGGATCACTGTTCAGGAAAATGGGGGGAATAGGAGGTATGGTTTTCAGGAGGTAACTCGAACCTATTACAAGCGCTTTGGTCTTTTCAGTATTTAAATTCAACTTGTTCGACACTACCCAGTTATAGATTCGATCCAAGTCTTCCTGGATTTTTCTAGTAGCTTGCAATAGGTCAGAATTGGGAAAGGATAAATAGATTTGGAGATCATCTGCGTAAAGGTGATACCGGCAGTGACGGATGGAAAGGGGAAGGTCATTAATGTATACAGAAAAGAGTGTGGGCGAAAGTGAAGATCCCTGAGGAACACCACGGGAAAGAGGTAGGGTCTTGGATGGAGGTTTATTTGGAATGACTACATACTGTGATCTGCTGGAAAGGAAGGATTTAAACCAAAGTAAGGCAGATTTGGACAAGGAAAGGTTTCGGTGTTTGGATAGAAGGATGTTGTGGTCAACATTATCGAAAGCCTTTGAGAAATCTAAAAGGATAAGGATGGTAATCTCTTGACGATCGATTGCGGAGTGTAAGTCTTGCGTTATTTTTAGGAGGGCAGATTGGGTGGAGTATCCGGGGCGGAAACCGGATTGATATGGAGTAAGGAGGGAGCGTTCTTCTAGGAAAACGGAGAGTTGGGACTGAACGATCCGTTCCAGTGGTTTGGATAGGTTGGAGAGGAGGGAAATCGGGCGGAAGTCACTAGAGGAGGCGGGATTGGGGATTTTACTCAAGGGGCGGACTAGTGCTGATTTCCAAGAGGAAGGAAATATCGAATTTTGAAGGGAAAGGTTGTAAATGTGGTGAAGGATAGGAATAAGTGCGGGAAGGCATGCTTTGATGAGTTTAAATGGAATATTATCGGGTCCATAATCATTTGTGCGGGATTTCTTAATGACCGAGAGTATGTCATCATAGGATACATGGGAAAAGAAGAAGTTGGTTGGATCAAAGCAAGGGTAAGTTATTTCCGCATCAAGCGGAGGGTTTGGAGCTAATGGAATGAAATGATGGTTTAGTTCATCGGGGGTGAAACAGGAAAGGAGTTGCAGTTGGGGTCAGGAAAGGTTATTTTTCTTAGGATTTTCCACTTGGATTTAGAATCGGGAGCGGTTGAAAGGGAATTATGCATGTATTTGGATTTAGAGTATCGGATGGCGGATTGGGTTCGGTTACGTAAAATTTTGAAGGTAGTGTAATCTGATGGCAATCGAGTTCGACGAAATTTGCGTCTGGCTGCTTCTCTTTTTTTCATCAGCTCTCTAATCTCAGCTGTCAGCCATGGAGCAGAAGGACGGTGCATCTTTAGGGTTTTCAGAGGAGCATGGGTATTTAAAATTGAATGAAGGTTTGCGGTGAGGGTAGAGATCATCGGCTCAATCGAGGTAAAGGAATATATTATATCCCATTGGATGGAATCGAGGTCAGATTGTACGGATTCAAATGACAGGAGGTCCAGATTTCGAAAGGAAACAACTGTTGGGGCAAAAGATTTGGTTGGTAAATCATACGAAATCTGGATTAGGTCATGTGAGGAGAGAAAAGGAACCGGGTGCTGAGATGATGAAAGAATTTTATCGGGGGAGTCAGTGATAAACAGGTCAAGCCAGGTATCTGAGTATTGTGTGTGATGGGTAGGAAGAAAAGGAACCAGATAAAGATTTATGGAATGGAACAAATTGATGAGGAAGGATTTATCATAGGATTCGGATACCATGTTGGTGTTAAAATCGCCGGAGATTATGACGTTGGAATAGGCTGAAGTTAATTGGACTAAAGAGGTTTCGAAAGCGTCATCAAAGGGAACATGGGGAGGTCGGTAGACCACAGCAAATAGTAAAGGGGAGGGAGTGGATGATATTTCCAGGAATAGATATTCAACATGAGGGAAATCTGAAGATGGTGATTGGAGAAGGATTTTAGCTTTAAGACTATTGTGGATAAATACCCCTACACCCCCGCCCCTTCGGTCAGATCTATCAGGGCGTAGGAATGTGTAATTTGGGAAGGAGACATAGGAAGAAGGGATAAACGGTTTTAGCCAGGTCTCGGATATTGCTATGATGTGGTAAAAATTATCGTGGAAATATTTTAGGAATTCGTCATAGTGGGCAATAAGGGACTGAGCGTTGATGTGACAGGATATTAGGATATTACTCATGGCTGGGTGGACGTATTAGGAGTTGGTAGCAAGAATGTACATGATTGGTGGCCTGGGAAAGTGGAACAATGTAAAGATATAATACCTCTAGATTCTGGATTCACATTGATGATATCGTCTATAGAGAGTAAATGCTTAAGATAGGTTGACAAATAGGATATTATTAAAATATAATAAAAATGAAAATATAAGACTAAAAAACAGAAATGGAACAAAATAATCTAATACCTACGCGTGTTGTTAAACAAATTGAAAAGAAAAATAAAGAATCTGGAATAAAAAATGAAAAATAAAGATTCTCTAGATTCTGGATTCATATTCCTGTCAAGATAAGTTGAAGAATGAGTAACTATTAAAATATTATCAACATAGAAGAGTAAATAGAAATAAAAGAAAATGATATAATACCTACTCGTGTTATTAAACAAAAATGAAAAGAAAAAATAACCTAGTTTTACAGTAAACAATATTCCAGCTTGTGTAGAACATAATTATAAAATTAAACAAAATGCTAAATAAGTAAATAATTAAATAAGTAAGTAATTGAGGGAGTTGGTGAAAAGTTAGTCAGGCAAAGACGTCTAGGTCACTTGGCTTGCTGATTATAACTGCTGGGAAGCCATCGTTCTGCCTACATCTCACTCTACCTCCGCTGAACCAGACGTATTTAATTTTTGCAGCCATTTTTTTTCTGCCTGGCCAGCCAATAGAGGTGCTTAATGGCCGGTGACATCGCTTCGCCGACGTATATCCGATGCAAGTCATTTTCTTCCCAGCCCAGGTGCCGCGTTGAAAAGTCCCTTTTTGTTCGCCTTTTTTGCAAGATATCGTCCCTTAAGGATTTGCGAACAAATCTTACAATAATAGGACCTGGAGTGCCTTCTTGTTTAGGCTTCAGCCGTACGGCGTGGTCCAGATCTTCGGGACTCAGTTTGATACCTAGGCCTGCGCCAACGGTGAGAATGGTGCCTTCAACCGTCTCACCCTGCCTCTCAGGGATACCTCTGATTTCAATTGAGTTTTCTAATTGCTTCTGTTCGGCAATTATGAGTCTACTTTCAAGGTCAGAGACCTTGACCTTTAGTGCAGAGTTTTCATTGGTTAATCGTTCCATTTGTCTCTTCTGTTCTTCAAGAAGGGTTTCAATTTTTAGAAGTTTTTCATAATAGGTTTAATAATTTTTTTAAATAGGTTTTTGTTCATCGAATTTTACATTTATATACATCAAAAGAAAGATGAGACTCTCCTCTTTCCAGCGATACCAAGCAGTGAATTGCGTGACAAAGTAATGGCGATTTAAAGGTATGTAACCAATAATCGGTTTAAAAATTTCATTTTCCTTGAAGAGCCTGAAAAAAATGATATTTTTTGATTTTGTTGAATAAGCGTTTTTCAATGTTTTTTAGGATGCTGAATTAGAATCTGACGTCCATTTTTGTGTGAAAAAATCTATAGAGGTAGTTTGCTTGAAAATCTATTCATTTTTTTTTGAATTTAATTAACCTTAACCAAAATCTATGGAGTGGCTGTATTTTTCCTTAAATCCGCAATCAAAACTAAGCATCGTGGTGCAAGAATCATGTCGATATCATTTTTTAAACTCGAGGTATAAAATAAATTAGTTTAATGCTATTTTATTTTTTTTCTCGGTTCCTAGGGCCCATTGGTCGGAACGGCAAAATACGTATCTAATATTTTTTGACTAGGAACCTCCGAAAAATTGCCAACAGGATCCGTGAGAGACTGAGTGTGTCTTCCCCTTGTTAATTTAGAAAGTTATAACTTCAACGCTCTAAGTTTTTCGAAAAAAAAAAAAAAAATCTACAAAGCTGCAAATATTAAAAAACTTGCTTATTTAACTAGCTTTGAAATGGTATTTGAATATTGAATATTGATATAACGAATAATTGATCATTTTTTTATTTTTTTATTTGTTATTAAATTACAACATCATGGTATAATAACCGTTTTATTTGTATTATTTTAATTTTCAGGGAATATGATTTTTTAATACACTTACAAAGAAAGTCCATGCAATACTGTTGCTGATTCCTACAAAATTGTTTTTGGTGATTCTACAATATCATACATGTATTCGACGTTAAATAGGGCTTATGAGCCTCGTAAAAATATTCTATATTAGGTTTAAAATGGCTCATTGTTATATAAACACTTTAAAAACGTTTAGTTTAATGTAGTTGCACATGTTTCTGTAATCACCCATAGAATCTTTTCAAAGGTGCAGAAGAGGCGTAATAGTATTGAAAACCAGGGATGCAGTCAAATTAACACCACGTCAAAGAAGAATTCTTTAATACGTGCCAACGTTTCGACCTGCGTTGCAGGTCTTCTTCAGGGCCACCGAACCACACTTGTGAGGAGAAGGACGATGACTGAAAACCAATTCATAATGAGGTATCGACTCCAGTCGATAAACAGTTTTTTCGTTTTTGTTTCGGCTTTCATCTAGTTTTCCTGGTACTCCTGGTTGTGGAAATTCATTACATGAAAGAGAGATAGAGGTTGATATAAAAACGACTCTTATTACCGTTCAGTGTTCACTTTTTTGTAATTTTTTTCTCTCACTAGATTGTTCATTTTCTATCAGACTCAGGTACCAGTTTGGATTGTATAGGAAATATCCTATAGTAAAAAATGATATATATAAGGTTGCGCAGCAATTTCATTCTGCGCAACGATAGAGATACAATTTTCATTAGGAACAATTCACTTGAAAGTGAACGAAATTCAGAAGAAATGTTTGATTGAAAAGTATTATTAAAAAGACTACTTTTTAATAAAGACTTCGCTTGTTTATCTTATTTTCCTCTCTCTTTTAACTTAGAAAATAATAATTAAAGTTTAGCTCGAAAACCACAATATTGCGTATACTGCCCGGTAAAAACATTCATCCTATTGATTTTTTCATTTTCTCTGCTAAAAGTTTCATTCTTTTTTACATGAAAAAAATGAAACGTCACCGTATACTTTAACGAGGGCACATAAAACATATTAGGATTATTAAAAATATTAATTAACTATAATCAAGCAGTATTTAACAAAAGAATAAAGTTAAATTGAAAAAAGTTAATATGATTTATAGCAGTCGTGCTTTAGAATGGGCATATACCCCATCGAATGCAAAACATAATGATTGCAATAAGCAGGTATATAAATCTTATTAATTAAAAATTTTATAAATTTTTTTTTATATCTATTTATTGAAATTTACAACTTTACATAAAAACATACATCCAGTAAATGTGATAATGACAAAAAATAATAAAATGACAATTAATTGTGAAGCAACTACCCATTGGTAGCACTTCAATAAAAGTTCTATTTGAGAAGGTCCCGATGCAATCTTCTTTTCAGACGCATCGGAGGGTTGTCAGGAACAGAATGGGAAGCAAGTTGAGAGACTATGAAGGGATCATTATTTATTGATAACGCACATGTGTCATCAGCATACGTAGTGAGAACAATACTAGGATGTGTAGGGGTGTCAGCTGTATAAACTGTGTAGAGGATAGGACTTAGGATACTTCCTTGAGAAACACCGGCAGATTAGATAAATAGGGAAGAATAGGATAAGTTATAATTGACTTTAAAGGTTCTATTACTGAAATAGGAGAGGATAATAAGAAAGTACGTAGGAGGCAGGAATACTCGAAGTTTGTAAAGCAGTCCCTGGTGACAGACTCGGTCAAAAGCTTGTTCTACATCGAGAAAGGCTCCAGTGCAGTACATTCCGCGCTCCAATGCTGATGAGACTACGTCCACCACACGATGGCATTGCTGGATAGTGGAGTGTGACGTTCGAAAACCAAACTGGTGATCCGGAATGATATGATTGGATTCGAGGAAAGGATAGAGTCGTTTCAGGATTAGTTTTTCCAGGATTTTGCCCATAATGGGCAAGAGTGATATTGGACGATATGAGGATGGAAGCTCAGGTGGTTTTTTGGGCTTAGAGATCATCTTTACTATTGAGAATTCCCAAGGATCAGGGAAATATGTGGTGCGGAGGACAGCAGTATATATATAGGTTAGGAGTAGAATATCTTTCCGAGGAAGAAGTTTTAGGATGTGGGCTGTAATAAGGCCATTTCTAGGGGCCTTGTTTAAAGGTAATTTGTAGATTAGGTTTGATACTTCGGAAGGATGAAATGCTTTAAGAGGTGGAGACATTTAGAGTGTAATATTTAATTCTGCTTCAATACATTCAAGGTGGGTCGGGTTGATGATGTCAGGATGAGGATTAAATGATTTAAAGAGGTGTAGACCGAAGATTTGGGATTTTTCTTCGTCAGATCTTGTCCAGGTTTGAGAATCTGTAAGGAGAGGGTGATTAAAGTTTTTGTAATTAAGGAGTTTTTTTTTAGTCATCCATAATGACTTGTCAGAAGTATTTAGACTTTTGGTATTGTCATGTAGGCTTTGAATTTTGAATTTTCTTATTTCTGTCTTAAGTTTGTTAGTTAAGTTGTTGTAATTGTTTTTTATCTGACGGGTATCTAGTCCGGTGCCACTTTGCCCTTGCTCTGCGTTTTTCAATTAATAAGGACCGAATATGCTGTGGCAAGTTTTCTGTTGGGTATCATGTATTTTTCGGGATGCTGTATTTTTGGTAATACTAGTTTGTATTGATGATGTTAGTTTGTCTATTGCAAAGTTGATGTCTTGTTTTGTTTTAAGAGGAATTTTCAGTTCCAGTTTATTTTCAAGATCCGTTCGAAATTTGTCCCAATCTACACGTCCTGTAATCAGTCTAGGAAGGGAGGATTTAGGAACGGGATTTGAATGCAAGAGAAGCAGAACAGGGCTGTGATCTGAGGAAAGGTCGTCCAGAGATTTGAGAGGTGGAAATTTGGGAAGATATTAAGATATCGAGGATATCGGGACGTTTTTTGAGGGATGTAGGGCAATAAGTAGGATTTAAGGGTAAGAGGACAGAATAACAGTTGTATGTTGTAATGTGGGATAAGATGCTGCCACGGGAGTTGGTTGTTCGACAACCCCATCGCTGGCGTTTGGCATTGTAGTCTCCTCCAGCAATAAAACGCGGTCCGAGGGATCGGAATAAGAAATCAAGGAGGTTATGAGAAAGGGAATTACCAGGAGGGCAGTATACTGCTGAAAATGTTATATGGAAAGGACGGGTGGAAATGGTTACTGAGGTAGATTGAATGGTGTCAGTTGGAGTAGAAGGGACAAGAGAATGGGGTATAGATCTACGGATAAGGATACAAGATCCGCCGTGAGAGGTGTTGTCTGGGTGATCAGATCTGTAAGTGATGTAGTCACGTATGTAATAATGCATCTGTTGGGTAAAATGTGTTTCAGTCAGTAGGGCAATATCTATTTTATTGTCTTGGAGAAATATGTCGAGTTCGTCTCGGTGGTTTTTCAGTCCGTTTGCGTTCCATAAAACGATAGCAAGAGGCTTAACACTCATCTTGCGACATTTAACGGGATTTCTGAAAGGACTCTTGTGAGAAGGGTAATGAGCGGTTTTATGGTATCTCTTAGTTCTGAAAGGAATGAGGAAAGGATAGCGTTGATATCGGTAGGATTTTGGTAGGAAGGATATATGAATTGGATGCTTGGGATATATTGTTGGTCTCCGAAAGTGAATTATTTGGGAGTAGTACTATTTGTTGAGTATGTGGAAAGGAATCAACTTGGCGTGAAGGGTTGGTATGGATAGGAGTAGGAATTGGATGTTGTTTTTGAGGTGGTAATTTTACCTTCAAAGGTAAATTATGTGGAGGGATATTCTGTTGAGAGAGTTGAGGATGAGAATTGGATATCTGATGCTGGGATTGAGAAGCTTGAGGCGTCTGACGTTTAGGTTGTTGTTTCATCTTGTCTGAATAAGCAGCTTGTTGTAGTGGTGGATGAGAAGGTGGTGCTGAGGTTGATGGCTGTTGCTCTGTCCTTCGATCTTGATTTCCTGGTATTTCTGGAAATACTGCAGTGTTATCAACATCAGGTGTTTGGATGTTTGGATTTGGTTTAGCTGTGGTTAGGTTTGATTTTGCATACTTTTGTAAACTATGCAGCCTCTGTAATTTGCAGGATTATCCTCTCCACACAGTACGCATATAGCAGGTGTATCACGTGATTACTGGCAAGTTTCAGTTGCATGTGAACCAGCACATTTCACACATCTTGCCTGGTGGTGGCAGTAAGTTTTACTGTTTCCTAAGCCTTGACACCTTGTGGACTGGACTGTTGCTGTTTTCCTTTTCGGTTCTTCAAATTTGATGCTAGAATATACAAGTCTAGTGACCTCGAAAATGTGTTTATTGTTGCTAGCCGGCTCCAAATCCACAAAGAACAGTGGCAACGGATATTTTTCAGTAGGGTGAAGCACATTAGATATGTGCCTGACGTTATGGCCAATTGCTTCTAAGCCGTCTCTTATAGCGCTGGTTGGAGTTGTAGAGTGGAGACCCCGCAATACTACTCTATACGATTTGTCTTCTTTAAGCTGGTAGCAGTGAAAATCATAATTTTTGCTGGTTAAGTGATTTATCATCTTTTTATAACTGTCTTTCGACGTTGTTTTAATTTTAATATCCTTGATTCGGGAAAAACATTGGAAGTTAGTTTCTCCAATCAAATCTGAAATTTCGGTGCAAAATGAAATAAAATTGTCAATGTTATTAACATAAATTGGTGGCGGGTCTGATTCAGAAGTCTGCTGAGGATTCAAATTATTGTTTGCGCTGGTTGACCGTCCTCTTTAGAATGTTTTGAACATAACACTTGTTTTTGTTGGCTTCCATTTTCCTTGCCTCAGAGCTTGAACCCACTTATTTCGTTCCTCTTCAAATGAAGGGAAGCTGAGGAAAAAATAAAAGGTAAAATTGGAACTGTTTACCTTTTAAAGATTTATTCAAATCTAAAACTATATTATTATTGTAAAACGTCATTTGTTTTAAGGTTTCAATGATTAACATACGAAACTAGTTTTCAAATAAAAATAATTTCAATAGAATTGGCAATTAATTTATCAATTCTAATTGAATATACAGAATATTCTGTATTCTGTGGTTACAATACCTACCATTGTTAATATAGGGGAGTTTAAAATAAAGTTAAAAAAGCTCCACAATAAACATATCTTTACTGTGGAGAAAGGGAAGGAAGATTTGTTTCTCAAATTATTGAAAAACTAAACTGTATACATTTAAAATGTACCGGTCAAGGGTTATTGGAGGGTTTAAATTCTTGTTGGACTCTTTCCCGGAACATCCAAACGCGGCACAACACGGCATTTTTTTATCTAATTGAGAAATAAAAAAAAATACATACATACAAAGACCTAACAATTAGTAATTGTTCCAAATAAACACAGGGTGAACAGTGGTACTGACTGGGACAGCCGGGGTTAAGGTGGTGGGGATAGCGCTCCTAGTCGGGAGCCATCTCCCCCCACCTACACACCGCTTCTATCATATTCTGTATTCTGTGAGCCCAACTAACGAACAAGCAATAACATAGTATCTATATGCAAAAAAAAAAAAAAATAATAATAATATATTAAATGCCGACTTCTTTTCTGTTATTCATTCATTCTCAATCATCCACTTCTCTCTAGCAATGTTTCAATTAGGTAATGGAAATTCTAAAAATTATAGCTTACTCGGATTCGATAATATGGTTTGTAAAATTATTTAGAATTGTACTCTGAATAGAAGTACTCTGTGGAGTATGCATAACCTTATGAGTCCTTTTAATTGCTTAATGGATCCCGAGTGCTCATGTTTCTAGTCAAAATAGAAATTATCAGAAATTTATTTTGACACTTCCCAAATTCTATTGTCACTAAGCCGTTAAAGCAAAAATGAAAATATCTAACAAAATGAATCATGATGGGTCTCTGTAGACTAAATACTTTCCAATATACAGCTTCTGAAATTTTTAGAAGAAAAAAAACAATAAACAAATTAATAGCAAGAACCTATTTTTCGGTAAAAGTAATCATGATAATAATATTTATGTCATTATACAAACAAGCTTATTCATTAACGGAATCACTAAATCTTTCTTTGGAAAAAGAGGGTGTTAAGAAATCAAGTCACGCAATTTTTCTGTATCTTCTTCAACTCTGGTGAGTCGTGATGGTCGCATATCTATGTGTTTCTTAGGAGTTACATGACGTCGCAGTATGTATATATAGTCGATTCACTTCTTGAATACCAGATCTCAACCTATTGATTTGTATATTCCCCGTCATATATCTACTTCGTTTTAAAAATCTTTTATGATTTGTGCTGCCTCTCTGGCATTCCTCATCCATCCTAATTCTTAAAGCTTTCTCATCCATTTGTTTTAAATATCGCTCATTCTTTCATTTGCTTTAATTAGTATTCTTCTAAAAATATGTAAAAACCATAAATGAGCATAAATGTATATTATATGTACATTATTTATATATAATTATCAACTCTTGGATGTGTGATCTACAGAGCCCGGATTTTTATGCATAAAATAGTGCAAAATATGCCATATAATACGCAGTAAAAATCCTTAAATGTGCAACAAAATATACAGCATCAATTCTTGAAAATTGCTTTAAAACACCTAAAGTAGAATATCAAATAGATAAATATGAAGTAAAAAATATCCAAACAAGTAAAAAAGAGGTAGGAAAATTATCAAAAAATTATTAAAAGGATTTTGAAACTTTATTTTGAAAAATAAATTATCGTTTTTATACAACTTGTTTTATGGGTACAATAATTGTATAACCAAATTTTATTATTTACAATACACAACACTATTATTTACAATACAATCAGGTACTACAAAAAAAAGTATTTAACTTGTTGCACCTTTTCTTTTTTTTTTTAACAGTTATTGTACAAGTTTGGCTCTCAAATTTATAATTGCATTTCAATTTACAATGAATTCCTAAGTTTTCTTCTTAAAACTTAACCTTCTATCGTTTAAAATATTTTTATAATTTGAAAAAGATTCCTCAACATCTACAGAAGCAACCGGAGAAAATGTATATGCATTTATATTAGCTGGATTATTTTCAATCGTCCCCATTTAAAATTTTGTTAGCATTTTCTAGTTCTGCGAGGCCTGAATTTTTAGTAAAAATTTCATTCATTTTGTCCTGTAAAACATTCCCTATGTCTTCTGGGACTTTTGACACAATTTCTTTTACATCACTGATTATTTTGAAACTTTCGTCAAGGGACGAATTCGTTTCTTGAAGTTGTTATAGTTTTACTGGCAAAAAACTTAGATGCGCATTCATAAAAGTTAGATTATTGATGAGGGCTGTTGTACTATTTATTATTAGATCATTTACGTTTTTTACACTTTGGGCCTTATCCCCACCTATTTCAGATATTTCAAGAACGAAAGTTTTAAACATAACTGAATTCTCGGCATTAAACAAAGCTGCTTCTATCCAGGTGCCCCATCTCGTAATCACTTATTGGGAAGGTTGTCGTTTCCCATTCATAATTTCTTTATAGTTACTCTGGAATGAGCTTTTAGGAACATTTTTCCCCCATTGTTTATTAACTTGTTAACATCAGGAAAAAGTGTCCGAACATTTTCAGCAAGACGGTTACACAAGTGACGTGAATAGTGTTACCATAAAACAATTTGAGCGATCTAGCTACTTTAATAATGTAAGATTCTGCGTCTGTAACCAACAACAATACACGTCTTTCTATTCGAACTTCATTTGATAATATTTTAACTCCATCATTAATAAACCTACTTATAGCCTCATGATTTGTTTTATCAAGCTGTTTACACAAAATCAGATATTTCGCCTTATTTTATGTAATACTCCGACCAGTAAATTTGCTACAAATAAACCTCGAAGGTCTGTTGTTTTGAAAACTATTAAATACAGGGTGTCCCGAATTTAAATGGCAAAACTTCAGGAACTTAAAGGGAACTGAAAAACTAAGTCCTTTAGAGGTTTGCTCGTTTTTGCTTAGTTTTAGAGAAAATCGCAAAAAAAGAAACAAAAGAAGTTTTCATTTTTATACTTATTTATTTACATTTATATTTATGTTATGTTCTTTTTAATGTAAATATTGCTCAAAATGTTGTCCTCTTGCACCAATGCAAGCATTACATCTAGCACTCACTTGATAAATTGCAGCTAAACATTGTTCTGATGATGTTTGGTGCACTGCATCTATGATGCGGTCTCTTAATTGCTCTCTTAAGTTGATTGACACCGAATAAACTTTCTGCTTCAAGGTTCCCCATACGAAGAAATCCATGGGTGTCATATCAGGTGATCTGGGTGGCCAAGGTACTACTCCTCCACGTCCAATCCATCGTTGTGGATAATTTATATCCAGCCAAGCTCGAGAAACTCTGCTATAATGAGCTGGACATCCATCGAGTTGGAACCACATTTCAATCCGCTGCTGTAAGGGAATGTCATCTAAATAATTAGAAAAGTCATTCTCCAAAAAATGTGTAAATGTGATACCATTCAACCTTCCAGGTAAAAAATATGGTCCCACCAGTAATCCGTTCCAAATTCCAAGCCAAACGTAATTAGCAAATTCATGCTGAAACCTATTCTCTCGAATAGCTCTGGGATTTTCAAGAGCCCATACATGA
The DNA here is from genome assembly GCA_003667255.2 of Euschistus heros. NCBI lineage: Eukaryota > Metazoa > Arthropoda > Insecta > Hemiptera > Pentatomidae > Euschistus > Euschistus heros. The sequence goes on from RCWM02000009.1 coordinate 298,801, forward strand.
TAATTTCTTTGATTAACAATTCCTCCTCTTGTAAAGGTAGCTTCATCGGTCCATATAATTTTTAATGGAAATAAATTATCATTACGAATTTTGCCAAGAAACCAGTTACTAAAATTCAATCTCTTGACATAATCTTGAGGTAATAAATTATGAACTTTTTGAAGATGGTATGGGTAGCGATTATCACCTTTCAAAGTTCGCCATATTGCTTGCCGCGATATTGCTAATGCAAGAGATGCTCTTCGGATGCTAGTCTCAGGATTGTTATCGAAGTGGCGTTGGACACAATTTCTTCTCCGATAATCTGCTCTCATTGCTGCCTGGAATTGGTCGCCTTCATTACGTATTATTAATGACCCAGTCTATCCTAGTCTATTAAAAGTTAACGAAAAGACTCGTCGATTAGGCACTCTTCTATTTGAAAATCGGCGCGCATACTCCCTCGCCGCTTCTAAAGCATTACCGTTACAGAAACCATACACAAAAATCATATCAGCGTATTCAACATTAGAATATGTATGCGGCATTGTGGCTGATGCTATTCACACAAAAATATCTGAGTAACTGACTGAATGACTGATTTAGGAATATAATCCTAGAAGGAAGCCAAAATGTAAACAAATAAAATAATGTAAAGGATAACATTAGGTGTTTACATATCTCACTGCCTAGCCTGACGAACTTTGAAAGGTGATAATCGCTACCTGTAACATTTTTGTTTTTTTTCTTGTTTTCGATTTTCTCTAGAACTAAGCAAAAACGAGCAAATCTCTAAAGGACTTTTTGTCTTAGTTTTTCGGTCCCCTATATGTTCCTGAATTTTGCCATTTAAATTCGGGACACCCTGTATAAATAGTTGTCAGCAATTGCCAATTTTACTTTGTCAAAAACGTTTTATGGAAGAATTTAAATAAGATTTTCGTAATGTGCTTTCGGAAAGCGCTTGCCCTTTCCGCGTTTTTCGGAGTTTATTATTAGTTAAATAAAAAAATCCAAACTTGGAGTTTTTCATAATTATCAAAATATGCCAAAATATGCATTTATCATCAAATATACAAAAATATGCGAAATAAAACCGGACTTAAACCCATCTAAATACCATAATTCGTGGAAATATTTGGTCCGGTAATTGATACGACGCAAAAAATATATGCAATTGCATAAAAATGCGGGCTCTGGTGTTCCAGAAGGAAGCCAAAATGTAAACAAAGAAAAGAATGTAAAGGATAACATTAAGTGTTTACATATCTCCCTGCCTAGCCTGACGAACTTTGAAAGGTGATAATCGCTACCTGTAACATTTTTGTTTATTTTCTTTTTTTGCGATAATCTATAAAACTAAGCAAAAACGAGCAAATCTCTAAAGGACTGTTTGTCTTAGTTTTTCGGTCCCCTATAAGTTCCTGAAGTTTTGCCATTTAAATTCGGGACACCCTGTATATGTATATATATATATATATATATATATATATATATATATATATATATATATATATATAGTTATAGAAACCCAATGGTATTAAGGGATAATAAATAAATGTACACTATCCCCTCTCCTAGATAACTGTATAAAAGGGGCACCCCCTTTATTTAGCTGGCGCCCGAACGGAGGGACATTTGGAAGCGTTAACGTAACTTCGCGGCAGTTCTATCTTATTTCAGGTACAGAACAGCGAGACCTCTTTCCACTGGCATGAGAAGATTGGGAGCTGAGTACTAAAAACATCAGCAGATCTTCAAGTCTTTGGGAGCGCTTTGGTATTCCAATACCTTAACCAGAAGGACCTTCAACCTCTTTGCTAAGGAATCGACGGGAAGGAGCTAAAGGAGGAAGTCATCGAGAAGACATCGAAGACAACGAAGACATCGTTGTATCAAGAAAAAGTATAATTATTTTATTTTTATTTTTATTTTTAAGTAATTTTGTAATTTAAATATAAGTTAGTAATAAGTATAATAATTTAAAATATTGATTTATCTTTATGAATGGTTTGGAAGAAGAAAAATTAAGTAACTTAAAAATAACAGGTTCTACGTTAGTTAAAAAAGAAGATATTAATATGGCTCTTGAAATTAAAAATCACGATTTAGCATTAATCCCGGAATACGACGGAAATCCGTTACAACTAGTTGATTTTATCAGAAATAGCGAATTTTTATATAATTTATATTGTAAAGAGGACAATACTCATAAAAATACAAATCAAGCAAAATTAGTTTTAACAATTTTAAATAAATTAACAGGTAAAGCTAAAGTCGCCGTATATGACAAAGAATTTAATACCGTCAAAGAAATAATAAAATTCTTAAAAAGAAAATATCAGGACACGAGAACTAGGGAACAATTAATTTCAGAAATTTTAAATACGCGGACTTATCATAACGATAACCCACTCGATTTCTTAGAACGACTGGGCCAAAAAAGATGCGATTTATACGCACGTATTTATTCAGACAATGATATACTAAACAAACAAGGTATGATCATTTTATTTAATGTCCTGTTAATCACTAGAATCGAAATATTAAATATAAAGCTAAAGGGATAAACAATTTCACAGTTTTAAGTTTAAAGTTAAATTATGCATTTTAATCATCTTCGTGATTAAGTATTGTTATTTTTGGTTAAAAAGTTAATAAGTTTACGTTACGTCTCGATCTTGATTTCTTGCTTATTTTTGTTTTTAAGAAGTTGGATATAATTGTTATAAACATTTTTTTATGCATTTATAAAATGAAGTTAGCATTACAGATATTATACGATTTGAATGGTTTACACTTCAAAAATTTAAAATAGACTTATCAGAGTAATTTGGTTAATATTCATTCAAACCTTAGAAAAAATATCATTTTATCAGTCTTATAGTCAGACAGAATTTAAGTTAATGATTGATATTTTAATTTTAATAATGCACTGACTAACTATATGACATACTTTCCCACACCTCTACAAATATCATTAGACCAAGGGACGGAAATGAAAAATAATTTAGTAAAACAGTTTTGTGAAGAAAATAATATTATCTTACATTATACTTCAGCCAGCCACTCCAACTCTTTGGGATTATTGAACAGAGTCCACTCTACCCTAAACGAATTATTGAGAATAATAGGAAAAGAAAAAGATAAATGTTCTATGCAGCAGAAATTAAGATTAGCGGTAATAGCGTACAATAATACCTTAAATAATAAATTAAAATTAACGCCCAATGAAATTACTTTCGGAACCTCCAGATTAGAGTCAGACGAAAACACCGACCTGACGGAACAATACGTATTAAAATATCACAAGGACCAACAATTACTACATAAATTAATTAGATCCAAAATAAATGACGAAAAAGAGACAAGGACAGAAAAATTAAATAAAAATAGAGAAGACCCTTTGGATATTCAGGAACAATTAGGAGACGTAGAATATTTAAAAAATACGCAAGCGAAAATAAAAAGTAGGGACAAATTTAAAAAAGTAAATGTAGTAGTAAAAGATAAAAGACCAATCAAAACTCATATCGATAATATTAAAAGGCCCACTAGAAAAAAGAGAAAAAAGAAACAATATATTTCAGACGACGATAATGAATCCATTCGCGTAAATATTTCGGATGTCTCGGATAACTATGACTCAGATAATGATTCTGATTAAAAATATTTAATTTTATTTAAACAATATTAAAATGTCTTAAAAATCTTTTATTTTAAATATAATAAATATAATGGTATTAGGAGTAATGTTTATGTTAAGAATTATCTGTATTAAACTGACAATGCTGTAGTTTATTTTAATAAAGTCGGACTTTTGTATTTTGTTGTAAAATATTATATTAAATGTTAATAATGTAAAAGATCATTCAAATTATTATTTTATTTCACAGTAATATTCTGTCCGATTTATTTTGTAATTAATATTTTGAAGTCACTATCATAAAAATTAGGATACTATTATTTTGTCTTGAAATATTATTTTGATTGATCATTGAAAAAGTATGTATTTTATTTTGAAATTATTATTAATTGTAATTATTGTAATTATTGTAAAGGAGTGTTTGAATTATTATTTTGATTTAAAATATTATTATTTTTAAAAACTCAGTCCCGCGAATATTTATATATATATATATATATATATATATATATATATATATATATATATACATATCTATAATTCTTTTATAATTCTTCTTTCCTTCCAGAGCCTCTTCATTCTTTTGGAATGTTTCCTCTTCCGCTCCTCCGTCCACTTTTTCCTGGTTGTTATATACTACATATGTTTAGTAAGGTTATCGAGATCCAGTCAATAAATAAAAACAACTATTTTGGACCGATATATATATATATATATATAAATGTGTTTTATGAAAATTTAATTTTTTTAATTGACTTAAAGACTTTTAATTAAGAGATTATAAAAAATAAATTAAAAATAAGAAATTAATTGTAATTAACAGATAATTATATACATAATTATATATATTATCATTTGGACCGATATATATATATATATATATATATATATATATATATATATATATATATATATATATATATATATATATATATATATAAATGTGTTTTATGAAAATTTAATTTTTTTAATTGACTTAAAGACTTTTAATTAAGAGATTATAAAAAATAAATTAAAAATAAGAAATTAATTGTAATTAACAGATAATTATATACATAATTATATACATAAAATATATCTCAGGATAGTTATCGAAGTGGCGTTGGACACAATTTCTTCTCTGATAATCTGCTCTTATTGCTGCCTGGAATTGGTCGCCTTCATTACGTATTAAGAATGACCCAGTCTCTCGTAGTCTATTAAAAGTTAACGAAAAGACTAGTCGATTAGGCACTCTTCTATTTGGAAATCGGCGCGCATACTTCCGCACCGCTTCTAAAGCATTATCGTTACAGAAACCATACACAAAAATCATATCAGCGTATTCAACATTAGAATATGTATGCGGCATTGTGGCTGATGCTATTCACACAAAAATATCTGAGTAACTGATTGAAGACTGATTTAGGAATTATGATCCTAGAAGGAAGCCAAAATGTAAACAAATAAAATAATGTAAAGGATAACATTAGGTGTTTACATATCTCACTGCCTAGCCTGACGAACTTTAAAAGGTGATAATCGCTACCTGTAACATTTTTGTTTTTTTTCTTGTTTTCGATTTTCTCTAAAACTAAGCAAAAACGAGCAAATCTCTAAAGGACTTTTTGTCTTAGTTTTTCGGTCCCCTATATGTTCCTGAATTTTGCCATTTAAATTCGGGACACCCTGTATAAATAGTTGTCAGCAATTGCCAATTTTACTTTGTCAAAAACGTTTTTATGGAAGAATTTAAATAAGATTTTCGTAATGTGCTTTCGGAAAGCGCTTGCCCTTTCCGCGTTTTTCGGAGTTTATTATTAGTTAAATAAAAAAATCCAAACTTGGAGTTTTTCATAATCATCAAAATATGCCAAAATATGCATTTATCATCAAATATACAAAAATATGCGAAATAAAACCGGACTTAAACCCATCTAAATACCATAATTCGTGGAAATATTTGGTCCGGTAATTGATACGACGCAAAAAATATATGCAATTGCATAAAAATGCGGGCTCTGGTGTTCTATGTCGCATCTGTAGCGATAGGATGGGAACCCATTCAGCATCACTTCCATTGCTAGGTTCTGGACAGAAATGAGTAAGTGCTAACAAAGCAACAAAAAATTAAAAAATCTTTTCAAAAAATTTAAGATTAGCTTTTACAAATACTGAAATTCTTATTGAATGACTGAATAATGATTATGATGGGCAGTTATCATAAAAGGAAACTGTGGTTCCCCATGCTATGTTACGGTTTAGGAAACTTAAAAACTTAATAAATGTTTCATAAAATTGTACATTGTATTCACAAATTACCATTTGATATTTTAGAAAGTTTGAAATGCATACCTACTTCTAAGAACTCACAGGACATTTCAAGGAAAATAATTGTCACTCTTTTAGTATCGTATTGGTGTCAATAAAATGACCTTTACCTTTCCCCGTTAACGTCAAGAAATGTCCACCCCCTCCTCACGTCTCATCAAAATTGCAGCAAATACTCTTCTCTAAGCCAATCATGTTCGCCACACCAACAGGACTTGGCCGCGAATATCTTCCAAGTTCACCCCCCTTTTCCCACCCTTCACCCTTGCTGAGAATGGTCTTTTAAAATTTACAACACAGTTTCTAAGGTATCCATTCTGCCAGTGACTTCATATATTTTAACCAAAGTTGGGGGAACTGTAATTCCCCATGCCAGGAAAAGGGTGAAATAGCAAATAAGTTAAATTTTCACACGCAGTGTTCTATCTGCAGGAACTCGGTTTTACAGACTTTAAAGAAGTTCATTAAACGTGATTATTAAAGTTGTTTATTTGATTTTTGGCTAAAGTTGGCGGTTTCTAATAGAAAGCTGTTGGTATATATGAGATGGGTTAATTTTATTTTACGGTGCTTGTGTGCTTTATAACAGCTTGAAAATTTATTGGGTCGTATCATATGAAATATCCGCTTTTATTTTTTCATAAATTACTGATTGGGATTTTTGGACTTCTGTTGTTTACTATTAATCTAGTAATAGTAGTAGTTTATGAATTATAAAGAGCCGTTATTAATCTACTATTATCTAATAATATTTACTATCACCCCAATTGATCGCACATTTTTTGGTATGGTATAAAATATGATCATAGAAAGTCGATTTCACCTTAACTCTTATCATAAGACACCTCGTGTTTTACGACAGATAGTGGAGAAACTAAACGAACTGTATAAAGAAGTCCTTTCACACCCACCTTATTCGCCACACTTATCTTCAACAGATTTCCATGTGTTCAGAATTTAGGGAAACTTTCTTAAGGGTAATGAATTCTTCAAAAGTTTTTATTACAACACGACCCAATAATTTTTGACTTCGCTGTGTTTTAAATGATTGGAACACTTTTAGTTTCAAAGTCTAAGGCCCAATTCACACAGAACGGACGTGGCGGAGACGTGGCGCGGACTTTTGTCTCTTCGGACATAAAAACAACATTAATAAAATTTGATATTGGAGTTACCCACATATATACCAACAATTTAATAGAGGTGAAAGATCACTGATTTTATTTTAATTTTTTTTCGGGGGGAGAGGGCAAATCGGACATAAAAATAAATTTGATAAAATTTGATATTGGAGTTACATACATACACACTAACAATTTAATAGGGGTGAAACATTACCAATTTAATTTTTTTTTGGGGGGGATATATATATTATATAGTTGAACATGTTAAAATATGATTGTGATAGTTTTTTATTTATAGCAATAACTGCCTCACTTCCGTTGCTGACAGGATGTTGTTGAATATAATGAAAATGAAATTGTATGGTAATAAGCGTTAGTTATTAGAACAACCCAGTCAACAATGATTACAAAACGGATTAGAGATGTGTTCTCGGTTTCAAGAATATAACAAAAATTGTAAATACCTAACAATCAAATCTAATATGTGGTTCTGTTTATATATCATGTAAATATTAATTTGTAATAAATTATTATTACAATAAAAAATAAATAATTATAATTACTTTAATATTTATTATTAAAGTAATAAATTATCTCTCTCAAATAGTATATATTTGTATATATGTATATATACAGGGTGAGTATCTCTTAGTGTAAAAAAAAAAATTGGGTTAAACTAGATCAAAAATGTAGCTAAATGCCATAAATCTCACCTTTCTATTCCAATCCGTTGCAGATATACGATAAATCAAAGACTTTTTTTGAGGAAATCACGTTTTTTCCCATAAAAACTGTAATATCTCCATTTTTTCTAAATATTTTTCAAATTTTGGCCACATTTTCAGATTTAGCATTAAATTTCCTATAAGAACAGAGTACACGTAAAAACTATCCAAAAAACATCAAATCTCACAAAAACTTGCAAATTTAATCAGCTTTCGAATGATATGTTAAACGTAATGATTTTGTTTCAATTTCATGGAGATATTTACTTTTGAAACCGAAAAAACATGGTGTTCTCATTTTGTATACAAATCAGTTACTTGGGTAAATAAAACATTATGACAATCCCTTAATGGAAATGTGCATTTTAAATATAATAAACTGTTCATTGGAATAAAAAGCAAAGAAAAAAATGATTGTTTAATAGAAAATAAAGGAAAACTGTCAATAAAGCGACACCTGATCAGAGGATCTTATGTTATTACATTTATTTATTTATTATGTGATTTATGGCTAGATGAGTCTCATTTTTACAGGGGAAGGCATTTCGACCATTCATAATAACGATATACATGGATTGGTAGAAATGCCATCCCCTGTAAAAATGAGACTCATCTAGCCATAAATCACATAATAAATAAATAAATGTAATAACATAAGATCCTCTGATCTGGTGTCGCTTTATTGACAGTTTTCCTTTATTTTCTATTAAACAATCATTTTTTTCTTTGCTTTTTATTCCAATGAACAGTTTATTATGTGTAAAATGCACATTTCCATTAAGGGATTGTCATAATGTTTTATTTACCCAAGTAGGGTGGTAATACGCTTGAAATGACTTTGGTTTCATTCCATTCCTGATAATCCTCCGAGGCGTCTGAAAAGAAGATGGCCTAGAGACCTTTTAGTGTAGAATTTATTGAAGTGCTACTAGTGAATAGTTCTTCACATGTTATTTACCTACATGCCATTGTATTTACTTTCAACACATTTACTTGTTGTATATATTTTATACAGTTGTAAATTTCAATAAATAAAAAAAAAAAAAAAAAAAAAAAAAAAAAAAAAAAAAAGAGATTAAAAAAAACAAAACAATCTGCTAATTATCAACGATTTCGGAGATATTTCAAATTTATTTGTTGTTACGCATCTTCAATAAATATATTATGCACAAGCAACCACATGCTATTAGTCATTTTTCCAACTTTACAGGAGACCCATAAAACTGATTTATTCATATTATTATTATTCAGACAAAGTAAAAAAACGGGTTTATTGCTTTAATTTATACGAGAAAAAATTAGAAACATACGATATCTCCATTTCACCAGATACCTATCCTTTTATAGTAAGCTTATAAACACTCAAATCCACTACTCTCCCAACTTGCTTCCCACTCCATCCCCGATAATCCTCCGAGGCGTCTGGAAATAAGATGGCCTAGAGACCTTCCAGTGTAGAATTTTTATTGAAGGTCTACTAGTCAGTAGTTCTTTACAAGTTTAGACATGCCATTTTAATCACTATCAACTCATTTACTTGTATAGTTGTAAATATCAATAAATGAAAAAAAAACTTTTTTATTTTAACTATTGTCGATTTACATTCAAGCACTATTCCGCAAAACCGGTTTCCAGTTTAGCTATAGTTTATTATTTTATTTATGCATTGAAAATTATAACTGCGTGACAAAATACGTCCAGTAAATTTGCGAAATGGTGGATGAACTACCTATCATTGCAATGAAAGTACTAGATTAGAAGGTACCGATACTAAACGATAATCGAATGGACAGCAAGTTGAGGTACAAGTTGATTTGGATGGGTATGCAGTTTAAATTGAAAGGAAAGATTTGGGCGAAATTAGCAACATTTGATGCATTGAGGTCATTTTGTATCAGTTCATCTGTGACATTGCTAGTTGCATTAAAAATTCTGCGAAAGACTTTAGATTGGAGAGACCAGATATGAGAAGATTTTTATGGATAGAGTATAGCTCACTCACGTAAGTTTAAATAGGCTTGATAAAAGTCATGTATTTGGGTTTTTCATAGTGAATTAAGAGAACAGAACGTCTGTCAAGTATGTGTAATCCAAATAGACCAGCAACTTCTTGTCTATTTAATCTTTTTTGTGAGAGTGTGTCACTTGTCGTGATGATAGCATCCATGAATCCGAGATAGCGTTAATAGTATTCAGCGGTACTCTACTAAAGGATATGGTAGGACAGGATGAAAATAAAATGAAATCATTATCGTTTTTCTGGAATACTTAGTCTCCTTAGAATAACATGAAATTTAAAATAAACAGATATTATTGTTTGGCTGTGGTAAGTTTTCGACGCAGAACAAAGGTTATTAGTTTAGTTGGAATGAGTTATAGATCTTTAAATATGACTATATCTTTTAAGGGAATTGATGTGTGTCTGAAGAGTTTGGAATGCATGATGTGGATCACCTTTGACTGATAACAAGCAGGTGTTAGTTTGCTTTGTAAGGACAGTGCTAGGATGAGTTGGGATGTCAGCTGTATATACTGTATAAATGATGGGAGCAAGAATACTGCTTCGAGGAATAGGGATACTGACAGAAAAGGGGATAGAAGGGTAAGGAGGTACAATTATGTTTATTTCTTAAAATTCTAACAGAAAGATAGTAACAGAGAATTATGAAATATGTGGATAGAAGGAATTAATGGAGTTTGTAAAGCAGTTCCGGTTGCCAGACTAAGTCAAAGACCTGTTAAACGTAGAGACACCGGCTATAATTTTAAAATTTAACAAACATATATTGTTTACCTAAATTAACATATTAGTAAAGGAATACAACCATTATTCATATTTTTTCTAATTTTGTGCAGAAATGGATTAACTTTGAAACTATTATTAGAGGAAAAGGTGTAAAAACGGGCACAGGTGCAAATATGGGCACCCCTCCGTAGTGGCTGTAAGAGATATTGAAGACTGGCGACGAAGACTGACGATGGAGCCATTTGCTAATATAAGATAGCAGAGAACAGTTGGAACCATTCTTTCCATGTACCTACTCTACCAAGTAGTGTTGTTTATTGGGTTGTTTATTGTGCAAATTGGTGTTTATTATGGACAGTAAACTTTTAAGAGGCATATGAAATCGTTTTCTCTTCAAGTTCTTATGCTTAATCAAAAATAGTTTCATAGTGATATCCGCAAAGCGGAATCTATTTTCTGAAGCATACATTTAGTTACGCACGCCTAAAAATTACATCCATCTTTCTATAGTGGGGTTGGTATAAATATAGGCTCCCTTTCTTGGTGTAAATATGGACCCCCTATTTTTCTTCAATAAAATCACCTTTATTCAATTGTAATCTCTCCGTTCTACATATCTCTTGTTCTCAACACTAAGAAGAGAACACTACTCGTGGAAGCTAGGCAGCAAGGTCCAGCCTTGATAAAAGTGTTCTCAATAAGACGTCTCTGAGTTTTTCTAGGGTAAGAGACTGGCCAGGGGGTTGGCTTGGGAAGACGAAAGGCATTAAGAAAAAAGAAGAAAATTCGACCCACGCAACGACGCGATTCATCATTGGACACAACAGACAACAATGCCCCTCCCCTTGTGACAGCAATGATGATAACAATCTAGATGTCAACAGTGGGGATAAACCAGAATCAAGCGATCAACTTGCATCTTTGGTTATGGAAAGTTCTCTAAAAACAAATGTGGGCATACTTAGATTGTGCCGGGGATGAAAGAGCCAGTTTGCAATATCTGTAAATAATTTGTTTTCCTGTATTAACTAAATTCTCTACCGTTTTAATTTTATTGTTTTATCCTGTTTTAAACTAATTTGGGTGGCTTTTTCGAAGAGGGCTCATATTTACACTACAATTTTTTGGTGCTATTTTAAAAGCTTTTAGTAAATCGTAGTTTTTGAAAAGAAATAATTGATGTTAATTATTGTTTTTTCTCGTATTTAAGAAACTTCTAATGAAAGACAAAAATCTAGGATTTTTCAAATTGAATGTATCTTTAAATAAAAAACAAAAGAGGGTTCATATTTACACAGATTTTTTCTAGTGCTAGCTAGTTAACAGAGGATACAATACCTATAATGTATTTAACGTAATAGATGTTATCTTTAAAAATAAATCTTTTATTGAGAAAGTATTATTACAATCTGTCTCAAAGTAATATGGATGGCTTAATGGATCCATTCATAGAATATATGAAATGAGAATAAATGAAACGAAACAAAAAATAAAAACAAATAACAAATACTTTTCAAATTTAGACGGCTGGCCTTAACGTTTAATCATACTAATAGACCGGATTCCCGTGTAATTGCGCGAAATTGCACATTTTAGGTTTTAAGTGCACGAAAGCGCGTTTTTTGATATTTCATAAAAAATATTGGAGTTTTTATTTTTGCATTGTTAAAAAATTGTGATTTATTTTGAAACTATCAACGATAACATTTACCTACATAATGTTCCAAGAAAAAAATAACCGATGGTTTCCAATTATTTCTTCGAATTCGTTTAAAAAATGGTATAATGTTGATCAACGTTTTCTTTGTATTAACATCCCAAGAATTTCTAATTTGATTTTATTCCATCCTTCAATCTAATCTTTTATTTTCATTCCATTTTACATTAGAGTTTAGTTCGGTAAACATGTATGAGCAGTGGTGAAAATACCAATCGTCGAAAATTAACGTTTAGATAAAACTAAATTCTGTGGAATCCGAAGGGAAAACAATTTTTGGCTCTTTTTGGAATCAATCTATTTGTTTTTCTCGAAAATCTCAAGTGGATGCTCATTGCAACTCAAGTAAGTGCATTTTATCTTTTCATAAGTAGCACAATATACAATTTGACTATATCCAATATCTTTTATTTTTAATTGGTGGGCAGACACAGTTGACTGCAGCACAAAAATCAAAGTCAGCTCCAGTTCAACAATTACTTACACAAAGCTGCTCGTCATTAGACAACAAACAAACTTTTTTTATCGATTTGTGTTACGCCATGATCGATTCATATATTTCATTCAATGAATTGCAATCCAACTATTTGGACTATTTGGTAAAAATACTCTATACAATTCCTTCCTGACAAGAGTATTCTAAAAAAAAAATTATCTCAGACACTGTTGAATACATTCTTTTGAAGAAATGCGTAAACGAATAGAAAATAATTATACTTACATCATGGTAGACGAAACTACAGAACCCTGGGGAGTTTTCATTAGTAGAAAGTTGAATTGCTCGTTTGTAAATGTTTTATATTTTTATTGCACGTTTTTACAATTTTTAATGCAAGATATCCGGCCTTTAATCATAAACATGCAAACAGAAAATAGTTATTAAATTTGAAAAAAAAAATTGCTATTTAATATAAAAATAATTCATTGAATTTTTTTTTTTTACCCTTCTTGCTGTTAGTGAATGTAACGGTAGAAAAGGTTATGAGCATCTAGTTGTGGCTTAAGGATTTAATTATGATAATATGACTCTCTACCACTCCCTACCAATCCACGTCAAAGTTGAGTTTGTTTGATTTTTTTTATTGGAAAACATTATAGTCATCAACGGTCATTTGATCTTTATAATAAACTAATAAATTCCCAAATCAAAACAAAATAAAGTTGCAGATTCATTTAAATTTTATAAAAGAGTTTTTACTTGTAAAAGAAGTTAATGACTTTTTCAATATTTTTTTTCGTTTCTTAGCGCTAATAAAATGTTTTGCGGTATTTCCAATTTTTTGTGCAAAAAATTTTTTTTCCAACTTTTTGATGTAGAAAGAGTATTCGTAAAACATTTGGGCTTTTCAAAAATTATTGTTACACATTTTATATTTGGAAGGAATCTCTTTGGTTATCAGGTGAAGGTGTGTAAGCCCTGTATTTCCGATCCTTAATCGTCCTATGGTCACTTCCTCTCTGCGGCTAGTACTTCTTATGGCAATATAACCAAATGAAGTACACCTATGTTCTTGCTTCCTGATGCGTCTTCAGTAGAACTAGGGTGCAATGCATTCCTAAATCAATACTGTTTTTCATCCACTTTAAGGGCTATAAGTGAATCTGAAACCACTACATTTTCAATGGGTGACCTAAAGGTATATGTAGAGCCAAAACAATGACATTAACCTCAGCCGTATTAACACAGCCAAGTTGGTTTGATTTGATGAAGCAGATAGGAAGGTTAAGCGCAAATAAATAAAACAATAAATAAAAAAAAAAAGCACATATGATCAGGTAAAGAAGTTCCATTTTTTTCGGATTTTTTCTCGAGAGATATTTTGAATGTTAAAAAATCGATTATCCGATTGTAACCGAAAAAATAGGAAGTAAGAAGGGATATAAGTAAGAATACAGAATTATAAATGATGTAAAGTACAGCCCTCATTATTTAAAAAACTTTATTACTGCTACTGCGTTCAGTGTTACTGTATGGTAACTGAACAAGCAGCAAGAGGCGTTCCTGTATAAAGGTTGGGAAAAAGTAAAAAAAAATAACTCCTTCCTACTAAAAAAAAAAAAAGTCGATTTAGAAACCGGCAATGAACCAATAGACCTGTATCAGGAATCAGATATACTTTCTTGTATCAATAAAGGGAACTATACTACTTCATCCTTAATACTACGTTAACCAGCCATATTGTGATAGGAGTATTTTATATTCTTTAAAAAATCGTCAGTTACTGGGATAACTTTACCTCCCATGTCTTTTTCAAATTCAGATTTATTGACAAGTATTGTAAGATCAAATATTATACCTTCTCCTAAATCGAGAAATATATATCTATATATCTTGAAGAGAACAGCTGAGGAAGGAATGACATTATCGCCAACATTCGCCCTGAAATCCTGAAAATGTTAGCTAGATAAGGTTCAAAAGAACATAGTAAAAATTATGATTACATGTGTACGCCCTTTCTGCTACTTGTTAAACTAATCCAAACGTCAAATTTTATTTTTTAAAAAATGTAAATTTTTAGTAAGGAGTTTGAGAAATAGTAAATTTATCTATTAATTGGTAAATATGGCAATTGTGGGATTGTTTAAAATTTTACTTGTACTTATTTTTTATTATTTATTTTTCTAGAAAGCTTATATCATAACCTGTAATAGTTTTTTTATAATACAAGGTGTCTACTGTAATAATAATAATAATAATAATGATACTAATATCGTTCTAACGATTTTGTATAGACATTTCTCAGAACCAACATAAAATTAATGGAACTGTTAAGGCAAATATAAAAAAAATTATAATTATAAAACTAATATTTAAAATCTCAAAATAATATTAGAGCATTAACAATACATTATGGTAATATACATTAAAAGTATACGACTGTTTTGTAAATTCTTTCTTTTTTAATACAGTGCTAAACCCATCCTAATATCTCAAATATTATTTCAAAGAAATGTAAACATACCAGTATTAAAAAACGAGAAACTGCTAGAGAGAGAAGAGACAAAACCCTGACATCTTCATACTCGGTTAAATGTATTATAGGGACCATGAATCGAAATTTTAACAAATTCAAGACAAAACCTTTGTAAAAACAAGCGTTTACTTGGAAGTAACTGCACTGATATTGCCTAAAATGAGGAATCAAACAATAGAGAAAAATCGTTGATATGATAAATTTCATTTCAAATGGAATCGAAGACAATAATTACTGTTTGTGAACAGTCCAAGGACTGGACTGGATATTTCTGTATCATAACAAAGGAATAAACTAAGGAGGTGCTGGCCATTTACTTAGAATGTGATTTATAGTTATGTTAATGGTGATGCTTTAATTTCGATGAGGAGTTTAGATGTATTATGAGATAACTGCCGCTATTCATTTCAGTCCCAAGGATGAAAAATGTTGAACTCAGGAAAAGAATATAAACATTTTTTTTTTTTTTTTCAATTGATTTTCTAGTAATTTTGGGCCTTAAATATACGAGGATATAACAACAAAATTATGCCAACTGTTACATTTAGAAACAAAAAGTTCAAAAATTTGCATTTCGTTTTTTCAAAACACCTCTGTTCTTCAGGTGGCAAGTTTGAAATTCTACATTTAAAAATCTTTTTTTTTTTTTTTTTTTTTTTTTTTTAATAACAATTTATTGAAATTTACAACTGTACAAGATATATACATTAAGTAAATGTGCTGTTAACTATAAGAATAACGTGACAAAACATGAAAAGTACTATCAGTAGCACTTTAATAAAAATTCTACACTAGGTCTCTGGGCCATCTTCTTTTCAGACGCCTCGGAGGATTATCAGGAATGGAGTGGGAAGCAAGTTGAGAAACTAACGGATTTGAGTGATTTTGGAGCTTACTATGAAAGGATAGGTATCTGGTGTGGGCTAAATCAGCAACATATGGAACATTAAGATCTTTATGGATAAGTTTATTGGTGACAAAGTAAGGAGCATTGAGGATTTTACGAAGGATTTTGGATAGTAAGGATTGGATACGAGATGAATTGGATGGTTTAGTGGAGCCCCATTTAAAAATCAAAATTAGAAAATCACGTTTACTGGGCCATACGAAACGCTTTACTTATCGCGGATTGTTTTTATGGCAACGGAAACAAGAAACAAGGTGCTCGATCGTAACCTCACTATTATTATTAAAGGATCCTTGTTCCACAGCGTATTATGTTTAATTTATTATTTTAAATTATATTCTGAACCATATTATATTATATAAACGATAAGGTTTTTGTTTGTTTCCGTATTTTTAATGATCGTTTTCTTTTTATATTAAAACCAAAGATTTACCTTTATCGATTTTCTTTTTTTCTTCTTTCTCATTTTTTTATTAGATATATTTTAAGAATTTTATTTTGGGTTTTTTATTATTTGTTATCCCTTTGTTATTATTTATATTTTATCCTTTTAATTGTATTTCTTTAATCAGTATTTGTAAAAAAATATATTGTTATTATCTTTTTATTTTATAGCTTGAAATGATTTTAAAACTGTAAGCAATCTGTTCTGGACGTCTCATCCACGAGACTGACATCTTCACTCCTTCCACTCTTTAAATATTAATTGAATTACT
The DNA here is from genome assembly GCA_003667255.2 of Euschistus heros. Lineage (NCBI taxonomy): Eukaryota > Metazoa > Arthropoda > Insecta > Hemiptera > Pentatomidae > Euschistus > Euschistus heros. The sequence continues at coordinate 315,646 of RCWM02000009.1, forward strand.
TGTTGTATATTAAATGAATAGTTGAAAACATAAAAAAAGTAACTTTTTGCAAGTAGTTCGATAACTAGTAAATATATCAATTAATTGGTAAATTGGTTAATTGTGTTATAATATAAAATCGGGCGTGTGATTATTATCTAACCATCAGAAATGGATTAACTTTGAAACTATTCACATTTGATTTTTTTTTAGTGTAGACTAGTACAATGTCTACAATTATAAAAAACTAATCCTTTGATTACTTGTAATGAATGATATTTTACGTTGTTTTTTTTAAATTTTATAAGGATTGGAATAGGGTGTTTATTTGTTTTTATTTTGTCTTTACAAATGAAAACCTGGGTTCAAATTTTTATTGTTCATGGTGCCTATTGTTTAAATAACGATTTAACGATTTGACCCTAACGATAACGATAAATAAATTGAACTATTCGTATTTTTAATAACGTTGATGTTAATATAACTATAAAAAATATAATTACAAATATAATAATTAAACTCCTAAAGTAATATTAAAGCATTGACAATAAATTATGGTAATATACATTAAATTACCATAATTTAATTATATGACCATTCTGTAACTTATTTCAATTTTAGTACAACGGTAAACTAATCCGAAGATCAAATATTATTTTAGTAAGGAGTTAAATTTATTAAGGAGGTAAATTTATTTATTGACTGATAAATAGGTGAATTGTGGGACAATCTCTTACTTATTAGATTAGGAACCATTATTTAACGTTAGTTCATTTTATTTTATAATTATTGAAATTGAACATGTTCTTTTTATTTTTTTATTAATTTATTTATTTTTTGATAACTTACTTGAAAAGCTGCGATTTTATTTTTAGAATGCATGGTTTCCACTGTATAAATAACGATCGAACAATTTTGTGAAGATTTTTCTCACAACATCAATTAAGAAATAATAATTAACATCTTAAATTAATATTGAAGCATTAACTATAAGTTGTAGTAATATAATTAAAAGTATACGACTTTTTTGTAAGTTGTTTCATTTTTTTACGATTCATTTTTCTTATGATTCATGGTAAGCTAATCAGAATATGAAGTATTATTTTTAAAATGTAAATTTTTACTAATGAGTTTGATTAATGGAAAGTTAATATATTAATTGTTATCATCAATCAATTTTAGGATAAAGCCTCCCACACACAGAGCGAATTCGCCTCGGTCTATGCGCCCCCTATATTACCACGTAAATAGAAGCGAATTTTTCTTCGCGAATTAGCTCTGCGATTATTTTTGATTCGGTGTGTAGGACGCTTAATTCATTAGATTTGGAACCATTATTTTGCGTTTTTTATTATGTTATGAGGATTGAAATTGCGTATGTGCTTCTTCTTTTTTTTTATTTATATAGTTTTTTAGACAACAAATGAAAATCTGCAATATTTTTTTTTTTTTAAATGCATGGTGTCCGCTGTTAAAATTACAATCTACAAGAAAGAATTATGAATTAACTATTAGAACCACAAATATAATTACTGACTGCTTTTAAAATATAAAAAATATAATTATATAATTTTTTTTTTTTTTTTTTTTCATTTATTGATATTTACAACTGTAGAAAAACATATACATCAAGTAAATGTGTTGATAGTGAATACAATGGCATGTAAATAACTTATATTAATGTATCGTGATTAGTATATCAGTGAACAATATACTATGTACTAATTATAGCATATAATTAGTGCTTTATATGTGGGCAAATAAATAAATAGATGGGATCAGACCGGGTGGAGCATCTATAAAAACAATCCGTTGTCCTAAAGAGATCCTGTTTCCGAAACCAATTAAAAAAACATATATACCATAGTATAGTATAGTATAGTACCATTAAAGGATACTGTAGGACAGGAAGTCGTAGGTTTACGACGAAGGGTAAAGGCTATTTGGTGAGATTTTTTTGGATTTATTTTAATTCTCCATTTTTGATATGGGATTGAACTGATAGGGAGGCAATGAAGGGACCATTGTTTACTGATAACACACATGTGTCATCAGCGTAAGTGGTGAGGACAGTGGTAGGATGAGGAGATGCAGAGGAGACAACGTCCACCACACGATGACATTGTTGGATTGTAGAGTGTGATGTACGGAATCCAAACTGGTGATCTGGGATTACGTGATGGGATTCTAGGATAAGATACAAACGCTTTAAAATGAGTTTTTCTAGGATTTTACCCATGATTAGTAGGAGAGAAATAGAACGGTATGAGAATGAGAGCTCAGGTGGCTTTTTGGGTTTAGGTATCATTTTAACTATTGACAATTTCCAGAAGTCAGGGTAATATTTGGTGCGGAATACAGCATTATATATGCATGTTAGGAATAGGATGACTTTCTGAGGAAGGAGTTTAAGGATGTGGGATGTGGGATGTAATTAGGTCGTGTCAGGGGCTTTGTTTGAAGCTAATCTGTGAATTATGTTTAACATTTCTGAAGGATGGAATGCTTTAGGGGGAGGAGATATTTGGAGAGGTATATCAAGTTCTGATTCAATATATTCTAGTTAAGCTGGATTAAGGATATCTGGATGTGGATTAAAAGTTTGGAAAAGATGCTGGCCAAAAATGAGTGATTTTTCATCGTCCGATTTCGACCAGGGTTTGGCTTCGGTTAGTAGAGGATGATTACAGTTTCTGTAGTTCAGTAGTTTTTTGGTGGTGTTCCATAAAGATTTGTCGGTGGTGTTAAGTTTTTCTGTATTGTTGTATAATTTTTGAATTTTGTATTTTTTAATTTCTGTCTTAAGTTTGTTTGTTAATTTGCAGTAATTATTTTTATCAGATGGATACATAGTCCTGTGCCACTTCGCTCTTGCTCTACGCTTTTCTATTATTAAGTCGCGAATATGGTGTGGCAAAGTAGTTTGAAAAGAATTTAATTTTTGTCTGTGTGAAGTGTTATCGTTAATGCTGATGGATATTAATGCGGTAAGTTTGTCAATGGCAGTGTCGATATCATGTTTTGTTTTGAGAGGAATTTTCAAGCCTATTTTGTTTTCCAAGTCGTAACGAAATTTGTACCAATCTACTCGTCCGTATCTTACTCATTTGATTATGATCCATTACTTAGCGTTAATTTTTTATTTTATGATGGTTGAAATCGATCGTGTGCTTATTTTTTATATTAGGATTGGTGAATTTTTACTTGAATTGACACTTCTATTGGAATTTTCTAGTCGAAGCCTAGTTTCGAATGCTAAATATGAATTTTCCATTTTCCTAAAAGGGGAATTCTTAATCAGAAAAATTATTAATTATTTTTATGGTTCTATTAATTCATTAATAGTTCTGAAAAATGCCTTCACCAAATGTTTAGATCGCTTTTTTCCAGCGGGGGACACTAAGCACTCTGAAAAAAAATAAATCAGATTTTAAATTAGGTTTAAAACAAGATAATAAATAAAAAAACAAGGAACTCCCCTTTTCGTTTCTTTACACTCAGTCAACCCTACGTCCTGATATATTTTAGAAGCCCTTCAATTTTGACTCCTTAGGTAAGTATCAACATATTTGATTTCTTGTCTTACATTCTCAAAATTTAATTCACACACACACACACACACACACACAAACACAAACACACACCACACACACACGAAATGTTCTCTCATATCTCGCAGGTATTCTGAAATTAGGTGGTTTACTCCAATTTCTTGTGTCAATACTGCCTAGGTGCAGTCATATTTCAATCCTTGAAAACAAAAATACTCACCTATATTCATGATATCCTTACCTTGCTCTCCTCCACCCACCTCTTAAATACTCGAACCCTACCCATCAACCTGTACACTCCTGGGCATTTGGAAGGTGCGCGATCATGTTCTGGGGTGGCATTTTTTTGGAGTCACGTATCGAGTCACTACCAATTCAGGGAGGAGCCTTGAATGCTTTAAAGTATGTGTTTATGAGTACTTCAGTGCAAGAGGTATTCGTAGCGTAGAGTGGCCAGCAAGAAGTCCAGATCTTAATTCAATCGAACATGTTTGGGTCAATGTTAAAAGGAAGGTTCGATTGGGGATACCCCTCCTACTACACTTAAAATGCTGAACTGTATTCTATGCATGGGACATCATCCCTAAAGATTTTATTCAAAATCTTTGTAGCAGAATGCCAAAAAGGATGGATACCATTATTAAAGCCAGAGAAGGCAATACCTCTTATAAAATATTTTACTATACCTAAAAAAGTACAATTAAAAAAAAAAAAGGAAAAATTAAATTTTGTTGTTTTGAAAAATAAATTTGTTTTAATTAAACATATGTTCAATTTTTTTTTTTTTTTTTAATAAATATTTTATTGTTGAAAGTCTTTATTTGTTATAAAATATAACTCCCAAATTATGAGAGCAATATTTTGACTGGGAGCGGATTATCTATTAATTAATTAATAGTTATAATAATGATTGTTATTAATAATTTGTAATTATATATATATATATATATATATATATATATATATATATATATATATATATATATATATATATATATATATATATATTTATATATATAATTATTAATTTATACTTAATATTATCTATAGATTGTTAAATTGGTCAATTTTGGGATATTCTCTTACTCATTTGATTTGCAAAACTTATTTAGCGTTCATTTTTTAAAATTTTATAAGCATTGAAATTGCGCAAGTGCTGATTTATTTTTCTTTTAGAATTGATTTTTATGCAAATTTAAAAATAATCAATAAAGTAATTATAAAAATAATTAAAGTCTAAAAATAATATTAAGGCAATAAAAGTCAATTATAGTAATATACATACCTAATAAATTTAATTATACTAAAGTATATAAAAATACGTAGAGCCAAAACACGGAAATTCTTTTCTGACACCATTGACTCAGTCTGTAGACGACTTTACCTATCTCAAGATCTTTGTTGGTGCGACAAGTGGGTAGATGCGCGGAGTTTCGGAGGAAGCTGTTAGAGGAACCGCACGGAAATATTTTCTGGAATGGAGTTGACATGACACAACAATTAAAGGAGAATCATTGTTATCCTCAAGGAAGGTTAGAGATGCTAGTTGTTATTGGCTAAAAGCGATTGTTTATAGAATTGAGTATTCCAGAAATATCTGTTATGTTTTGCCACCATTGAGAGGGGTCGGCGCAGGCGCGAGGCAGGGGAGGCGGGTCTCAGCACGCCAGCCCCGGCTCGGAGAGTCAGTCGCCGCGCCGCGCTCCACATCGATCTCTGTTGGGATGCAGCCGCCCAAGCAGCAGTTCGCTGTCGGCTCCTCCCCGGTAAGTCCCTCCCGACTCCCGTCCTCCTTGTGTACTTATATCTTGTACAATACTCACTCGGAGTTTTTTCCGTAGCCATATACACGTACATCCACTCCACCACCTACTATAACAGTCTATTTGAAACACGTAACCTTTCTAACAGATAATACGATACTATATAATTTAGATGGGCTTTTGTCTGATGTATATTGCAACGAGGCAACTGATAACCGACAGATAAATGAACCCCTCGATAAAGCAGGAATTGGAAACTACTTGACGAGCTTTCATAAAAAAAAAAACTTAAAAAAAAAAAAATATATCCAAAAAACAAAACAAACCAAACTCAATCCCTTCATTCATAAACAGAGCAGAATGGAAATATGTCCTACCCAAATTAAGAAAGAAGAAATGGAAACATGTGATATCCTGCGTGTGATTCATCGAGCCATTCTTTTTGAAACCTACTATAAAATATAATTCTGTTCTACTTTTCATAGTTTAACAAAACTATTTCAACATTATAATTAACATGGGCATAGCTATCTTAACTACACCAGCAACATAAAACAGTGAAAGTGGTTTGACGTTTTCACACGAGTCCTAACATTATCGTTATCAACATTATTATTATTATTTTTAAACCTGAATCACTTTAACGTGAAATAAATGTCATTTAGTAAAAGTACTTTTTATAAGAACACAGGAGGTACACATTGTATTCTATGTTTATTTTGCTTTTTTTTTTTTTTTTTTTTTTTAAATTTAGTCATAAGGGTTATAATAAACTATAATATAGAAAAATAAATTTAAATAGCCTGATGGAAAAATGTTTTTATATAAATACTTATTTATTTTTAACATTCTATAGCAACTTCATTTATATCTATATATTTATTCATAGATACCTGAAATGTTTTTAGATATTTAAGCAATTCTTAAGTTTGTCTATTTAGGTTAAATGGTATTGACTGGTTTACACCCACTCATACGAAATTGACTATGGTTAAGCATAACCTACATATTTAAAACATCGATTAATTTATTAGTTGAATTAATTTGATTTGTTAAACGTTGACCCAGCGAGAATTGATAATGACGCCCCACATGTTGGCTGAGAGGACAGGTCGCTGCTCCTACATCGGGGCCGATTCTTGATAACAAAAAAATTGGCGATAAGTTTTTAGTGACGGCTCACTGATAGCTTCTGTTTCTTGTATAATATATTAACTTGATGTTCTGTTTTGGTTTTCCAAGGAATGAATGAAATTATAAAAATATTACTTCAATTTATAATTTGATTTTCTTTTATTTAATATATATATATATATATATATATATATATATGTGTATGTATGTATGTATGTATATATGTATGTATACATATATATATTAACTTTACCTATGAAAAAATCATTACAGTTCTTGTCCCTTCGAACATGAATTGTAAACTTACAATTGATCCCTTTTTTCTTACTTTTATTTCTTTTTTAACATACTAAAATAATAAGAGTTATGCAAATGCAATTATAAATATATGTAATTAATCAAAACAAATTCAAACAAAGGAATTGAATCTACAGGTATGAGGAAGGAAGGCTGCATATCAGCTGAAGTAAACAATAATTTAATCAATAGAAAATTACATTACAAACGATAGAATTCATAGGAATCCTTAATAAAACAGATTAATTCAATGACAGATAGTCGAAAACAATTTTTTATATCAGTGGCTCAACATTTCTTGACGGAGACAAGGCTTACTGAATCGATTGCCGCCATGATGGAAGTAACCGAATAGAGGTTATAGTTGCAAGCCTTAAGTAACACACCACATTCTCCATTTCGGTTTTATAAACTGGGTTGGTTATGCTTACATCTTGATTTATCTAAAAAGCACCAAAGTTCAGAACTAACCCTTTGAATTCCTCATTTCCCCATATTTTCTAGGTCTTCATGGTTTGTATTTTGCGAAACTAGCCACTTCTGAGAAAAAAAAATCTAATTTCAAACAAATTGGAGCATTCGTTATGTTAGTTATGTACCAATGGACTAATAATTAGGTAACGGAACCTTCCACTGATAACGTATCAAAATAAGTCACACCAGTGGTTGATTTTCTTCTGTGAATTTCGGAACATGTAAATGTGTCTTCAAATTTATATGCAAAGATTTTTTTTGCGTTCTTAAATAAATTGTTTCGTATATAGTATATCACCTACAGATTAGGTTAGGTCATTGATGTGCGATTATGTTTCATTATCAGATTTTTCAAGGGTATTTAATTCAATGAATTTTCAATTTAAATTCTAATCACTCAAAACGAACAAAAATATTTATTTATTTTTTTATCCGGGTGGAATGACGAACTTAAATATTTAAAATTATTATTATTTTAAGTGAAATAATTCAAGAACTCATAGGAAGAATGTATTCTTCATGTTATTTAGTGGTTGAAGACAAACCCGTAAATATTCAGTGATGATGTAATCACAAAAAACTTGAATAAAAATGCAGCCATAAATACGAAAAAGAGTCAGCTATATTTTACATGTATAAAAAATAAATTGAAAGATTTATGCGGTTATCTTCACAAATGAACAACTCTTTACTCACTAATTCAGTGATATACAGAAACCCAAACGCTCAGGCAAAGAGCTTTAGCATTGCTTTGTCAGCGGTCTTTGTTGTTTTTTTTTATGTTGTTGAGTTGATGTTTAGGCAGCCCCTTTTCAAAGAATTCTTGACGGCTATTGCTTTTGAAGTGTTTAAATCATTATGTGGTAAAATATAACTGAGAAACATATTTTACAGATAACATTAATTTAGGATATCAATTAGCAAAAAAATAATTAGTATTTTGTGATATAAATGAATTTAATAATACAGAAACATTGTAAAATATGAACAGTAATAATAGCCAATAAGCTATAAATTAATCGCCTCTCATGCTAGGAGTTTGACGAGGCATATTATGATTATAAATGACTAGAAATCGATGTGAGTCCTCGCGAGAGAAGACCAATTGTAGATTTAACTTGTACATTTGATATTAATAGATGGAACAAGGAATTCATTACGTATTAACTGAACTTGTAACGATATTAAACAATTTGACATGAAATGCAAATCATTTTTAAACCCGTAATTTTAATTTAATTCATTTGCGGAAATCGAGAAAAATAATATTAAGTATTTTTTTTTATTTATGTACATTCATTGATAATTTATCAAAGTTCTTAAAAAAAAATCCACCAGAACCAAAGAAGAAGCGAAAAAAATAAGGCGACGATTTAATCAATATTCGACAAGGCTAAAATAGCCTAATGTCGAAAAACCCTTTGCTTCGATTATATTCCTTGTTAGGAAGAAAATTTTAAAATATTTTCTTGATAAATGTGATATCCTCAACAGAAGCTGGTAGAGAAGATAAACTTACGCAAGACTTGACAAACGTGACAGCTCCATTAGCGATAGGCTTCATGCAGACTTGTTCGAGGCTGGGGACGTCACCCCGCCACTGTCCTTAGGGGAAAGAAGGCGCCGCACTTCTCGCCCCGAGTGGAAAAATTCATCGGTTAGACAAACAATGGAAGAATTCTCCACTGGTATTAAAAAACAATCAGTTTCTCCTGACATTTTATTTTTTTAAAGACCATAAAGCAATTTTGGTATGATAAATAAAAGTTTGAAAGAAATCAAGAAAAAAGGTGGAATTCATCTTTGAAACAGATAGTGAAATACATATTATTGATAGTTGTTCGAATGAGATGACCATCATTAAAATATAAATGAGATTTGAGATGTTTCAAAACGCCCTCGGATAAAGTCGGTAAATATTCCAAGATTATGGTTCTATTTTTCATTTATCTATTACAGCGTAATTTGAACCAATCTTTTCGTTATTTTTATATATATATATATATATATATATATATATATATATATATATATATATATATATATATATATATCTGTGTGTGTGTATATTCAATTTTCAAAAAGGACAACATTGGTGGACTATCTTGCGGCCGTTAAAAATCATTCGATCCTGGCAGATATCAAAATAGTATACTTTAGGGTCCTGGAAAAAGAGTTAAAAACGGGAAGAGAAAGTGTCCTTTTAAAAATTAAAACAATTAAATCAATCTTTAAAAGGACTAAAACTAATTTGTCGGAAAGGAATGGCCAAGGAATATCCTTCACTGACTTTAGAATTAATAGTTTGAAATAGGACTAGAATTAATAGTAAATAGTCAAATTTTCATATTTATTTAAGTATTGCTATTGATTCGTATGTATGTATATAAATAAATAAATGACTCGTATATATGCGTACAGTATTTGCTTAAAACGTGTTTAAGTCATTTATAGTTTCATTGTGTATTTTTCACCCAACGGTTAAAATAATAAACTTAACAACTTTTTCTTATTATTCTTTTAAGTGGCACTGAAACCTATGGTAGTTCTTGGCCTACTCAACTTCTTAATTAGACATGGTATTTCGTTTATTTAAAAATCTATTTAATATACTTAAATACACAAAAGATAAAGTTGTATTTTAATGTTTCTTTAGTCGGAATGGGGATATATGGGTACATGGGCCATAAAAATGCATTACTACCAATCATAAAGTAAAATAATATAAATGAGAGCGTTCTAAGAGGCAATTGATAAGTATGAGTGAATGAAAGAAAGAAGCCAAACTGAAGGTAAGTGAAAGGCAGCATCTAATCAGGATCTGATTGGGTAAAGCATAAACTATAAGTCGATCGGGAATCGATTTTCAGATAAGAAAAGTATATTTAAAAAAAAAAAAAATAGACCACGAGGTACTAACTCAGGTGATTAAGGCAAATGGAGTAATAGTCAATTATCAAGAACAATCATATACCAGGAGGAAGGAAGGAGAGAGGTCAAACATAGGCTCTTTATATCGGTGTTCCTTCCAGTACTGCTTTATAGATAGGAAAGTTTGACTACCTTAATAAACACATTAACAAGATGTGTTTATTGAAATAGAGTACAGCGGCTGAAATGATATCCCTCAGACGAATAGTTGGAATGACCAAGGTGGACTGCGTCAGAAATTACAGAATTCGTTGTAATTTGGGAGTAGGTCAGTTCGCGGAATTCTGGAAGAGCGGCAGTTCAAATGATTTGGCCACATTTGTAAAGTGGCCAAAGAATAAGTGGTTCTTTGAAGCTAGGCCAGAAGCCAGATGCCCTTGTAGCTAACCCATGAGTATGCACTTATGATATTAGAAAATGGGAGACAGTAAGAAGATGCACCATACTGGAGATGAGAAGACTTGTAAGAGATAGGGATCAGTGGGCTAAAACAACAACTTAAAGGCACAATGGAGTTAAACGAAGAAAAAAATGATTAAACAATATATATTTAAATAACAAATAAGGAAAAAAAATGTTCATTATGGTTTTGGAATGAAAGCAAAGAACGAAACATTACCAATTGTAAAAAGAACCAACAGAATTTTCTTTTGATGTACATTAAGAGGATCTTTGTCGGATAAAGCAATTCGTTTTTTTTTTTTTGGGTTAATTGTACTTACTTATATATTTAAATTAAGGAAGGACGGTCTATCCTCTACGTTACAAACATATTCAAGAGAGTGAAAGTCTTGATATATTTCGGGTTTCCGCCACAAATAGGTAGTCAACCCGTCAAGTATGGACTGGATTGAAACTTCACTTGTTACTCGAGAATGCTCTACTAAGGCGGTGCATTACACAGAGATACGACGACCTCAAGTATAGCTTTATTTTCGATGAAAAACGCAGTAGGCAAAAAAATATTTTTTAGAGAAAAAAACAAAACCGACTTCAAGATTAAACCTACATACACAAACTTAACTAAAAAAAAAAAATATTTTAATTGCTTCAAAACAAAAACCATTAAATTAAAATCAATGAAATTATCGATACTTATATACCTATTCACAATTTATAACCAGTTATCTTTGGAGTCGGTGCCAGCCTAAAAGGGCAGTTTAATCCTGCCTTTACAATAAACTTTGGAATGGCCGGAGACAGCGGTGTGACGGTGATGAAACAGTGGGAGGATCTTTACGATTACAATTTCTTTTCAAATTCTGTTTGTTTTGGTTGGCACCGATTTCAAAAATAACTGATTATAAATTGTGAAGAGGTTTATAAGTATCGATAATTTCATTGATTTTCATTTAATGGTTTTTGTTTTGAAGCAATTAAAATTTTTTTTTTTGTTAAGTTTGTGTATGTAGGTTTAATATAAGTCGGTTTTGTTTTTTTCTCTAAAAAATATTTTTTTTTCACTTTTTAGTGGTGAGTGTATTTTTTTTTTATACATAGTCAATTCTCGATCTTCAAGATACCCTGAAAAATAGTTCGAGTTACTGAACAAAGACTTATCGAGGTTATCATTCCACTTACCTTCATGTAATTGGGAAAATTGAACACAAAATGGGAGTTGAAATCATTACGTATATTTTTCATTAATGGGTATGTGTATGTTGTTTGTACATTCATATAAAACCATTGATACAGAAAATTAAATACCTAGTACCAAATTATCATATAACTTTCAACTGCATTGCGCTTTTTTCTGAGGGTGCCTAAAAGTGGACTTACCGCCTTCCACCAGTGGCGATCTTTTCTTTATTCTTTAGGACGGTTGAAAGAGAACTACTCGAAATTCGGAATTCACTAGCAACAAGCGCCTAACTTCTTTCTCATTTCTGCACTTTGCAAATTAATTTTAACTTTTCGTTAATTGAAAGAATTTTCAAAAGCCAATGTAAAACCACTCGAGTTAATAACTAATAATAGGTGACTGGTTTAACTATGAACTGAAAAGACAAACAATGACAGAAAACAGGAAAACAAATTACACATGAAATTCTTTTAATTTGAGTTCGAGTTATAGAGGCGATGATTTCTAAAAGTTCGTTTCATAGAGATGGTCCTAGAAGTTCTCTCTTTTGAACCCTATTTTCAGTTCTACTTACTTTCGACACAATTTTTTCACGTTCTTTGTCTGAAATCGTCTCATCGAGGTGAAATTTAAGTGTAATGTACTTCCGAACGCATATTTTGTTCGACTTATTTAAGAATTTAGCTTATCGAAGTACAATACGTCGAGAGTTGACTGTATATGTAAATTATGTTTGTTAATAATTTAGATTTAGTTACCATGGAGATTTGAGATATTCATAATCATAAATATGTTTAAAATGTGAGGTTATATAACAGTGATTTTTATTAACTGTTTTTTGATTTTTCTTAAAAATTTGTTGCGTTGATTTCAAAATATTTTTTATGGGAACACCTCTGAAGTATGCCCTATCGATCTAAAAAAGAATCATCAGAATTGATTCAGAATTGGAGTAATCGCGTAACATACAAAAAAAAAAAAAAAAAAAAAAAAAAAAATACAGACGAGTTGAGAACCTCCTCCTTTTTGAAGTCGGTTGAAAATATATGAGCTTTGGTAATAATTTCTGATTTATTCACTGCTATGATTTGCGATTTCAATGTAATGTAATACAGCCAACAGTTGCTAAATACATTTTTTACCCCCTTTAAAACCCCATAAATTGGACAGAATCAGACAATTTTTGTTGGTCCCCTCGTTAATATGAAGTTGCAGCAACATTATGTTCGCCAGCTCAACATATTTGATCTCTGAACATGCCCTTTCTCAATAATAATTATATGTCACCCTATTCTGAAATTAATTTGAATATGCACTGACCGGTCATTTCTTTATATGATTTGATCAATCTTAGATTTAACAAATTTTATGATTTCGTCTTAGATTGCATGGCCTAGAAGATTTTCTAGATAATGCTCGATAGAAGTCTTCCATTCCCAGTAATTTTAGTATAAAGTTTAGAACACTTTAAAATAATGATCACATTGTACTCGAATATATTTCATCACCAGATTATTTTAACTCTCGATAATTTTAATTTTCTCTGATCCCTCGAAGTTAAAATTATCGAAAGTTGACTGTATATCTACAAATTCATATTGAATAGATTACTTTATATTGAATTAACAAGAATGACAAATGTTGATTTACGGACTTATTCTGTGAATATGTGTGTGTGTGTGTGTGTGTGTATATATATTATACACATGGCATTATGGGCAATTTTTTGCCCAATAAATTTGTTACTCAATTGATCAAATCCTTCTTTAATTTTTGTCCACTGCTATAACAGAGAAGAAATATTTCTCCATGGTAAAATTTTATGAATGAAAGTATAAATTACTCAAATTAATTTTATGATTGCTTAAGCTACTCAGATGTCATTACCACGGTGTGAATATATATATATATATATATATATATATATATATAATATTAATTATTAAATTTAATTTACTCCTAGTACAAAGTCAGTCTTAAATTTGTAATGACCTCTATTAACAATAGCATTAGTTAAATAGTTACATTGATAATACTCCACAAATAATTATTGAAAATTGGGAAAACTAACTTTATTAGTGGTATAAACATAGTTATTGATAAATTAAGTATAATACCGTAATTTATGTATGTTATAATATAGTTACATATGTTATTCATAAGAGACTTTGTCCAAAAATAAAGTTTTCTTTCTATTCTATTCTAATTCGTAAATTCGAATATTTAAACTTTATTTTAATACGGTATAGTTGCCAACATTTAGTGAGTGCAGGTGTTCAGAGGAGATAATTAGATTATGACTTCAGCAGTTACTCTGCTTGAATAGTCAAATTAGCTCCTTTCTTTTTATGGAGCCTCAGTTCTCAGTTACACTTGATCTGAACAACTCTGTTTATCTCTTAGTTGAATATTAGCAGTTGTTTAAACACAAAGATGGAAGAAGTTTCTGCTAATAATGGAATGATTTTAAGGAAGTTACGGGTATGATTATGAAGTTAAAGTACTAAACTTGGTTATTTAGTTATCTATAGTATCAGCTATTGAAACTGATTGATATTCAGTTGGAGGTAAAATAGGTATTGAGTAGAACATTTAATTTATGTTTCATTGTTTATAATTTTTCTTCGAAATGATAGAAATTGAATTAAGATTATATATTTTAGTATTTTATAGTTAGTAATTGATGCTAATATTATTTACTTTAAGGGTTATTATTTCATTGATCCATTAAATTACGTAACACAACAATTAAGTTTATATTAATGATTCAAATACGTTTAGATAATTGGATACTTTTTTTCTTTGTATACAATGACATTTCATCTGCATTCAAATGTTTGCTACATTATTTGAATTTAAATTAGATTTCTCTCTCTCTCTCTCTCTCTCTCTCTCTCTCTCTCTATATATATATATATATATATATATATATATATATATATATATATATATATATATATGTTCAGTAAGGTTCTTGAGGTTCAGTCAATAAGTCAATATATATATATATATATATCATATATATATATATATATATATATATATATATTATATATTATATATATACATATTGTATTAATATTGTTTATATTTTTTTTATAAATCTTATTACCTAGTGATCCTAATAGTTCATATTGTTACATAAATTGTAATGTTGTATTATGTGGTCTATAATAAGGTTTTTCCTGATTTTCTACATATACTATTTATTTTACTTATAGGCATGGATATTAATGACAGTTATTAATGAAGCAAAACCATAAACAAATCTAACAACATTTTTTACATAATAATACCATTAATACATTCTAAATTTTTAATCAAAATGTAAGATTTGAAATAAACAAATAATTTTTAACATGAATTTTTTTAAAATCTACCTAAAATTATGATTAAATGGCCATTCTAAAAAAAAAAAAAAAAAAAAAAAAAAAAAAAAAAAATGCCGTTTTGGGTTTAGAGATAGAGTAAAAAAAGTCGAAAAATTATCAACAATTTTTTTGAACGAGTATATTTGTATTATTTATTAAATATGTTAAATGTTTGGAAAATACTTTTTTTAATTTTTATTAATTTTTTTATGTCAACAAAAGTGATTTTTGAAAGTCATGGGTGTTACCAAAATTAAATGATTACTTAAAGAGTATAATTTAGTTTGAATTTTCTCTGGACTGCTATAACATTATATCTTTGGTACAACTCATTTTGCTTAGAATTGGTTATTGGTTTAATAATTAAATTATTTCTGAGGTCAGTAAAATATAACTTTCAGACAGGAATGTTATCAACTTTTCTGTAATTTAGTTTCCATTTTCAAAAATGTTGCCTTATTTCACTCATAAGGAAAAAGTTTCTGTATTTAACACAAAAATCTTCACCTCACTGTAGAATGATGTCCGTGAGGTGTCACCTGACCAGTAACAATGCTGTCGTTCATCTCAGTTTTCCACGCTGATGAACTTTTTGACACAAGTTAAACAATAAAAAACTGAACAAACCAAAGTAGGCTCTTTGAGAGTATAACTGTTATTTGTAGATCTAATAAAAATTGAGTCAAAGACATTTTATAGCGGTGAAAGTTCTGACATTGAATAAAAATACTTACCATTGCTTTCGTTGCGAATTAATCTCTCTCGTCTAGTATCTGGAAGTAACTAGGAAGAGACGTAATACTTTTGGAGGAACTTCCTTCAACCCTATGGAGCCAATTTCTTGGATCTAAGGATCAGAAAAAACAGTTGCATTTCTGACCAACATATTTAGTAAGACCATATGTCCCTATAATTTTCTTTTGGTCATCTGTATAGTCCTTTTTTATTGAAAAAATACGAGAATATTGCTCTTTAGGATGTGCACTTTTAATTTATATCAATAACAAGAAACATTATTGTTTTTGTTTACAAACATGCTTATTATTGTCGTCATATTGAGCTGGTGGTAGTAACACTTCTGACATGTTTAGTAGTTTTAAAAACATTTTCTCTATTTCTATATTTCAGAAATATGCTCTGAATAAGAAACTTCCAACAAAAATTAAAAATATGTTGTAGACTAGTAAAACAAATAATAGACAACATAACGTGACCCTCTGTCACTAACGTACGACTGATTTTTTTTTTTACGTAAACGGCAATTTTTTTGAGAATGACCCTAATGATGCTTTCAGTCATTGATAGAACATATTATTAATTAAAAAGGCATCTTAAAATTAATAATATTAATTGAAACTGTAAATAAATTTTAAAAAGATAATTACGCTTTTGTAGAACAATCAATAGTTGAAACTCTTTACAAATGTTTCCGCCATAGCATGACTGTTGAATAAATATCAATTTATGGATTATTTATTTAAACTTTTAGAAAACTAAATTAAAAGGCTGCAATTATTATTATATGCTTAAAAGTATTGGAAGCATTTGTTTTTAAATTAAACAAAAGAAAAATAATTTATAAATGAATTTATCAGTGCGAGAAATATTTACTTATATATAATTTACTTATATTTTAAGAGGTGTAGAAGAGGGTGTTTAAATTTGGAAATTTTAAACATTATACCATAAAATCAATCTTTTATCACCTTTATTCACACCAATTTATCCAAGGAAAATATGCCAATAAATAATGAATTTTTATTAAAAAAAAAGAAACAAAAAACTTGAAGTTTCATCAAAATTAATTGGGAGTTCCTGACATTGCTTAAATTTTACTTTAGCGATGATAGGTCAGCTAGCTATCGTTCATAAAAATTCCATTTGATAGGGTAAAATACCTCAGATTCCAGGTGTTAGCTTCTTGGATAGGAGGGAGATAAAACAAATAAGGAAAAATAAAATTATAACCTGATCACTTCACACATTCTTTGCAAATTTCAAGAATAGTGAACTTATTTTTAAATATCGTTCCTCATAAGAATATATTTAAAGTATGTATACAAGATGGTCTAATGACAATAAGTATCACAATTATTTATTAAAAAAATAATTTATACTTTCTATAATGATATTGTAACTCCATTAGTAATTTATTTATTTATTTTTTTGGTTTGTCAATAACCATCTCATTTGTTACTATTTTTAACAATTAAAACATTGCTTTCTAAATCAGTAATACCAATTGTTAGTTTCACGTTATGGTAGATGAATAGAGGAATTTCTCAAGCAAACCGAAAATAATTAGAAAATGTTCCCTCTGAATAAAAATAATTAATTCTGAGAAGTACTTTTTTATTTTATTTTAAAATTTAAAATTTATATTGATAAAGTTTGGTGGCATATCTCAAAATTTCACTCAAGTCAAAAATCTGACTAATTTACTAAAAAGATGAATTCTGTAGGCTTCGACCAAAAATTAGACACTTAAGTATCTAAACTAATGACATTGCAAAACGTTGAATAGTATTAATTTTTATTTACTGAAGTTACGTAAGTTTTTTTAAAATAAAAATCATCGATTCTTTACGAAGTCAAATAAACTATGGCATTCGTTCTGTTGATAGACATTCTTTAAATAAATGATGTTATAAATGATTTCTGCAGAACCCTCAAGTAAAAAAAAAAAAAAAATGTTTAGTAGTTTTTATGAGCGATAGTTCCTCAAGAAATAGGAGACGAAAACATTACTCGTTTGGTCTCCGGTGAGTAGTCTAGACTACACAGAATCTTTTTTTTAAAGATTTTTTGATGATCCTATTTCAACGATAAATTCTTTAACTCTATTTTTTTTCTTCGTCCTTCTTTAGATTCTCAAGATAATTCATTAGGTTCTATCCTCGAAACCGCGTATACCGCTGACTATCAGGCTATAATCAGAAAACAAGGTCATCTATTTGTTGTATTACAATCAAATTCACATCACAAATCTTACAAAATGGTGCCTAAATTAGAGGGTTAAAGTAAATTTAAACAAATGTTAACAAATTACCTTTATCTTTTATCGTAAATCTACGTCTTCCTGTCCTATATTATCCTTTAATGGTATTCCGCAGATCCCTGTTGAACAGATGAGCTAAACTATGTATTCCATCCAGACTAACCTATTATTTTAAATCCTCATACAAGTCGTTTCTGACTACTAAACTCACAATACTTTTTAGCATTTAATTAATTACAGAGAACTGATCTACTTGACCTTGTTTGGACAAAAAGAGACGAGCTTTTTAGTCTAGGAGCCGACGACACTAAACCTGTCATGATAGGTCTCCTAAAAAACCTAAGCTTATGTCAAAAGCATCAATTTTTGTGTAAGAAAAATCACTACTGCCGTTTCCAAACACGAGCCAAGATGGGGGCTGCAAGTAAAATAAGGTTCCAGAAGCCCCCTTTCAGGAAAAAACTGTTGAACTTTTTTTCTCAATGGTTCTTAATGTTTTTTGGGGTGCTGATTCCGAATCTGAAGTTTGTTTGAAGTCTTAAAATTGTCAGAAAAAATAAAGGGTACTTGTTTGAACGGTTATAAAATTAGTATGGCTGACAGTTGACAGATAAAAATGAAATGTACCAAGGTCAAAAATATTGGAATTATTTCATCAACATGTATATTTATTTTTGTAACTTATTCGTCCCTTTGAACGTGGATGATCGTAATACTCAACAATATAATAAAAAAAAAAAAAAAAAATCTTTTTCTATTATTTTTAAAGTGATTAATGGCTTGAATCAAGTTTGGGGTAAAAAAATAGGAAAAGTACCATCTTTGTTTGTGTTTTTATCTCTTCAGCATCTTGGAGTTAGAGGGGGTATGTAACTGACCAGGAAATTATGTAAATTGAAACGTCAATATTACCAAATCAATATTCCTACGTGTTTGGGGAGAAAACGGCTTTAAGGAATATCATTTCCACGTGTTTTTCAAAATCAAGAGTAAAGCATACAATAGAACAATGTTTGCGTAATTTAATTAATTACATCCAGTAAGTCATTATAGTCTTTATTGTGTTATTATGGGCATATTGATAATATAGTTTATTCATTGGTTCAATGGGATTGAATTTATTAATAAATGCAAATTTTAATAAATATTAAGATCTTCCTAATAATTGTCGATAACTAAAATTTATTATTTTTTTATTATTTGAAAAACTCGTAGTTATGGCAGATATAAGAAGAAGAAGACAATGAGCTTTATTCTTAGAAAATATCACAAACTTTTTCCGTAATTCTTAAAAATTAAATGTATATATATATATATATATATATATATATATATATATATATATAGAGAGAGAGAGAGAGAGAGAGAATAAAAATTATATGTATTATGAAATTAAATGTATTATTTATAATAAAATGTATTTAATGCCTTATGTATTCTTTACAAATTAAATGTAAATTATATGTATTATGTATAACGTATTAACTATGAAAAGTTAATCTTTATTGAGTTCTCATCAATCTGTTTTGCAGTTGAATAAATAATGTGAACTTTAAAATTTTTAAAATATCATTACTGAGATCATTAAGAAATCCGAGGAAGATTGATTTAGAAATTATTAAGGAGATTGGAATTGTAATACTAAGAAAAGTTACATATATTATTCATCCATTTATTGAAATTTATAACAGTGCAAAAAGTACATCTAGTATATTTGAAGATGATGATTATAATAATGTGTAATGATTGGTTAAGCAACTAAACTTTGATAGCACTTCGATAAAAGTTCTGTACTAAAAGTTCCTAAGGCTTCTTCTTACGTCTCGAAAGATTATCAAGATATTAAGGTTTTTTGTAAAGTCCGAGACAAACGGAACATTAGGATCTGCATGAATTAATTTATTTGTGATAAAGTAAGAATCATTGAGAATATTTTTTAGGATTTTAGATTGTAAGTATTCGATACGACATGAAGTGAATGATTCAGAGGAGCCGAAGAGGCCGAAACAGGCCACAAACAAGCTGCGGTTGTCCTAACAGATTTGATTATAATTATGTTGATGATTCTAAAAGTAGTCGAAAACGTCGAGCTGTTTATAGCAGAATATTTATTTACTGATAATGCCGCCGGGTATCATGGGTTACAGGAGACCCTCCTAGAGCAATTCTAGCCTCTGTAAAGTGGCTCCTTATAAAACCGTCGGTCTGAAAACAACACTTCCTTACCTAGTACTCAACCCAAGCCTCTATTGTATAATTTATTTTACAGTACAAAAGACTCATTTCATATTACGTGGTCAGTGCCCAGCCGAAAACTAATAAATAATTTTCTAAAAGATAAAGTTTTGGGATATTAACTATTTTAATCATAGCACTGTTCTCAACATAATGATCAAGTAATCTACGATTTTTTACATATATTTTTTTTTTTTTTTAAATAAAAACTTTTATTGAGTAATTAATAAAATCTCCCAAATGTGGGAATATAAACTGGAATGATATTTCATAACAAGTATATCTAATATTTTGTTTTGATAATTAAATATTTAGTATAAAACGGAAAGATAAAACAAACACTTTTATGGAATACAACTGATGGATGTTTATAAGTACAGACATTTTTCCTTGTATAATAGTTGGTCTGCAAATAATACTTCCTTAACTAGCACTGAAATCAAGACAAAGAAGCTGTCCTGAAATATTATTTTTCTATAATTATTAAAGTTTTAACCTACGCTTCCATGGACTTTATTCAAAATGTTTAGACAGCTAAATTGTATTTCTCCATAAAGTTATGCTGTTTGATCTCAGCGTTCTCAACTCGTCGAAAAATTAAATATGAATGAGAATATTCCAAATTTCGTTTTGATTATTGAATAAAATCAAGAAATAGGTCGGTATCGAAAGAAATTATAGAGATTCACAAAGGCAACGTATGCTACCGTTTATTGTTGCTCTAGTTAAAAAAAAAAAGAAGTAATAACATTAATATCTCGGCAATAGAAATATGTCGGTTCCGAATTTCGATTCTTGATCCCACCGAATCTGTTCGTGAGGAAACACCACTACAGAGAATCCTAGGAACCGATCGATACCGCTGTCCTTAATGATAGATTAGCGATACTTAGTCATGTAATTGTTGTACATCCTTTCTCCTCCCCAATGCTATAAAAAACTGTTATAAAATATATTTTTTTCATATTTAATAACATATTTTACATGTACTAGATAAAATGTTAATACAATATTAAAACAACGCGTGAGAAATATCAAAGCATTACCCCATCTACAGTGTTTAGTGAAACGTTTCAGTGACATTTCTTACTCCTTCAGTTAATGAAACCCAAAATCTTTCTAAATAGGATTTTTTTAATGAATACTTTTTTTTGTTCATTGTCCTTAATAATTATTGTTTTTCAAAAAAAACATATATCTGGTTTCCTTTTCCAGGATTACTTTTTTAAATAGCGGTTTATTTTTAGATTAACCCAGGGTTTAGGAAATACTCCTGGGGCACACCCAGCCCCTGTTAGTGGGCTGCTTTAAATGTGGATAAACCTGGCATCACTTTGCACAACTGTTGGTCGAGGAACAGTAAAACCTTAGCAAGCACTGGACACAAGACCCAAGTTGTAGTAGTGCAGGATTTTTTTTTTTTTTTTTTTTCATTTATCTGACATAAACTTTGGTTTTAACATATTTCTAGATAAATGTATTTTTCCATTAAAAATACTGCCATTAATCGTTAGATAAGATGACTAGGGCGTCCCAGTAGGGCTGTTGGGTCAGCCAAGGCCGCCACTGTTTTTTTTATTTATTTATATTTTCATTTGACCCTTCTAGAATTCATTCATTCGGATGTCCAAAAGGTTCACTGTTCAGGAGGTTCCCTTGAGTATCTTTACATAAATTTTTGTACTTGAAATGTTCTAATTTAATGATTGTATATCTAATATGAAAGATTAAACAAATAAATTTCTGAAAAATAATCTGGTTGATGATTCTGTTGTAAAACCCAACCCCTTCATGGGTATAGTACTGGCCTTATATTTAAATATACAATTTTCTTGCGAATTTAAAGTATTGATATTGCCTTAAGGGTGTCAATAACTGGCGTCTGGTTTATCCTGAATAGTATTGAACGTGAACTACTGTTCAATATTTTATTTTTTTATATTTTTCAATTCAATATTTTTTTCTATATTTTGGGCCAGCACACTAAAAAATATAACAATCAAACAATCGAGAATCTAGCAAAAAAAAAAAAAAAAAAATTGTTTATCATTTGAACAATTATTATTTCTGTATATTATACTCATTTTTTTTGTAATTAAATGCTCTACAAAAGAATGAGGACATAAAAAAATCTATGAAACACAAGTAACTAAAGTTGACCCCTCAGCGAAAAATACCGGCTACTTTTATTTCGAAGCTCACGCGATACATTTTATCAATTCTGGCCGGTAATTCCCAGTTGTTTTTTTTCTTAACCACTATTGTCCAGGTGTCGGAAAATTTTCATATACGTGCTAGAGCTTTCGTGACTCAGACCCACTATCTGTTCTATTAGTCATTACCGCCTATCTGAAATATGTAATTCCACCTTGAAATCGCCAGTTTATTGTGAGGCTCTCATCATATCGTAAGAATGGGATCTTTTAATGCACCTATGACCTCATAATCAGATCTTTGTCTAGAATGCCACCATCAGCACGAACCACCAACTTTATTGCTTTCCTATTTCTCAGAATGCCTCCTGCCTTTCCTTATTTATTCAGTGGTGTTTATTTAAATTTATTAGCGATTATATTTTTGTCCTTTACGATACTTGCCAGTCTTAATTATTTGATATGCGAATTATTTAATTTAATGAGGGAAATATTTGAGAAACAATTTCGATTCCTACTTCGTGCTGAGTTCTTAAACTGTGTCTTTACACCTATGATTCGAACTAATTTTTGTGAATCTACATTATATTTTGAAAAAAAAAAAAAAAAAAAAAAAAAAAAATTGTAAACAAATCCTGTTATTTGATTTACGCATGATGGTATAGCAGTATTAATACGATTAGGATTGATGCATTTTTCGCCACTTCTATTGGGATTCTTTATTCCAAGATTTAGTTTCGAATGTTACTCATTATCAGTTCTAAAAACATACAAAAATTTGATCAACAACATCAGTACACAGATCATATATTTAAATTTTAACAATGTAAGACAAGCAATCAAACTTTTTGATACAAATTTAAGGAGGCAAAATGGAAGGGCTTCTAAAAACTAAAGCAGTCTGACCAAAAGTAGACTCACTGTGAGTGTGATAGAACGAATCGGAGAGCTCGGTAATTAGGTAAATACATTTTGATCTTTACCCAATGACTAGTCGGATTTTCTGTTCATTCTAGAAACAAATTTAACCCTTATTCTCGAAAAGTAACGCACATGACACCTTGGCTTTAGCAAGTTTTTTAAAATCTGGCGGACTCACTACAAGTATTTCACCCTGTCACCTTCTCTCAGGGAAATATAATTAAACGGTTGATAGTATTGTGTGGCAGTTGGAAGGCTATCAACAGGTGTTGTCAGTTATTTTGATTTAAAGGATTCACAAAAATATGACCTCTTTTCAGAATAAGGGTTAAAAAGGGACTATTGCTAATATTTATCTAGCAATTTTAATAAATCTGTACCATAGTGTTTCATTTTCGGGATCCCAAGTCAGTCATTTGTAGTTGGTATTCATAACTAGTTTGTTTTTCCCAACGGCAATAGTTTCTAGCTCCTTTTCTATTCCTTACTATTTTACTCTCCGTTCCTCCATCAACCTCCTGAATACAAGGTCGCAACCTGTTTTATTTACAAAATTATTTCTAATACCCCTTTTTGGGATTCTCCATCCATCCCTATTCAGGCTTCTTCCTTAACTTTTTTTAAACATATACTTTTCCACCTCCCAGATAATAAATTCTCTGGAATTGTGTGAATACTGCGTGTAAATGTATATTTGTTTTATTTTTTCTCTTTTTTTTGTGTTTTTCCAAATAATTAATACTGTAATTACTGATGCATAGATTTATAACAATTACAGCCAGATAATTGTACCTTTAGTAGTGCATTATGCTTATACTTAGAGGACAATAGGTCCCAGAATATAGTTTGTTTCTTATTTTTATGAAAAAAGTATTATCGAGTATAGAACCCTTAGAAAGATTAGATTATTAAATGGCAGTTTTCTATTTATTTTTTATTTTTATTATTTATAATGAAAAATCGGAAGTAGGAAAGTGTCGAGCCATATGATAGAAGCTGGAGTTTAGTGTTTAGTCCTGCGGTAAAGAATATATCTCATGTGCTGGACGTCAAGGTTGCGTGACAATCAAATGTGAAGTTCATAAATGCAACAGTTGCATATTACTGCTGGTATGCAGCCACTTAGCATGCCATAATTCTCCGAGACGGAACTAGGAAATCTACAATTAAAATTGATTTTTTTTTCTTTTATAACGTAGTTTTCATAATACATTTTATTATAATTAAATCTAAATCAATAATAAATAAGTCCTAGGATATAGGTGTGAGGCTGTGGCTGATGCTAGGGACAATATAACTTGCTGGACATTCACTGAAGCACGTTGTTTATCCTTTTTATAAAGCTTTTCTTCCGGATAAGTGTTTGATTCTCTTGACTTGTGATTGAGGGAAGGAAGGAGGTGGCAGTGTCAACAGTAGGGGGATATCTAATGTTTTATGTATAGCATCACGTGTATCAGTATCATTGAATTCAGTTTGTGCTCTGAGGGCAGAAGGATGATCAGCAATGAGTTGAGCCGGTTCCCCATCCGGCATATATTTGAAATATTCTTGTTATAGATTTTTTTAAAGATGTATTCTCCGCTTCCATAGACATTATTCAACTTTAGTTTAGGTTTCTATTATAGTTATATCTTCTATGGTATGTTTGAACTCTTTATCTCTTGTCTTTTTAACTCGTCGAAAATAAAATTTGAATATGAATGTTCTAAATATCACTTTGATTATTGAATTAATTTATCAAATAAGTAAGTGTCGTTAAAAAAAAAATATAAAAACTACGGATGTGTCAATTCCAAATGTCGATTCTCGGTTCCACCGATCCTTTAGAAAAGAATCGATACCAAAAATCGATGATCCCTGATGTTGATTACAGTTTTGTAATACCTTATTATGTAATTGTTATAATTATCCATAATGATAAAAATATATAAATTTAAAATTGCAAATAAAAATACTAAATTTCTCCCTGACTGGAAAAAACAATAGTTCATATATATGTCAATCTATATATAATCTTCTCATTTCCCAAATTTATATTTTAGAATTAAAAGAATCAAATTACCTCAATCAATAGTTAAATTAAATTAACAATTAATGATTATACGAGATAAACAATGTTTGGAGAAATAATGGGTTCCAAACTTGACTTTTTTTATTCAAACCAATATAGTTCCTAAACTAGGTCCTAGTGACACCTGTTATGGAGCAAACAATATTTTCCATTAATTTTCTGACTAGAAAACTGCCGTTAAATGTTTGATTTGATTAAGACCAACAGAGCAAGAGCGTGTCAACAATTTTCATTTTATTAATCTTAACTAAGGTCTTGTTGTAATGTATTTCTGACCAGTTATGCTTATACGCATTTTAATGTATCCATTATTAATATTTATGGATCTATTCTTCCATGCTGTTTTTAATCCTTCTTTTGATCAAAGCGGTTTCATTTGTTCGTATGAAATGTCATATAAAATTTTAAATAAGCTCAAGTATTTGCAAAAGCAAGAAGTGTGAATTTTCCTTTGCATCGAAACTATTTAAAGAACACCTTAAAAAATAAACTTTGTTCATATTTAAAGTAAACTGTATACTGTTTATTTCTTTGGTATAAGAAATATTTTTATTGCTACTGAATGACAAAAAAAAAACATTTTACCATGTAATTAATTTTTTTAATTGAAACCACCTAGAGCTGTGTTTATCACTTCACGCAAACCAGGATTCCGGACAAGCTACAATTTTGAAATTTGACATGTGCTCTGCGCTCTCACTCATGCTCCACTGGGTGTTAATCAGTGGCGCAACTGAGAACGCTGCGCAGGGAACTCTTAAGTGAAGGGATAGGCTTGATTTAGGGTTCCACAGACTGATTGTTTGTAAATATTGTATGATTTTATAATAATCTACCTTATTTTTATTTTATTTCCTCGTATTAATATTCTATTTCATTATTAATTTAATTTTTTTAATTTTTGTTGTTGTATATGGTATTAATCCATTAATGGCATATACCTCTATTAGGTATCACTGATGTTCACATCGCATCATAAGATAATTTTTTTTTTTTTTTTAGCAGATGAGATCTACTCTTGCCATTTTTTTTTTTTGTACGGAAGGTAGGCCCCCATTTCGTTGTTCATTATAATTATTCTTTAGGGGCAATGACCTCAGAATAAAATTTATTTTCATTTCATTTCATTACGGTTAATGACGACCATTCTAAACTTCAAAACATGTTCCAATTATTGGGAAAGAGTGGCAACTTTTTATACTCTAAATAAATCACTGCAGTTATTTGATATAACTCGAAGTTTTTCATTTGTTCGTTTAAAATTCTAGAGATTGTTAAAATAAATAATGAACAAACTCTACCATTGAAGGCTATTTTCAGAATTTTCATTAATGAATTCCGCCAAGGACCGGCCATTTGATTATTCAGCGGGTAACTTGTTCTTTTTTCCCTAACGTAGATATAAAAATGAGTTTTTTTTTTTCTTTTTTGACAGAAATACATATCAAATATCACTTATTCGATGTGACATGTTATACACAGAAAAGAAATTGGAATTGACTATTTAATAAACAACATTTTCCACGAAATATGTGTCCTGGAAGGGCTTATATATGGTCTAGTTTATTGACTGCCCTTCAGAGGCGTGGCACCCTCCTTGTAGCTTATAAGGGTGGGTCTAATATTACGTTTTTTGGGGGTGGGGGTGTTATTGTCATCATAGTAGGCCTACATAAAAAAATAAATAAATAAAAGAAAATGATATTCACCCGGGCAAATTGCAAGCGTTTCTACTCTATTCACCAAATTGTCTTGAGGAATTCATTTTGAAAATATTAGTTAAACTAGAGCGTTTATATTAAATTGGGTGGTCTGAGTCAAAATATGAATTCAGAGGTATAAGATAATAAAGAATCGTATCAATGAATCTTTACTTTAAGAGAATCGATTGAATTTTTTTTTAACTGTTTTATTAAATAACAGGAAATACAATTTCTGCCTTATAGCGGTCTCGAACTTGTGTTCGGGAGCTTGCTAGTCAAGTACCTTACCAACTGAGTTACCACGCCTCCCAATAGTAATAATAATGAAAAAAAAGTAATATAATAAAAAAAAACAAAAAAAAAAAAAAAAAAAAAAACACACACACAATATCACTGCATATACAATATTTACAAATATTCCAGGGAAACCCCGTACCGAGCTTGTCCCCCCGCTTATGGGAGGGCAAGCCAGGCCCAAAGTAATCCCAACGCTATTCCCTCAACCGCGTCAGTAGTACCATCCAGTGGAGAATGAGAGAACACTATGGCACTGTATCGATTGATAAATTATTATTTATCAAAAGTAAGGATGTGTCGATTCTCGATTTCACAGATTCTTATGGAAAATCGATATTGGGAATCGATGGTCCAAAGTCGATTCCTAGGCACCGATTGATACTGTTCACATCGAGAATAGTTATATTACATACAATTATTTAATTGTTATACATCAGTTCTTATCTTAATTAACAAAAAAAATTATAAATGACATGACTTTTAATTTTTAATAATAGAGCAATTTTTCCTTTAATTAGATCCAAACTGTTCGGTATAGCATATCTCTTAAAAAAACAAGAATTACTATTACTAAGCCAAGCAAAACAATTGTCATATATATATGTTTTCGATATAAAAAACTCGATTACAATATAAAAATGTCAAAGCTGAATCACTTACGAAACAAATTAAATTATACTTTTTTGTAATTCTTAGATGACTTATTAATATTAATTTTCATATTTTTTACATGTTTATCCTGGTTTAGGAGCCCTAGAAGAGTATTAAAACAAAGTATCCAGAGAAATATCATTGCGTCCACTCACCTAATGTGTTTATTGAAAGTTTTAGAAATGTTGCTAATACTCAGGTAGTAAATTAAACAAAACTTTTGGTTATCTTCTTGATTAAGAATTTTAAAAGTGCAATTTTGTTTTGGAACATTGTCTGAATTGTTATTGTTCGTTAAGTTATGCATTACATGTCGTAGATAATAAGCGATATTTGCTGTTCACTAATTTGTTACATGAACAACTGGCGTTTTTTTAATAGACCTAGTTTTCCTATTTAGCTCTCTGGTGAATTATTTTTTTGCAAATAGCATTTTATTTTTATTCAGGGGTATCGAAAAATATAAGAATAATAAAAATATACATTATATTTTATATATACAAAATATATACAAAATCTAGCTCACTGTATTTAATCTGTTAACAACTTGCCACATCCAGCTGAATCTTCCCTCATGATTGTTATATATTCGTAGTCTATCTTCCTTTTCGTAACAATCTTTCGTGTTATGCGATGATAACAGTGAATGTAATGGAGCGTTATCAGCAAACGCGTTTCGATAATGTAATCTAGGATTTTCTCAGAATGTGAATTTCTTTTATAATTAAATATACTATTAGCTTTCGCCAGAAAATTTATTTTCTGTAGCAAATCAGTGACCTCAATAACTCGTTCTGATGAAAATAATAAACTTTTTATTTCTTCTGGGCCTTAAAGTTAAAAAAAAAAAAAACAGAATTAAAAATAAAAAATAAAAAAATGTTTTATGAATTAAATAAAGCAAAATAATAATAGGAAAGTTAAAAACGCATGTATTCTTCGCAAAGCTAATGTTAAAAGCTTAACGGTCGAAGCTCACCGACTGAAATGGAATTGGGCAGGACATTTGGCAAGGAAGAAGGACGAAAGATGGTCCAAGACATGCACCGAGTGGATCCCGAGAGAAGACAGCAGGAAAAGGAGTCGCCCGCATCTTAGATGGAAGGACGAAATTACACAGTATGTAGGCGACAACTGGTGGCGTGTGACAGAATCAGGTGGAAGAAGGTTTTCAACAATATTTAGTTTCTTGTTCTGATTTGCAAGGTTTTTGTTTGTTTGATTGTGTTTTGATTTGTATATATAATTTTCTGTTCTGTTGGCTGTAGCCGACTTCTAAGTTCCTCCTATGGGAGAGGCTTTTGTCTTTATAGATGCCAATAAAGCTTATTATTATATTATTAATAATAGGAAAACTTATTACTTGCAAACTATAAATACAAAAATCAATTTACAATTTTTAGAATTCACACGGAACTCTCATGAAATATTGAAAAGCCAGATGGAACACATTTTAATTTACCGATTCACAAAAATTCTTATCTACATGATTATTATCAGGTCTGGCTTTGCCGTGCTAGAGTATAAGTACCTTCCGATTAACCAATACAATACAGGTCATTTTTTGACGCGTTGTCTAGATCACTGCAGTACTATGTAGACGCGAGAGTTTTATCTCCTGATAAAATGGATAAATGAAATATATCTGAAAATTATTTAATTTTTATTTATTATTCATTTTTTTTAAATCACCGGGGAATGTTCCTTTCGTTTCAACACTTTAATTAATTAATTAATTTAAAAGCGGATTTTATTTTTTTTTTTAACTTAATTTGTCTTATTCCATTCAGAAAGAAAAATTACACTGGAATTTCACTTTACAAAAAATATTACTTTGGGAAAATTCCCCCAAAAAATAGGAAATCGACAAATAAAAGAAATCTATTGGGAAATCAATCTGAAACAATATTTACTGTAATTTTTTAATTAAGTAGGGAGACTTTGGTTATTCAGTAATTACTTAAGGGCAACAAAAAAAAAAGAAAAAAAGAAATAGATAAAAGTATTGAGATTTAGCTAAAAACAATTAAATTTTTAAAACTTAAATTCCAATTGAGATTTGACATATTCTTAATCACTTTTATTGACAGGTGTGAGTAGAGATTTGTAAAAAAAAAGGAGAGTTAACCTTTTCAGTGCTGGTCACTATAAACCAAAATGAAGTCTTCCCAGAACCTGGAAGCTGTTTTTTTAAATCAATGTTTCATTTTTTTTTTTTTTAAATACATATAGAGAGTTGGTGTCTACACATTTTCACTACTTTTGCTACATCAGTCCTCAGAAAACAATGAAAGCTAGACTGGATTTTTCCGCCGCTGAGGATACAAGCAGTTGTATTAACCCATTTCCGCAAAGGGTTTATAATAATAATATACAAATAATCGAACTTCTTTTACGTAATAAAATTTCACTAAATAATTCCATCGCGTATAGTTACTTTCATAATAAAAGTTTGATATAGCTTAACAGTTTGAACTTTCAGATGAAATTTTTACAAAAATTACAATAACTAACGAATATGCAGATGGATTTGTAGGGATGATTTATGCAGTATATCCCGATATTAATACAAAAAACGCCATCTTCGCATTTCTTGCTTCAACATTGTTATTCCGTTTTTAGGTTTTCTGTTTTCTAATGGTTTGTATTCAGCGGCTAGTATAATATATGTCGACCTTTACATACGCATATTAATGTTATACAATACTATTTACTTAAATGTACAACAACATGTATACAATTATATTTTCAAAAAAGGTAGATTAACTTGAGAAAGGAATATATCTATATTTTTAGTCATAAAAAAACAACAGTTTTTGGTTAAGGAAACAGGTTATAAATATTCGGTTATTCAATATTTAAACACAATACATATTAACTTCCGGATCGAATGTTAGATTTTGGAGTTTTTTCCGCGTTTGCTCCACTGTGCGCAGTGGTAATGTTTCTTGTAGCTTGGGCTGCCAAGTGACAAAGTTTAAACTCATAAAAAAACCTCCAAAATGGTGTGTCTCCAAGGTCATATTTGATCCCATATTAAACAATGTGTAATCAATAGGAGTAATAGTAGGTATTATCAAAAAAGATTAATAAAGATTAATTTGTAAGCATAAACGTAGTATACAACACAAGTTCACTAATCCTACCTTGAGTCTCTAAAATAATAAAACCGGACATTTCATATTCAACGAGCCAATAAATCGAGAATATAGACTTCATTGCACTGGAGACAGATGAGCCCGGTATAGAGGTGTATACAGTGGCTCACAGTGAAATTGATACACCTTGTAGAGAGAAAGTATTTTCAGAAAATGTTTCACAGGCGTAAATTTGTTTTACCTACATGGTTTCCTCCACACATAGCAGCGTCCATCGGATTCAGAAATAACTTTCATCAGTAAATATTACATTTGTCCAAAACTCAGGGTCCTTCAGTAAATATTCATTTAAAATTTGCATCCTTAATTTTCTATGAAAGGTTTCTTTCGAGCTACTCATCCATGGAATTTATATTTTCTTAGGAAATACTGTTTATGAACTTACTGGCTTACCTAAGCAGTTAGATAGTTGTTTGGCTATTTTGGGTCCATTCGAACGTAGATTCCTTTTAATTTTCCTGACGATCCAAGTCTCATCTCTATCAGTTAAACATTTTCTAGTGCTTTTAACTTTTTTTTTTTTTTGGCAATCCTTCTTGGATCTCTCCACTACATGCTGGACAGTTGAATGGCTTTTTAAAACAATTTCCGCTATTTTATTTAAAGATTTCCCATCATTAAAATATTCAATGGCTTACTCACGTTCTTTTCACGTTGTGTGTGCTCTCATTATTGAAAAAAGTTCTAGAACATGGCAGATTTTGTTCAACTTGCTTTGAAAAGAGCCAAACAATTTTGATACTAGTGTTTAACTAAAGTAAAATAGTTTAAAGTAAACAAATATTAGAATAAAATAAAGGTGTATCATTTTTACTGTGAGATAAGAAGTGGTTAACAATTGTGTTTTATTTTTATCATTAAATCCTTGTTAATTTTTATATGTTTATATACGCAGTACATACTACTATGATGTTTAGTATTTACAATAAATTATTGTTTTTAATGTAATGTAATTTGAACCATTTATTTATTCAAAAACATCTATAAATATCCTGGTGTATCATTTTGACTGGGAGCCACTGCATATCTATCCGCCTCTTAAGAAAATACTTAAAAAATAAATTAACTACTTTAGACAGAGTATGAAACAATAAAACAACTACGAATAGTATTTATATGATAGAAAGTTAGCTAATAGTCGATAACGCATTTATGGCGGTGTTACACGAGGTCAAATACCATTTTTTTTTTTTTTTTTTAGTATTATCAGTGAAATACGGAATCGCACGTTTTGGGGGTTACTGTACAAATTTGCACATTTGAGGTTTTAAGTGCACGAAAGCGCATTTTTTGATATTTCATTAAAAATATTATTTCTTAAAAATATATTTATTTATTTTGAAATTATCACCAATAACATTTACCTATATAATTTTCCAAGAAAGAAAAAAAAAATCCAATTATTTATGTGAACTCATTAAAGGAAAAGGGATAATGTTAAACAACGTTTTATTTTTATTACTATTTGTTTAATTTCTAATATTATTATACTCCATCTTCTAGCCTACTCTTTTATTTTAATTTCAAGCTACGGTAGAGGTTAGTTCGGTAAACAATAAC
Organism: Euschistus heros; assembly: GCA_003667255.2. NCBI lineage: Eukaryota > Metazoa > Arthropoda > Insecta > Hemiptera > Pentatomidae > Euschistus > Euschistus heros. The sequence goes on from RCWM02000009.1 coordinate 348,478, forward strand.
AAATAATAGTGAAAATGCCTAAAGTGACAGCCAGTTAATCGTCAAAAATTCACATTTGGAAAAAACTATAGTTATATTTAAAATATGCGGGAAAACATTTTTTTTCCTCTTCTTGCGGTAAATCAATTCGTTCGATCGAAAATATCAGTAAATTCTATCCTTTCATAGTGCTACCTACGATAGTATTTCTTCCAATTTCTTTTATATTAAGTGGGGGGGTCACACATAGTAAACTGCAGCACAAATATTAACAGTTATCACACAGTCCTGCAACAAGTTAACTTTGTCTAACGATTTGTATTGGGACATAGTCATTTCCAATATTTTATTCTAAACAAAAGATACCTGACGAGAGCACCCTAAGAAAAAATGATCTCAATCACTGTTGTGAAATATTAGAACGATTTCTATCTTTAACAAATAAAAAACGATTGTATTTATATCATGGTAGATGTAACTACAAACCTCCAGGGACATAGTAGAGACAATAGAACGTTTAATTGCACGTTTGGCTAATTTTTATTGAACATTTTTAAAATTTTTAATCTACGAAAGCCGGCCTTTAATTATCAGTAATCGTTTGGGAAAAAATATAATGGGCATGTATATCTATGTACATGCAAATAAGGATTTTATTCGAAAATAATACATCCATACCAGTTTCAGTCAATGTTTTTATTTTTGTTATCAGCTTACAACTAAGTTCCTAGCTCTACGGCTGTCCGACGTTTCACCAGATAGCTTGTTTATTTCATCAGTCACGTACTAGATGTGTCATAGGGGCGTGTTTAGCGAGAAAATATCTTAGAGAAAAAACACTGTTGACACCGACTATAATGACTATCAAGTTTAGAGTATGCAGTTCCTTAAAAAACAAAACAAATTGTAAATGACAAAACAAACTACAAACTTAAAATACTATACAATAAAATACTAAACATAACATATTAAACAAACTTTAATAGTTACGTTTATACTGTTGTATTAAATATTTGTTTATTTGTATGTTTAAGCTTATAATAGTGAATTAGCTTTCGATTAGTCGGCTTTACCAATCTCTAGTATAGTTGTCTACTAGCATATTATTGCGCTTTGTTTTACGTAATTTAAATTGTTAATCAATTCTTAAAATGAAAAATGAAACTAATCAAATAAAAAAAAAATTTAACAAGTTCTATTTTCAGTAATTTTACTAAAAGTAATTAATATTAAAATAATAATTAATTATAATAACAATTAATATAAATAATATTTTTCCTATCCATATACATAATTAAATAACTATATAATAATTAAAAATAATTAATTTCCTTTCCATGTACACTCATTTAGCTCACAATTTTCTTATTGTGTAGATCCGGTGAATATGAAAACTTCTATAATCAATGGTATTATTGTGTGATTAACAATTGATTGTTTTACGCCTCCGGATTAGCGAAAGAGTTGGTTAATCCCGAACTGTTCAATGATAAATAAAACAGCTTACAGTGAATTCAATTCAATAAGTAGCCATATTCGAATAGTTACAATATCCATGTAGTTATTTCTTTAATGAAGGAGTATATATGAAATGAGAGTGGATATCAATGTAAACATTTTTTTCAGTCTGATGATGGGATAACATATCCCAAAACATGTCACATTGTAGTGAAGATATATTGATATAAGAGGAGTTTGTGCTAAATTAAAATGTATAAGATAATATATTCATGCAGTTATTCTTTTCCATTTCTACACAAAATCAAGAAATAAGAAAAACTTTGTTTTGAAAGCGTGAATTAGCTTACACAATCTACATGTACAGGCGGCTGCAAAACTATAAACGAAGCGTCCCGAACGTTTCTTACGTGTGAAATTTTATCCCGGTTTTGTTATATCTTTTCCTAGTTTACTCAACCCTTATCCGGACAAATGTAGTGACGACAAGAAATGATTCACAAGACAAGGAAACAAGTTACAGACTAGTTACAAACCCGGACAAAGCCGATGTTTCGAAAGCTAGCAGTAAAAGAGTAACAAAGGTAAAGTATACACTAGAAGTCGTAAAAGTAAATTCTGTACTCGTTCCCTACTGAATTTGATTATTATTTATTATTACTTATACTCATTATCAACGATTTCCCATAAACATTTACGGTCTTAGTTCAATATGATTTTTATTTTAGTTTATAAGACTAATGAATGATTTATTTTACATTTTCATTATCTTACTGGTTTTTATATAATAATAAACGCTATTATCAAAATATGGAGTTTTGATGATTAGTATTCTTTTTCTCCAATTTCCAATAAAAATGTTGGGTTCTAATTCCATTTAGAACATGTTTAAATAAAATAAGAAAAGGTGTATCAGTAACATTGATTTTAACAATAAAATATTATTGCATCCTGTATAATCTGCTGTTTTTCTCCCTTCGATTCTTCGGTGAATATACACTATATCAGATTATCGATGAGCTCAGCCATTTGGTTGGCTACAGTTGAGCTAGCAGGTGGATGGGCTACAAAATGTGTCATTATTTTAATGCCAGCTCTGTGAGAAAATGGTGGCGTGGTAGGTTGCCTGTTTATTTGACCCTTTTCCCGTATCGCGACAACTATTGATTTGAGGCAATCTAAATTTCAAACCAGGGCCATCTTTTTGCGAAACGGTCGGTCGAATACGGGGGAATTTACATTGACGGAATGATTTATCACTGCAAATTCGGCTCGGTATTGATTCAGTTATTAATGAAATATATATTAATCAAGACTTTGTATAAGAGAAAAAAGTTAAAAAAAAAAATATATATATATATATATTATGTGAATATCGAAATTATTTAACAAATTATTCAGTCTTTGAAATACCTTTATATAACTTGCATCGCCAGAACTGGACATAAATTTATTCTAGGCAAAGGAGTATATTGCACATAAACAGTTTAATTAAATCGATTTCGTATACCTTTAGCAATACCATTTATGTGTCCTAAACATTTACCCGGTCTGCAAAATGCAATTATATTCCTTACTTAACCTAAATAATTGTGTTCTGGGAACAATCTATTTCTCTTTGATGTTGAAACATTCCATTATTAGTACTTCATAGAAATAATTGGTGAACCTCTCTTTAATATACTGTTATGCATAACAAAAGCGTGGCTCCAATCCATCATTTTAAATTAATTTCTTACCAATTTACTTACATCAGTCTGGATTATGCTGCACTATATATCCGCTGTACTTCTGATGATCTGACGCATTTTTGAACATTACTCAGGTTTTAGAATTCTAATACACTATTATGAAACATTCAGAAAAATAGTAGTGCATTCTTCCATCTACAGTGTTCATTGTTTTAACGAGGCATCGGTACTGAGAATCGAGAATCGATCGTTTGGTATCTGTACCACTAGTTTCAGGGAGATGACCCTTATAACACGACTTGTTAAGTTCACACAACCTAAATATCACTAACCTCAACTAGAAAAGTATCCCGATAACAAGACAGTTTCCCGAATCACCTAAATATTCTTGTAATTGAGAATTTACTTTGGATCAATAACTGGTATCTTTTTACAAAGGGTATGTAACATGTTTTTGGAACGGATATGTACTGGTGAAAACATAAATAGTTAATGAAAAATGATAATAAGTCACTCTGACAGTTTAGTTACTTATACTTAGTTTTAATCTGTTATCAAGCATCTGCTATTTTAACATTTGTTAAGGTTGTGAAATAACAGGTACCACAACATGTTTCCTCCAATAACTTTTTGCCATAAATATCCGAGAGTTGAACCCTTGTGGTTGGGCTGGTTTGCATTTTGTTATTTTTGAACAGATATTTCATTTACCTTTCAAATTAGCCAGACGGACTGACTGCTATGTCGGTTAACTGTCTGTTGATTTTAAACTCGTTTCGCTGCCAACAATCTGGTCTTTTATGAGTTGTATGCAAATATACGACTTTTGCAACTTACAGCAGAGAATGAATAATTAAGGTTGTTTTTTTTAATATGAAGTATGGAAAAATTGTGAATGAAAGGGAATGGAAACTTGTACGTGTATGTACAGGTACAATGATGTACGTTGTATCTATTAATACTATCTGTTTTTATATATGTTCGATGTATACTTAGATATGTATGTACGTATCTTAATGTTCTCGTACTAAATTTTCAATGCTACGGCATTATTAGAACATGCTATGAGTTAATCAAGTAAAACTGGTTTCTTAGAAAATGAGAGTATCTAATACATCTTTTTTAAAAATACAAAAATATGACCGAGCTTTGTATATAAGATGTAAGATATATTCAATCCGTGTAAGATATGCATGGATGATTGTGGTTAGTATATACTAATCTCATAAATAAAAAATATATCAATAAGGTTTATAAGTGCAGCCGAGATGGTTTGGCCACATTTGCTGAATGGAGGAAGGCTGATACCTAAGAAAGATCTTTAATGCTAGACCTACAGGAAGACGTCCCAGGGGCAGGACTAGACTAACATGGATGGACCACGTATCTAGGCTGGGACAAAGAAGAGAAAATAGACTAAATACCATGATAGCACTGGCTAGAAATCGGGATGCTTATCTAACTTGGGCCGAGGCACCTCCTCGCTAAAAGGCACAAAGAACGAAGGAGACAGGTTTATGAGTAATGAAAAAATTCTATTTGTTTATTGACATTTACAACTGTCTATAATATCAACGAAAACGACGCACCTGCCAAGAGCTATTACATCGCCTTTGGAGATACTGATTTTGTCAAATCAATTGATTTAAGGCGTTCTGGTATGCATCAGGACATATTGCAAGGATGCCAGATGTAGAGATACCTAAGAAATTGTTGTCACACCAAATACATAGAGCAAGGAGGAGAGAAATACCAAAGCTGAGCTGGTCGGATGGTGTAGCGGAGAGTACTGAAAACGCCTTCGCAGCCAGGAACTTGAAGGTGCCGATGCAAAACTGTGTCGATTGGAGGAAGTGGTTGGAGGAAAAAAGAAAAATATATGTACTTTACATCAAGTAAATATTACATTAACTTATAAAAAAGCTACCCATTTGTAGCACTTCAATAAAATTTACACTATAAGGTCCCTAGGCCACCATCTTTTCAGAACCCTCGGAGGGTTATCTGGAATCGATTGGAAAGCAAGTTGAGGGACTAATAGGTTCGAATGGGTTTGATGCTTTTCATCGAAGGATAGACATTAGGATAGAGCCCGAATATATCATTCGTTAGGTGCGGGGTGGCGATAGCGTGAGTGGGTGCACCGTTCAACAGTGATTTAATAGTATTTTTTAAATGCCTATTTTGGCACAGGTATGGTTAAAAAAAAAAATTGAAAAAACAAAATGTCGTCATATAACTTGAATTATTTATTATGAGAACGCAAAGTTCAATCCTTATCCCTGACCAATACTTGCTAATAATATGGACTAGCTCGTTCATATCACGAGCAAAACGTCTATTTCTAGCGTGCTCTAGATGTTATAATGAATGCGTGTATCTTGAAAGTCAAATGTGTATACTCACAAATTGCGTTCTCGGTGTGTGATAAGTCGAAAATATGGATATAGTGAATAAATATAACATAAAAGCAGTTTATAAATATAATCCTTATGACAATTTTTAATTTACTTCGTAACGTTTGGCGAATACAGAGGGGGAAAAATATCTAAACGAATGATGGATTTTTGCCGACAGGAAGGCGCCCGAAGTGGGCATGTAGAAGAAGGGAGGATGGAGTCCAAGCCTCATCAGGTCGATTGCTGTTTCCAGTTTTGCGAAGGCAAATATGTAGGTTCCTCTTCCTGTTTGTACCCCTTTCCTGTTCTTAGAGAAGAATTAACTTTACAAAAAGTAATCAGATTCTCTTTATTAAATTGGTAAACGGTTAAAATAGATTCCGAATTAGATTAACAACTCCAAATGACCAAACGAGTTATAAACAAAAGATATGTGCAATTTTATGATTTTTTTAAAATATTTGAGGCAACACTTTGCCAAAAATATAGTTCTTCTATATAATATAATTCTTTCGGGCCAAGAACTAGATATTTAAGAAAAAATACAATAAATTTATATAAAACTAAAAATGCATTAAATAGAACTTATATACGCATATATGTAAAGAATTTTGTTTGGTTATTTTTATTTTTACAATATTCGTTATAAGTTTATATTTTTTTAACAATTCTTGTTATAACATATTATTATCATAAAATGTGTGTATATAATACATTTCTATACACCGTAAAATCAGTAATCTATCATTTATTTATTTTCTATCATTTTTAATAATATGTTTCTTGCTCTTTTTTTAATTCAATTATTTATTTTTTCGTATATATCTGTTTCTTAGATACTAAAAACAAAGCATCAATTTTTTTCTCGAAGCTATCCAAACGAACCAAAGTGCGGTGGTCCTTCGATGAATAAATGAATCTTTTACCATGACCTAAATTTTATTTGGCTGCTGCGTATTAGACGTCTTTTGACATTGGTAGGTCGGTTTGTAATGTTTACAGGCGTGAAACCTGTTGTTCATCAACGCCTGTCAATAAATACTATGAATTATAATAAATAATAATTAATGTTGAAACTTAAAAAAAAAAAATTATATATTTATTAAATTATTATGTTTGATTCACTGTCTCCATGAGCCACTGAGATATCAGGTTGAATAGTTTTCTCTAATAATTTTTTTTCTCAATATTTTTTTATTGTGAGTAAGCGCCTGTTTTCGGCGCTTGTTCCCATGAAATCAAGTACCCGTGGGTTATTTTTGTATGCCCTACTCTCAACTGTTTGATTGTACATTACTGTTCTGAAATTTACCGGGCTTTTTAAAAATGTAAATGATCCCAACTCAAGTAAAAAGGAATTAAAGGACTAGTCATAGTAAATATTGACATAAATAGAAGGAACAAATAAATTCTTATAGGATTCTTTATAAGAGCCGGAATTAAGGGTTGTGTTTAAGGACAAGGACTTGTAACAATCTACAATATTTAGAATTGTCGTAGTAAAATTGTTATTATAAGGGTGAGTCCCAGTCAAGTATATATGTTATACAGTATTTTATATAAAATAAAAGCTGCCATCCCAACTCATCCTACCACTGTCCTCACCACTTACGCTGATGACACACAATGATCGTTTCATTGCCTCTCAAACACTCCAATCCCATATCCTAAACCTTCAAGAATTGTGTCAAAAATGGGGAATCAAAATAAATCCTAATAAATCTCACCAAATAACCTTTACCCTTCTTCGTAAACCTACGACCTCCTTTCCTTCAGTATCCTCTAATGACATTCCACTAATCCCTGTTGAACAGATCCGCTACCTAGGACTCCACTTTGACAAACGTTTAACATGGAATCCACATAAAAGATTAAAACGACAGGAAACAGCTCGTCGTTTTCGACTTCTTCAACATTTACTAGACAAACGCTCAAACCTTCCGCTTTATTACAAAAGACTCATTTACATGACAGTTATCAGACCTATTTGGACATATGGAGTTGAGCTTTAGGGCTCAACTAAACCTTCTAATTCTTCCCGTATCCAATCCTTACAATCCAAAATCCTTCGACAAATCCTTAATTCTCCTTACTTTGTTACAAATAAACTTATCCATAAAGACCTTACTGTTCCATGAGTTAGCCCATACCAGATACCAATCCTTTCGTAGTAAGCTTCATAACCACTCAAATCCATTAGTTTCTCAACTTGCTTCCCACTCCATTCCCGATGTTCCTCCGAGGCGTCTGAAAAGATGGCCTAGAGATCTTCTAGTGTACAATTTTTATTTATTGTATATAAGTGCTACTGATGAGTAGTTATTTACATGCTTTGACATGTCATTGTAATCGTTGTCAGCCCATTTACTTAATGTATATAATTGTACAGTTGTCAATTTTAATAAATTTATATAAAAAATAAATAAATAAATAAAATAAAATTAATAGAATATTTAAAAAAAAAATGAAAAAAAAAAAATCTTAGAGATTATTAGTGTCCATCGAAATTATTACTGCGCTGGGCACAGCTGACTTTGCTTGAGTTAAACATGCCCTGAGAGGTCCTTTTGTATTTAAGATTGGGACTTCAGCACTCTTTAATATTAAAACATCGAAAAGTAACGTAATCGCAAATATCGATTTCATGGAAAATTACCTCCCTATTGGCATAACAAGCATAAAGTGTATTTTTATTCTGTTGAATTCATTTATATTTGAGAAAATACAATACAATATGATTTAAACGATTTAAAATTAAATTAATAAGTAGATTTTTTTTCTTTTCAATATTATAATGTATTTCGAATAGTTTTCAGGGTTTGCAGTCAACAGTGAGGGCTGAATAAAAAGACCAAAGGGCATGGAAAGAGCATTTCCACAACAGTTGTGTTAAGGTAAGTCATTAATTAGGGTATAAATAATTTTTAAAAATATTTAAATAGGTTTAGAAACATATTGAAATTACCAATTTTTTTTAACTATGGAATTAACGGTCAGGGAAATACATATTGTGGATAATTTAAATATACTGTAGATTTCCTATAAAGATTTGATACTATGTAAATCTTTTTTCAACATCTGAAATTTATTAAAAATAAATATGATAATATAATTTTAAAATTATACGGTTTGAATATTATTTGTTATTTGGTTCTGTACTTGAAAGAGTTCTGTACTGAAAGAGGCTTTTCTACGATTAACAATAAACGCCAGTCAAAAAATTATTTTTTAATAAAATGATACGGACAGTAATCGTAGAAAATAATCGATTCATAGGAATATAATTTTTTTGCTTTATTATATTACCAATTGATACCTTAACCTTATACGCCGACTATAATGATCATAGTAGAATTCTGTATATTTACTATGTAATTTTTCATTGTAATTCATCATTTACTGACATTTTTATTTTTATTTTTTTATTTGAATGCTAGACTGTTAATATTAAAAACTAAATTAAATATATATATTAAAAAAAAACACGTAACAGAAAAAATTAAAATAACTTAGGCTGAGTGATCTTATTTATAATTATTACACTAAATAAAAACTAAATTTAAATGATACTATTTTGTCCGAACTTTCAAGAAGTATCGACTTTCCTTATCATAACATTTTTTTTTTTTTTTTTTTTTTTTTTTAATTTATTCAGGAATAATTTTATTTAAATATTTAATGTTATAAATTGTTTTTAGATTTTTTTGTTATAGTGTTTTTTTTTTAATGCAAGCAATTTCTAGTTAATATAGTAGTAAATAGAAATTTTTTTTTATGTTCTACACTATTCTTAAAACATCATTAAAACGTCATTTCTCTATTTCAATGAATATTTGAACGCGTCTTTGTAAGTCATATAATCCTTTTTATTTCCTCACGTTCTTTTTTTTTTTTTTTTTTTTTTTTTGTTTAATTTAAATTTTTATTGAAATTATATATTTGGTGTTTTGTTTTTTTTAATTCCGTAAGTGGAAATGTTAATGTTGCGTAGCGGACATTGTATGATAGTTTCATATGCTTCGATGCGGGTACATGTTTATTTTTTTTAATTCATTATGTAGAAAACGTTTTTTTTTTTAATAATGTAACAATTATTATAATAAAAAAGTTCAGGAACGATATAGTAAATTAGTAAATATTGAATAAATTTGACTAAAATCGGGTTATCTCCCTAACCGGACCGTAGGGTAGGATCGATGAGTTGAGGTTACCTCTTCAGCTGGTCCGCCCATTCACAATCAGTTCCACCGTCACTCCTCGCCAATCCGAGCTGAATTTAAAGTAGTGCTTGACTTTAATATTAATTTTCGTATTATTCTAATTATTTTAACTATGCAGGCAATAGAAATTATATAGTCGTATTATACAAATAAAAATAACAAAACAAATAAACATTTGCATGAAATAAGTCTTAAATTTAACCTTAACTGACCGAATATAGGAATGCATCCTGAAAATTATCGGAGACTTTCGATTCGGTTTCTCGCTAATTCAAACTAATTATTTTCCTCCCAGAAAGTGAAATTTACTAATTCATACTTTTTTTTTTTTTTTTTTTTTTTTTTTTTTTTTTTTTTTTTTTTTTTTTTTTTTTTTTTTTTTTTTTTTTTTTTTTTTATTATTATTTTCCGTACTATTGTTTATTTTCTAATTTATTTGTTATACCATATCTATTTCGTAACCCTGGTGATGAAGTACATTGATTTAATCGAAAAGTAAAATAATAAATAAAAAGTTATTATTTTTTAAAATTCTTAATAATACATTTCATTGATTCAATAGTTAAATACTACATAAAAAAAAACAAAAAAAAAAAAACATAATAGTAATTAAACTTTAGAATATTATTTTTATTTGAAATAAACTTAGTTACACCGTACAATAATAATGGTATCCTTTCTCACAAGTTTAAACTTAAATATTTTGGTACCTTTACTTATAATTCGATTAGATGTCTGTCATAATTTAAGTGTCAGAAAATATAACAGTAATTAGCTTTTACTCTGAAAAAAAAAGGAAATGTAACAACTGAGTACAATGAAAATATTTCTTAGTTTGCATATTTTGTCAAACAATGCACAATTCAATAACTAATCAGTTGAATAATTTCGTGAATAAATCGAAACCAAAAATAAATATATTATCTTCAATAACAATTAAAGTAACAACTAATTAATTATTTTATGTAAATTGAAGAGATCAACTTTTTTTTTTTAAATATTTCCATGAGGAGGAAATTCACTTTCGTATTTTAATCAAATGACCGGTTTTCATGAAACTTTTTTAATATTTTTATTATTGGCTGATAATATCCATTCGAGTAATTCATAATTTTATTTCATTTCATCATCAGCCATTGAAAAATGCTTTGTTTAGTTTTGCCTGAAAAATACTTTAGTGCTGATTAATTTCCTAACAGTGTCCTGCGAAAGGAGATATTAGTGTACCGATACTAGCTTATGAAACTTCGATCTGGTTTATTTAAAAAAAAAATATGATTGTAATGCTAAGAAAATGATTAGTGAAGGAACTACCCTTAGGCTGCTCTACAATGGTAATACATTTGGAGGATTATCAAAAACTGGGAAGCAAATTTCCCGTGTATTTATTTTTAGTGCATTTTTATGGATATTGAGATACATTAGACACTCGCTCATCCATATCCATTAGGACCGAAACTTCGCTGGATAAGCCACAAAGTCGGTTAACAGGAATTTTGAAGATCTGAAAATATTTCCGAAAAATGAGTAATTACTGTTTTACTATTACATTTTTTATGTACAGAAACCTGTTTTCATTGAAAAAATATTATTTACCACAATTAAAAACAATAAATAATATAATACGGTAATGAATCCATTCATGCAATATGCAAAAATAAAAAAAAGCAAATTTTTATATATATATATATATATATATATATATATATATATATATATATATATATATATATATTTAAACAATCAGCCTGGGAATCCCGAACTACGAGAAAAGGAACGCTTTGACATCTTTACCTCCCATGAACAATAGGATGAGGAATTTCTTAATAAAATTAAAATAATAATAAATAAAAGGCTCAAATGCATCCGAAGGTTCGATGACAACACCGTCCTCTGACCACACTCCCTCCTTCAACCCACCTCACCAAATCCCCAAGATCAGCCCTGAAAGCAATCCTCCCAACTACGTCACGGTCTGCCCCTCGGACGTTTCAAAACTGATCATATTTTTTTTGCTCCGGTCCTTATTAAATTCAACAAACTTCCACGCCCATTTTATTTGTTTTTCTGCATTCATCAGTCTTTCTATGTATTACCGGATAAAGCTCCCATCGTTACGCATTTTGGGCCCATTATTCTATGCAGTTAAAATGCCATTAAAATACTAATATATATTTATAAACACAAATTGATCTTAATTACATGAATTTGTTTATAAAATGTAGGAGTCTATTTCGAACTATTTAGATTTATGTTTTTATTTTCACTATTTATCATCCTTTTTTTTGTTTAAAGAAAAAACACTAGATTTTGGGTTATCTGGATTAGATAGGTTGCGTTTGACGTTTTCATGGGTCTCGATCTATCTCAATTCTTTATTAAGTGGATAAACATTTTGTAATGAATTTAAAGTGAAAGATTTTGTCGAATTATATTAGAAGTGAATGAAGGATCGGCGGCCATTCTTATTCATTAGGTGAAAGGAGTGTTTCTAATATATCAGGAAAGATTGAGGAGTTCCACTTTGGGATGAATATAACATTGCTACCCTTTGCCAGTGTTCTCCCAAAGTTCGGCCCCTTTCTCCCCCCTGATCGAATTTCCAAGCGGATCATGCTATCAGAGAATGACTAGATTAAGGGATGCCAAATATTCCCCTGCCTTACCTTGTCGGCTTCCCTGCTATTAAATGTTAGAGATAAATTTCGAACGGGATTAAGTTAGAGAAGAAATTTCCATCCGGGATAATGTCCTGTTTTATTTAAATGAAAAATCTGAGAAGATTGGTATTAAAAAAAAAAGGTTTTCACCAAGGCATTGAATATTTTTTACATACCTCTATATCGCCTAGGGTAAGCATCGATTGACACTTCAGATAGTTATTGATCCCTTAATTATTAAATAAAAATATATATTCAATATAATGATAAAAATAATATTAGTTAATTTAGATTTAATTTTAAATGTTTTTTTTAAATCATCTTTTTATATATATTTACAACTCTATAATACATATACATCCAGTAAATGTGTGGAGAAATGGCAATAATACAGTAACATGACAATAAGTTGTAAGGCAACCACCTATTGGTGATATTTTTATAAAAGTTCTATATTGGAAGGTCTCGAGGTCATCTTCTTTTCAAACACTTTAGAGGGTTATAGGGAATGGAATGCGATACACGTTGGGAGACTAGTGGAATTGTGTGGTTCAGGAGTTTACAATGAAAGGATAGGTATCTGGATTGGGCTAAATCATTTTAAATCGTAGAAGTTAGCTGTGTGTTCTATACTATTTTTTTTAAACATTCTTATAAAGTGTGAATACTAATTTTGCATTGTTCATTTTTTGTAATATAAAAAAGAATTGTTTTATTATGTACATTTAAAAAAAAATCACTCAAAGATAATGTGCTCATTCAATCAATATGAATGAGGAAAGTAGAAAAATAAAATAAAGAAAAAAAATATCTAAACAAAAAACAAAATAATAAATATAGGCAACCTCTTACTGTACAAGATATCAACTAAAATATAGTAAATGATGATAAACAAATAGAAAATAATAGTAGAAATAAATAAACTAAACTAGAATGTAAAAAAGAAAAAACATGTGCGAGTATAAGATCATACAATACAGGTATATAATTTTCACAAGCATCCCGGGGAACCCCTGAGTCAAGCTTGTCTTAGTTACATATGGGAGCACAAGCCAGACTCCAAGAGATCTCAGCTTTACTCTCTCAACGAGGTCACTTATATCAAAATCCAGTGAAGGTTGAATGAGAGCTTTGTGGCACAGTTGCACAGATTCTCGACACCTTGTAAATTATTTTTCCCTTATAATCGTTGGTGAAAACTTTTTATTAAGAGGAAATTAGAGTAATCGTAACAGTAACCTCAGAATTTACTGTAAATTTAAACTATTTTCTTTAATTTATTGAGTGCGCATTGCCTTGAAGGGGTCAACAACTTTTTGCTTTGAAACTATATAGAATATAAATTATATTCCTAATTTTTAATACATACAAAATACAGAAAGTTAATTATTAATTGTTTGATGATCAGAAAATAACGATTCATTTTTTTGGCCTTTAGTGTGGTAAGTATTTCACTTGTCAGCCACTTCGGCTAAAGCTTTTTTTTACCAAGCGTACTGTAAGGAAAAACCAGAATAATTAAAATGTATCACCTTAAAGTAGTTTAATACAGGGAATTAATTAGAACCTTAAATATGAACTATTTTTCTTAAATTTATTTTGTAAATGTTGCTTTCAAGTTGTCTGTAACTTACTGTGTAAATAAGATTACCCTACATTCTTGTATATTATCATTGTGTTTTTTTTTCTTTTATGAATCTTTTGTTACTTCAGAAACATTCAAAAAACGCTATTGGAAGTTAATAAATTCGAAGAGATACTGTATTGAGACCTAAATGAACAAGAGTTGAACTTTAGAGGTCCACTAAACCATCCAATTCATTTCGAATAAAATCCTTACAATCGCTGCTTACTTTGTTACAATTAAAATTATTCACGAAGATCTTAATGTTCTATTTGTTTCTTTTTTGGTCCAAAACAATTATCTATCTCTTCATAATAACAACCTTTATAATTTACAAGTCACTCAACTAAATTCCGATTCGATGGAGAGGTGCCAGGAAAGAATGGCTACGGGATATTCTAATTTATGTATTGAGGTTCTACCAATGGTAGATGCTTTTCAAGCCATTGACATGTTATAATAATTTATTTTCACATTTACTGGATGTATTTTTTTTCCGTACTGTTGTGAATTTAAATTAAATGGAAAACTAAAACTAGGATGAGTAGTGAAATAGGGACTTGTTGTCAGTTGTTGTACAATTTGTAAAAATCAGTGAAATAAACAAATTGTTATCTTGAAATCGATTTCCATTACATCCAATTGGTTCCGCCTGATATCTGTCTCAAGAGAGAATTGCAGACAATACCGGTCTTGTTAAGGTGTACTATTCAGTGGGGAAGTTTGCTTCTCATTCGGCTCTAGTGTATTCAACAAACTTATTTTCTTCCATGAGAAAATTAAATGTTTTTTTTTCTTCTTTCAAATTTGATTAGACTAAGATTGGGAATAACAGGAATAGAAATAAAAAAAAAATAAGAGGTATATTTTCGTGATTGGAATCCTAATAAGATGAAAAAATGGTGAAGGAATACGCTAGATGAATTGAACATAATGCTGAATGATTGATGATAGCTTCTGTATATTCGTTACAAGGAATTACAGACCGCTACGTCCATGGATCACAGAAATCGTTAAGAACTCAAACAAAGAGAAGAGTATAAAAAAAATTCCAGGTATTGATCTAGTATTTTCTAGATTCACTAAATGGATCCAAGAGCTGGTTCAATATTTTATTTAGATTATTTAACTCAAGTGGAAGAAATGTCTCTAAAATTCGCTACCTATTAATATCTTCCATCTTTACGTTTTTACTGAAATTTACAGAAAATATCTCTATAGAGAATAAAAAAATCTTCATTGTATGTGACAATAATGAAAAATAAATACTTAAGACATAAAAATTTATTTGATTTCCGCCGCATTGCTATGAGACCAATGGTAATGAAAGAAGAGTTTCATCCCACCCAACTGGTTACCAGGTCCCATGCAACTGGTTACCAGGTCCCATGCAACTGGTTACTAGGTCAAAATGGCTTTGTTCCTACTCTAGAAAAGTACTAAGGAACAAAATTAATTTAAAAATGAAATTAGTAGTTATAGCTAGTCACACACATCTTAAACCCATTTATTTTATGGAAATTTTTCTACAAACAAGTTCAGGACACAATCAGTCACTCACGGAATATATATATCTCTATATATAAATCTATGTGTTGAAATTAGAAGCACACATTTTAGAGTAGCTACGATGTCGAAACATGAATGTAATATCACATTGAATTAAAGAAAACATAGAAATGCTTCAAGTTACTGAAGTGTCTCAGGAAGGTGTATAGGAATTCGTATGACAATCCTTTTGATACCATCTGCAATGCTGCGATACTTAAGAGCTGGTGAATTCATCTTAAAGTTCCAGATGATTCGAATATTTATGCTCCCAGTAGACCTTTTGAAATTCAGCAAAGTATTCTTTTTTAAAAACGTTATTGTTACGATAGTTTTTAAGGGTCAATACATAGATAATCAATGGTATTCGATCTATTTCATGAAACGTTGTAAGGGGTAGACTTCATATCATGATATTTGAACATTAAATAAACAGCGAACAAATGCTTTTTTCCCACCAGATACTTCATGGGACGTGTCGCAATAATTCGTCCCTCCCCAGTGGGCCTGCTGTATAGTATTTCACGACGATAGCAATATAAATTTTGATAATTCCAGTTTAGCCTCCAGCTAGCAGAAACATAAATCAGGATCCGAATTCCAAAAGGTGGGAATTTGAATGGGCTGGTAATAAATCATATCTGAGGCCCGGACTTTAGTTGCTGCGCTTAGGTTTCAGATTGCAGATTGGCCAATTGTTTCTGTTGACAATTGCGTCATATACCAGTTATATTCGATACTGCAGAAAAAATAAATTTGTTCTCCTATAATCAGTTTATAGCTGAATATTCATATGACACATAATATTGTCAACAGTATTTATCGTAATTATTTACCATTTTGAACCAATTAGAAATTTCCTTCATTTTTATTTACCAGACAATCTATTAATATATACTATTTATATTTTTATTTACCAGACAATCTATTAATATATACTATCATTGAATTAATGGCGATAAAACTATTTTTTTTAATTAAATGGGATGTATTATAACGGTTTTTGTTTCTTATTTATTGATGTTTACAACTATCCTATCTTAAAATAAGTAAATTTTAGGAAAACTGAATTAATGACATGCCAATATCTTGTAAAGCTACCCCAAGCAAATTTCTATATTAGGAAGACCCTAAGCAATATTCTTTTTAGGCTGTCTTTAAAGTTTCATTTACAAAAAAAAAAGAGCTAATACAGGCACTTTCCAAATACTTTATTTAACAGCCTACTGAATGTATTATACTGGCCTTTTGAACATGTTTTCTTTACGAATATTTTATTTTCGTGCTATGCGGTGCTTACATAAAAAAATAAATGAAATTTCTTTTAGTAATTTTTTTTTATTTCAAAAATTTTAATTTTTAAAAATGAAAAATTCCCCTTCAATGAATTATAATCAATATTGTATTTTTCTTAAAAGCGATTTAAAGTCAATCTTGAATTACCTATAGTTCTACGTAATTATGCGCAATTTACACATCTACTAATTGGATCACTCTATACATGATGGTATAGAAGGATCAGTACAATTAGGATCGATGAACTAATTGCCGCTTCTATTTTGATGATTTTATTTGAAAACTAGTTTCAAATGCTAAACGTTCATCTTCAGTTCTAAAACATACATAATTTTCAAAACATCAGCACTTTGTTACTTAAATTATATATAGTGAGGTTTTCAAAAATCAAAGGCAAGAAATCATATATATTGGTACTCATCATTAGAAACAATTTTAAATCCAATAGACCAATTTTAATTTGTTTCCAATAGGAATGAAAAAATCCAAATAGTCATCGGAAAACCCAAAAATATTTAACCTACCTGGCCCTTCCCCTTCCACTACTGATATACTTGAGATATCTGTTGGTTCTTTTCAGGTGAGTGCCAATATATTTGATTTCTTGTTTTTCATTTTTGAAAACTTTAGTATATATAATCCGTATAAAAAAGTGCTGATATATTGGAAATTTTGTTTTAGAACTGAAAACGAACGTTTAGAATTCGAAACTAGTTTTCAATTAAAATAATTCCAATAAAAGTAGCAATTAATTCATCAATCCTAATAGTAATTGGATTTCTCTTTTTATTTGTTTCTCCACAAATAATTGTCACATCCAATAACTCTTCATGTGAACACATTATTACGAAAATTAACTTGTTTTCAAAATTAAAGTCGTAAATTTTAATTCAAGTATTCGGTAGAATAAATTAATAATTTGTCAATATTTGTATCCACAATTTATTCTAAAATTGTTTCGTTGTATTTATTCAAGTCATGTGAAGGAAAAGTGATATACACAACGCCCGAAAACGGAGTAGGTTAGACATTAGCCCACTCAAGCGGTTGGACCCCACCTCCAAGTGCGAATCAATATACACTCTCCTCGAATGACAGAATATTCTAATATTCTCTTAATTTCGATTTTTTTTCTCTCTTATTTGGTGGTATATTCTGAGCGGAGGAAAACTATTCATCTTTAAAAATGAAAGTAATTGTGTTAATGGTCCCACTATTATTTATATTTAAAAAATATGAAATTTTTCGAGAAAAAAAAATAATTTGATGAATGTTAAGGACAATAAGTAATAGCTATAAGTACACATGCATGTCTTATTTATATGAAAATGAAATAAATAATAAAGTAGTATAAAATTGTAAAAAAACTTTTCTTTTTTTTATATTTACAACTGTATACAATATATAAAATAAGTATATGTGCGGTAAAATGAATACAACAAAATGTCAATAACTTGTAATGAACTGTTCATTAGTAGCACTTTAATAAATGTTCTACATTAGAAAGTCCCCAGGACATCCTATACACGTCAAAGGGTTATTGGGAATCAAGTGAGAAACAAGTTGAGAGATTAGTGGATTCGAGTAGGAATGTAGCTTGCCATGGAAGGATAGGTAGGTATCTTGTTTGGGCCAAAGCTGTAACATAGGATACATATATATCGTTATGGATAAGTTTATTTGTGAGATAATAAGGAGTACTGAGGATTTTGGATTGTAAGGATTGGATACAAGATGAATTAGAAAGTTTTGTGAAACCCCAAAGTTCAACTCCTGATGGTTTGAAAATGGGTCTAATTTCTCTCATGTAAATAAGTCTTTGTAATTAATTGGTTGCTGTGAATGCTTGTCCAGTAAACGTTGGAGTAGTCGGAAACGATGAGTCTTGTAGTTCAAAAAGGTAAATAAATGGATAAGTAAAAAAATATAACAAAAATAAAGTGATATAAACAAATAATAAAATATAATTAAATATTTTAAAAAATATATATATATATTTAAACTCTGGCTAAGAATCTCTCAACCAGATTTCTCCTCCACTAAGGAGGGCTCCAGGAGATCCAAGGGCTTCTCTCTCCCGACGTCACTGGTTCGTGAGCCAATGGTGGCAGAGTGAGAGCGCTTCGAATTTACTTCTTATTTTGAAATATTCATTATAACAAAATACATAATACTTTTAAAATAAAGTGAGGAAAAAATAAATGGAAAAACTTTTCTTTGAATTTTTCTTTAGAAATACGTTATCCTTTGAATAATTCAATAAATAAATTGTCAAAATAAACTTGACACGATCAAGTCTAGTTTGATAAGATAAATTTGTTTAGGATTACACTATGGGTCATTTACGTTGTTCTGGAAAAAATTAGTATTTCGCTTTCTGGACATATTTTTTTAATTCACACTAGAAGAAACGGTATTTTTAGTAGCCATGTCGTTGACCATGTATAAGCTCAGTAAACTTTAAGTCATCTTCATTGTATATGAATGAATATTGCTAATTGAAACTTTTATTATTATTTTTTTTTAAGCTTTTAATATTGTAAAAACTTCGGGTTGTCAGAAATATACGCGAGACGTTTAAATTCAGAATGCATATTTATGATAATACTAAAATAGCATAAACAATTACATTTTCAAATGTGTTCTCTTGGAAAAAAAATATATTCAACAATATGAGTAAATGTCATCTTATATTTTTTAATCCAGTTATTATTCTCAATGATAATTTTAACATTATGTGTTATTTATGCTTACCGAGGTACTGAGTTGCATAATGTTCTTTAATTAATTTTCTTTTTTTTACAGACGGATAAATTCTTTAAAAAATTGTTATGATGTACATATATTTATTTTTGATATTGTAGTTTTTATTTAATGTTATTCCATTGATTTGTCGTTTAAAGAAGTTCATAAATGGTAAAATAAAATTTAAAAAAAAAAAAAAAAACCCTTCCAGTTTAAACTAATAAGATGCTGTCGGTAAAAACAAAACATTCCTGATTCATGAGTGATGTATTTATGCATTAATAATCATCATAGACGGGATATGGAAAATTGTTTATTATATTATTTGGTTTATAAATGATTTTTCCTCACAAGAAAAAAAAGAAGAAACTGTTTCATAATACATTCACTTAAAACTTGCTTCGCTGGACGACAGATCGTTACCTTCCCTTAAAATTGAATGAGGATGGAGATATTTAAAAAATTTTTTTTTATATGCAGGCATTAAACAAGATATCGAAATGTATTTCTTTGTTAGTTAAAAAATATATATAAACGTATATATATATATATCAAAAATTATATTTTGTCGACCCTTAGAAATTATATAATTAACTATTTTACAATAATCGGGTTTTAGGTCCTTTATATTTAACAATCTTTTGTTCAAACAATATTATTATTTATCCATATACACATTTCCTTTCTTCCTTCTCCTCTCTCCTCTCTTTTTGACGTTTCGGGTACCCAAAAAGAGAGGAGAGAGGAGAAGGAAGAAAGAAAATGTGTATATGGATAAATAATAATATTGTTTGAACAAAATATTGTTAAATATAAAGGACCTAAAACCCGATTATTGTACAATAGTTAATTATATATACATATATATATTGATTCCATATTTCATGTATAATTTAATTATTATATATACATTATCTGATTTTATGTATAATTAGAACGTAACATAAACCTAATATACAAATATATTGACTGTAAATATAAAATATCATATTTAATAATTATAAAAACTAAATACTAAATATAATCTAATGATCGGATATAGATGGCGTGATTATTAAGCTTATCCGATGAAACTGGATGGTTATTTATAAATATAATTTTAGTTAAGTGAATTTATATGTATTCCTTAAATCTATTATTTTTCCAACTCTTTTCGTATCCAATCCTTACTATCCAAAATCCTTATAATCCTTCGTAAAATCCTTAATGCTCATTATTATGTCACGAATAAACTTATCCATTAATATCTTTATGTTTCATACGTAGCTGATTTGGCCCAAACCAGAACTTTTCTTTTCATGTAAACATAGACCCATACCTACTCGAATCCACTAGTTTTTCATTTTTCTTACTCTCAATTTCCGGTAATTCTCCCAAGCGTCTTTGTAATAATTTCCTCAAATTTACTTTTTGTATATATGTATACAATTATAAATATCAATACATAGTTTTTTAAAAAATCTATTATTTGTTTAGGAATTGTTAAATATAAATATTGAGTTTTAGGAAGTAGGTACAAAATTTCAAATTGTAAATCAATTTTAAATTATTACCAAAGCAGGAGAATCGTAATAATTAATTATATTTTTAATATAATATAATTATATATAAATAATATATATAAATTTTAATATGTATTATATAAATATTTAATAATTATTATTAAATAATTATTTTAAAAAAAAAAAACCAACACCTCTTAGATTGATACATATCGATTATTAATATTTTTTCTTCTTCATGTAAGTAAATTTTCTACTATCATTTTAAATTCTCGGTTACAAGATGCCACGATATTCGATCTCCCCTTACAATGAAAGAAATTAAAATTCCATTAAAATTGTTTAAATATCTAAATATAAAAATCAAGAGATAATTTAAATTGTATATGTTTCAGGCGAAACTCCCTTATATCATATAAGGAACTAATATGAGTTATTTATTTTTAATAGTTCCTTAATAATTAAGGAACTATTAAAAATAAATAATTAACTATTGTTTCTCCCAATTATTAAATAGTGAATAGGTTATAAAGTAAATGACAAGATGAACTAAAATGGGACATACTGGGGAGGTCCTGGCCCTGCTTTAAAGACTGTTTAAAAAAAAAATGAATGATTCATTATAAAATTCATATAATAAATATAAGATATATTTTTTAAATATATAGTTTATGAAATAGGAAATATGAACATAGGAGTTTTGAAAGTTTAATTGAGACAAAAGGCTTTTAACCGAGTTTGGCAACCGTGACTGCTTTACAAACTCCGTACTACCTTTTACATACTTCCTAATTATCCACCCCTATCTCAGTGACAGAGCCTTCAAAGTAAATCGTAATTTTTCCTGTTCTCCTTTCTTTATCCGACTTGCCAGTGTTCCTTAACATAGTATCCAAGGTTAAGCGGCTGACAGCACGATTCATCCTGATATAAATAACCTGTTATCCGTTCTTCTCTACGTACTGATAACATATGTGCTTCACAAATCTACAAGAATGGTGCCAAAATTCGAAAATTGAAATAAATTGAAACCTATGTCATCAAATAACCCTTAACCTTCTTCGCAAACCAACGATTTCCTGCCCAACAATATTTGTTAATAATATTCTAGTGATCCCAATTGAACAGGTCCGGGGACCTAGGACATAATTATCTTAATATTATATATGTTGCTGATTTGGCCCAAATCAGATTCTTATCTTTTCACAATTAAACCTATAAGCACTCGTACCTGCTATTCCCTCCACTCGCTACTCAATCATTCCCGATAGCAGAATTTGAATGAAAATTGTACATTTTGATATGCAAAAGGTTGTATGGTTTTGATTTTTTGATAGGTTGTTAGTGTTGTACATGTATACGAAAATACAAGTTTGAAATCTAGGAAAGCCACTGCTCGCTAATTGGTAGCGTCAAAGTTTCAAATATTTCCAACTTTTCTACGTTTCCCCGAAATATCGGCTGCACGGTTGGTTCTAAAGAAAAGATTGTTATATTCAAAATTATACTATACTAAATTTAATACAATTTGAGTAGGAAATAAACTCTGTAGCTTTTTTTTTTTTTTTTTTTTTTTTTTTTTTTTTTTTTTTTTTTTTTTTTTTTTTTTTTTTTTTTTTTTTTTTTTTTTTTTTTTTTTTTTTTTTTTTTTTTTTTTTTTTTTTTTTTTTTTTTTTTTACGGATTTTGCTCTATACGTACTTGACAATGACGTTTTCACCATAATTAATTATGAACGATTTAAAAAATGGGTTAGTCTGCTATAATCCAAACACAAAACAGTGTTGGGCCAACGCTTCTATACATAAATAGCTGGCTAAAACATTTCTATGCAAACATATTAGTCAATTGGATTATGTACTGTGCATTTCTATTTCCTTTACGTGTTTTTTTTTTTGCCGTCGCTCGGCTTCGGGGTCGGGAAACCTTTCTTGGGCACACCCAGGCGCGTTTAAGTTGGTACCCTCAATTAGGGAAAAACTGGTGGTTGAGCGAGTATTACGACCAAAACTCCTCCTTTCACAACCGATGGCTCAGAAACAGTACTTCCTTACCCAAGTACTGAACCCGAGACCCTTCATGGGCTGTAGTGGTGCAGGTTTTGTTTTGTTTTTTACGTTTTAAAATGTTAATATATAACTTTTAATATAATTGTAATACACTTTTAACTATGAAAAACAAGTGGTTCATTGAAATCTCCTTTTATTCCGACCTTTTGGGCGTTCCGTCCTTCCTTTGGTCCCTTAGGGGTCGGATTAGTGAGGTTATACTGTAGATAAAAGGAAATATGATAAAACTTTCGATTTTGAAAAGTGTTCAGAGGTGATTATAAACAAATAAATAGCAATATAAGTAGTCATACATTGTCGATTAAAGGGGATTTTTTTTTGTAAAATTGTTTTTTTTTTCAAATTGGCCATTTGTTACATGTTCCGTTATTACATAGGTATTTAAAATTAAAGTATTATTTACTAATAAATGTGCTCCAATGATTTTTAATAAATGTAATTTTAATATTAAATAAGATAAAAATGAACAGAAATTAAATTAAATTAATTAAGACTGAGATAATAAAAAATAAACTATATTGAATGCTTTAAGAAAATAAAATATCAGAATATTTAAAATAAAACAGATATGGGAACAAGGTAACAAAGAAAAAACATTAAATGCTAACAATTTACTATTTTAGTTGACTTAGGCTTGATTGGATAGAATAATGGCTTCCAACCTTTCTATATCGCTGTCTTGATTTTATAAACAAAAAAAAATATTGTTCTCTCTCAACTTTTGTAACAATCTAATTTAATAGATAGTCAATTTTGTGTCGCCGGATATTTTATTTTGTTTAACTGTCTATGGAATGTAAGATATTATATACGAATGTACATAAAAAAGTATTAATTATATTATAAAAGCCTAGTTTTCTCAAAATAAATAATATTAACGAAGAACTATCCTGTTGTATGTTTAATAAATTTTATGAATAACTCTTATGATAATTCCATATGCTGTAAGTAGATCCTCGCCCATATCTTTTAAAATAAGCTATGGCTAATAAAAAGTTATGGCAAGATAAAAAGTGCGTTTTTCAAACAACCAATTTTTCTATGGTAGAAAAATGGAAATTTTGGAGTGTTTTTAATACGAGCATTAATGTTTCGTTTCATGGAACATTTGGATGTATTTGAATTGATGAAGAAGAGTGTAAATAATTTAGATTAGCCCCAAAAGCAGCCAATTAGCTTAATTAGCTTGAGGATTTTATTAAATGCCTTTTCAAAGTTTGAAAAATGTTCACACTGGTCAAGGAAACTTTTCACGCATGTTATGATTGCAAGTAACCAATAAGATAATCCGACTTGCCAGTTAAATAAGTTAAACAGCTTTATAAAAAACAACTTCGACTTTTTATTTTTGTCCATAACTTTATTAGACCGAAGGAATATAATTTATATTTAAAATTAACTTGAAATTTTTGAAATATCTAAGTTGGCTTTTTTTTTTTTTTTTGGTTAAAATTCAACCGGTTATTTATGGACTGGTATTTGAGAAAGTTTGGGTTCCATAAGATAAATAATTAAATAATAAAAAATTAAATAAATAAATAAATATATATATATATATATATATATATATATATATATATATATATATATATATATATATATATATATATATATATATATATATATATATATATAATGGCTTTTTTCGAATGAATGAATGAAAAAATAATATACAAATATAAAAATGATTAATGAAAAGATAAACAACAAAACGACATAAAAATATTCAAACGAGTCCATTCTCCCTCAACATTTTGTTATTTTTTTTTGTAATTAAGTGATCTCTCCGTCTGAGCTTTGTTCTCAAATTCATTTTATGAATATTGTAACAACACAATAACATAACCACGATTATATCATTCCATCTTGTTATTATTCTGTCACCTAGCAACGAGTAAATACTCTTTAGCGAGTTTAGGTCACTTACCAACGGGGGTTGCTCCCGCCAATTACGGTACACTGTCCCCTCCTCAATTGCACTCCTGGTTCCTCCTGGAATTCTACCTCCAGAAACGCTTCTAATTCCTACTAAACGTTTCTACTTCTTCTAGGAACACCGCTGTTTCCTTTAGGACCTCTTCTGCTTGCTCTAGGAACTCTTCTGGTTCCTCCTGGTATGCTTATGCTCCTCGCTTATATGTTGCTGCTTCCTCTAGATTTTGCTCCTTCCTGGAGCGCTTCTAGTTCTCGCATTAGTTCTTCATATGCCTTTCATGCTTCATCTTTTAGGATAGTTTCTTCTTCTGTTCTACCTTGTTCGAATCTTTTCTGATTTCTATCTATACATTTGCTTCTTCGAATTACAGACATCAGCAGTTAAGTCATGTTTAGATCTATAGCACCTTTTAAAGAAGGTTTTACTTTTTCTTTTTCTTTTCCCTTTAGGTGGTTTCTCCAAATTACTCTTACCATTTTCTACATCTAGTTCTTTAACTTTCCTGGTTTGAATATCGTAATTTGTTTTCTCCGTTGTTACATTTCTGAGTTTTCGTTCCCTTTCAATTACATATTCTTTCTTAAAGACTTCTTCCCTTTCTTGTACATTACTGTATTCCCTAATATATCTGATTGAGACAGTCTGGTCATCAGCTGTCACTGGATTCAGCAATTCACTCGCATCATATTCTTCTTTTATCTCCCTCACATCTTCCCAGATTTGTTAATTGAGGCACGATTTCCTCTTCCTTCACAGTTACATACCTTCTCTCCTCCAAATCCTGCACAAATTGTATAAGAACCCATTTGTTCATTAACCCTCCATCTTTGTACCTCAGATCGACCGATACGAACCTTTCTTCTTTCACATCAATTTCATTTTGTATTTGATTCCCAGTTTCTCCATCAGTCTCTATTTCGGCCTCATGTTCATCAATAGACTGTAAATTTTTAATTTCGCTTTCACTATAGTCCTTGGTCATCGCGTCGAGTTTTTCTTGTAGATTCGTGGTCTCTCCATCACCACTCCGCAGGCTGGATACCTCCTGCGAGAACACTTCGAGTTGATCGGACATTTCAGTAGAAAGTTTTGTCCTCCAGTCATCAATTTGTTATTTATTTCCATCGACAGCTTCCTGATAGATTTTGAAATATCATCTTAGAAATCAAATGTCTCGGGATTTATACCTTGGCTGACACAGTAACCATAAAGGCGTTCAAATAGCGTCGACTTCGTACCTGCAGTATCCAGTTCCAGATCTTCCAGTTTCATTCTCAGTTCTGAAACACGCAATTCCCGAATTCCCTGCACAGGCATCCTAATTTCGCAAATCATCTCTGTTAACAAACCTAACCCCACACATGACACCAATTTGTAACAAAACAACATAACCACGCCTATATCATTCCATCTGTTTATTATTCAGTCTCCTAGCAACAAGTAAATCCTCCCTGGCGAGTCTTGGTCACTTAGCAATGGAGGTTCTCGCCAATTTCGTTACAATATATGAATGAACTAGATATATACAATAGTACATGAATACATGTTTTGCGTTTACATATTTGTAAAAAAGAGAGATGTTGAATAAAGTAAAATTTGAGCTGGAATCGATTTGAGTTTTCTTTTCATGCTGTTGGATGCATCATTTTCCGAGATCTAATCTATATTTGAACTTGTTAAATATTTTAATATATATGCATTTTATATATTACATACATTAAAAAAACCGTTTATTCTGATTTTTTTCCCCTAACCTCTATAATCCGAATTTCTCGCTAATCAGAACACCTTCTAGCAACAATTAGTTCATATTAGCGAGATTCCGCTGTATGTGTATGTATGTATATATATATATATATATATATATATATATATATATATATATATATATATATATATATATATATATATATATATATATATATATATATAAAAAAAATTTAATAATAGGAACGATGACATTTAGCTGGTTAATCTAGCCGAACCAAGAGGAATACAGGTAACATATCATCCATTGACCTGTTGGCAGATGGAGCGTGTTAATGGTCGTTGGGCCACCACCACCCCTCCCTCACTCGTAACTACCTAACTCAATTATACTCCACATTAACGGCACTGAGTTCATAAAAATAATTATGTGAACCTTCATAATCGATCTATATCGATTTAATTAATAACAATTCATGTCGTTATTAATTAGAATTGTTTGTGAAAGGTTGGGGCTTTGAATTCTCTTAAAATAATGTTTCATATTTTATATTACATTGTATACTTGACTGTATAATGACTGTGACAGAACGTTGATAGTACTGCTGAGACAAATAACCCATGGATATTTGTGATATCTTCTAATATTTATTCAAATTTAATGATTTGGTATTTACGTAAATTAAAAAAAATAATAATAATAATTTCTGCCGTAGTATTCTCCGTTCTGGAAGAAAATGCACTGTTGGGCAAACGTGTTGATGTATCTTGTTTTGTTTTTTTACTTATATAACAAGGGAAGCGCGGTAGCTGAGAGGGTGACACTAGACTACCAAGCTTCCTTGCCTGAGTTCGAGACCGTCTGAAGACTACGAGGTCGGAGGACCATTTTGGGGCACATCTCGCCGCTATAAAGTGGGTACCCTTAATTAGGAAAAGTCCTGTCGGTGAAACTTATTGTTTCATTTATATTTTCATTCAAATTTACATCTACACAAAATACATCTATTAAATATGATAAACAATAATTATAATAACATGTAAAGTAACAACCCGCTGTAAGTTACTTTAAGGTGGTAGTTCTGGAGCTTTGGGGTTCCACCGTTCAAATTCAAATGATTGGATATGGGAGTCGCTAGATGAGGTTTAGCAGAACCGTATCCGGATAGAACTGATTATCGTGAGGCAGGTAATGTAAGCTATTTGTAGTATATCGGTTTGGAGCATTAGTCCGAGAAGTACATCTGAATAACAGTTTAAGGTCTTGATTGAGGATATAAATATAATCTTTCTGTCTAGATAAAGTGTTTAGTAGCGAATCTGTAGAAGGAGGAACAGAAGATTCTTTAGGATAGAGTTTCATAGGTTAACGACGTAGGAAAAAAGTATTTCTCGAATTTTTAAATTTGTTTCTACGGATGTAATGTTTCATTGAAAACGTTTGAGATTTAATTGATGGATCATTAGTTCATTATACGTTTAGTAAAGGAAGCTCTAGGAGGAGTTACGATTTCAACTGTCTTCATTTTAATATAAAATGGGTCCTCGGATACTTCCTTGAGGAAGGTTAGCAGACTGGGGGAAAAAAAAATTGAATAAACAGTATAACGGTTTCTCCGAAGACTCTGTCAGTAAGGTAGGAAAGAATTATGGGAAACAATATAGAGGGGAGGGATTGACGGTGTTTGTAAAGCAGTCAGGGTGCCAGATTCGGTCAAAGGCCTGATCTACATCAAGGAAGACATCCGTGCTGTACTTCGTATTAATTGAATGCAGTAAACGCCATTTTTATTATTATTTTACTTTTTTACTTTTTAATTAAGAGATTACGTAAACGGAATATTGTTAGTTTATTTTTATTTTTCAAGAGATTCCAAAAAGATAAAATTCATCTTAGGAATAAAGTATTTTATAACTTGTAATAAACCAGGTACTTGAAGGATTTATAAAGGCCCATTTACAATTTCAACCTTAATGATGACACTCAATGTCCCAATTTGTCATTCACGGCGTTTCATAGCCTATGAGCGATTTTAATATTTAATAGCCGTTGAGTAGTTAATAATGGTTTTATTATGCCTAGTTGTCTTCGTGACTACTATAACCTGTTGACCTGAATGCCGCTACGCATGTCAGTGGCCTAGTCGGCAAGCGAATATCGATATTGTTCAACATGAAGGGCGTAGCCAAAAAATGATTAATTATGTTTGTTCATAGATGTCTAATTATTATAATTCACATTGAAAAAAAAGTGGTTGTGAATAGAACACAGTATTCTTAAATACGAAATCTGTGATAAAATGAAATAATTGATAATAGAAAATTGCCAATAATCAATTTTCTTTCATAATTTGTTCCACAAATTATTGTTGAGCTTCAGATTGAAACGGCCATGAAGTCCTCTCACCGTTACACTGGGCTGTCTATATACCTAATAAAGCGGGACAAAAGTCAATGCAAATATATATTTTTTTTTAATTCAAAATTATTTGTTGTTTATTAAAATATTTTGAGTTTAAATTTATTTATTGATATTAACAACTGTATAAATTATATAAATAAACCAAATGTGTGGAAATACGATAACTTGTAAAGAAACTACTCATTCGTAGCACTTCAATATAATCTAAATTAGAAGGTCTAAAGTCCATCAGACGCCGCGGAGAGTTATCGAGAATCGAGTAGAAAGGAAGTTGGGAGACTCGTGGATTCGAGTATGAACCTTGTAATGGAATGATAAGTATCTGGTTTGGGCCAATCCAGCAGCAGATGGGACCTTTAGATCTATAATAATACGTTTATTTGTGACTTAATAAGGAGCATTGAGGATTCTACGAAAGATTTTGGATCGTAATTATAAGGAATTGGAAGGTTTAGCGGAGCCCCAAATCTCGAAACCATGTGTCCAAATCCGTTTAATTATTACCATGTAAATGAATCTTTTGTAGTTAACTCGGAGATTTTAACGTTTGTCTGGTAAACGTTGGAGTAATCGGAAACGACGAGTAGTTTCTTGCTGTTCCCTTAATACAAAAATGTAAATAAATAAATGTATAAAATAAAACCAAAGTTAGTACATATAAAGTAATATAAAAAATAATATAATATGAAAAAAAATCGTATATATTTTAACTCATTCTAAGGCTAAGGTTCGTAAGCCAATGGTAGCTGAGTGAGAATGCTTCGGATTTACCTCTAAGTTTTGCAATCTTCATCTAGTAAATAGTGTTTGTCTAGTAAATGCTAGAGAAGTCGAAAACAATGAGCAGTTTCTTATCGTTTGTCTTGTATGCGGATTCCAAGTAAAACTTTTTTTCCGATTGAGTCTAAGGTAGCGAGCGGATCAACAGGGATCAGTGGAATATTATTAGAGGATAATGTAGAACAGAAAGTCGTAGGTTTACGAAAAAAAAAAAGACAAAGAAAACACAAATCAAAGTATTTATTTATTTTTCACTAAATAAAACTTTACAAATATTCCAAAAAAAAAAGAAAAGAAAAAAGAACATGACACTACTTGTTACGTCCATGTAAAAACCTCGATAAATCCCAATATTTCTGTAGAACATAAATATAATGAGATAATTGAATCAGAAGATGTTAACAAATAGTGAAAAATATATTCAGCTGTACTTTTTATTGAAAATTCCTTCCTATACTTCCTAAATTTTTGGTGGCAGCTTGCATTTCAACAGTATAAATGATTAAAGCGATTTAATTAATTTATTTAATATGTGTTATTCATTTCCGGGTAAAAACAGCAAACATTTATTTTTCAATGTGCTCAGATGCTTCGTGGGGGCGTTTTTAAGTGAACCTCGTTCTGATTTCGACAAAATTTCCAGACAAATGTTTATAAATAAACCGGGAATCTTTATTGATTTAGTCGAAATATTTAAAAATTCTGACTTCTCGGGCTAGAATTAATGTTTTTGAAGAAATCTTGAAAGTTTATTAGTTCTTCATTCTGGCAATTAGGAATGGGTATCGCAAGAAAAATATCGGTGTTCCATAGTGACAATTTTTTTAACTCTCAATATCGATACACCGATATATATTGATTTTTTTTTTTATGAAATGCGGTTTTAAATATCCCGATTATATTACATTGGTATTCCCGTATATCGTTTTAGTTATTATATTTCACAATTTGAATAGGAACAAAATTATTTCGAATGTTTAAAGTTTAAAAGTAGTTTATTATGAGTTAAACATTATACATTGATGTGTAATTCGTGAAGACGCCACCAATACCAATGCCAACTGTACCCGGCACCTAACATTGAAAAATTTCTCTTATTTAAACTAATTTAATAAGGTTTAGTTACTTTTATATTTAATATATATTAAATGTATGTTGTATTTTTATGGTACAGAGAAAACGATATATCGTAAAACACGTATTACTAACCGATATGAAAAATATATGAAAGAATACAATAAATATACCAATGTAAAAATATAGGACTGTCAAAGAAAAATATTGATATTTTTGATATATCGTATATCGATAGCCATAACTGCTGGCAATCAAACTGGTTGGTGTACTTTTGATAACATGGTGTTATAACTTATAAAACTAAGTAAACAATGCATTATCTATTTAATACATTGTTTACTTACCATTAGTTTTCTTTGAATTAGATTGATATACTTCTTTTAAGATCACTGTATTTCATAACAAAGTTTTTCTATTGATTTTTATTCCCTCTAGATTGTGATATCGACAGCCAGTGTGCGTCACATCAGTTCATCACTCTTACTCCGATATTGATATAAGGTGCTATGATCTCGCAATAGTGGGCAATAATAAACTATGAACTAAAAATGCATATGTATACAAAAAGGTAATGTCATCATCGACCCAATTAATGATTTGTCATATCGGTTGAGTTTCACTCTAAAGTGGCAAAGCAACTGTTTATTCGAGTACAAAATGCCCTGACTAAATATTTTGGTTCCTATGGAAGCGAACGGGTTGGATGTTGTCGGTTGGCCGATTTCACTTCAATCGAAATGGCACCAGCCGCTGACAGACAATGCCAGCTTTATCGAGATTAAACCGCCATCGAATTATGGCTTTGAGTGCAATCACGTGATGAATCAGGGCTTCATTGGCCAATTATTCCAGTCAGTCCATTTCATGCCTTCCAACCTGACCACCGCTGAAGATGACTTCAGTAATCTTGTTGTGGCTTTGTATTTGCCTCGTCAGTTGATGAACCTGTTAAGATTATCTTTCCCAATCAGGCATTCAACTTCATAATCAAAATTATGTCCAAGAATCGTTAGTAAAGTTTGAAAAATTACCGTATTTATTCGCCTAAAAAAATTACATGCTGCATAATGTAGATGTGGTCCAGATGAAATATGAAAAAAATGTTATAAAAAACAAATTCTTTAATTAAAGATTAGATAAATATAGAAATTGTGGAAATATCGAATTTCAATTACTAGTTCGGTTTCGTATACACAGAACGCGACTGCGCATGGTCTTCCATCTGGCACCTTCGAGAGGAGAGAGAAAAAAAAGAGAAAAGAATTACCAGACGGAATATTAATATGTGTGTGTGTGTGTGTGTGTGTGTGTGTGTGTGTGTGTGTGTGTGTGTGTGTGTGTGTGAGAGAGTGTGTGTGTGTGTGTGTGTGTGTGTGTGAGAGAGAGTGTGTGTTTACCGACCTATCTGTTTGAGAACAGATCCCCAGGAAAGGCTTAGCGAACAATTAGATTAGTAGATTGACTTCCCATTTTCTAACCATTAATATTAAGAATACATCAGAGTTATTTCGATTTCTGTTTCCTTTATAGTTTTATTAACTGTAATCAGCCAAAAAAAAATTTTGATCTTCATTTAACTACCAGTATTTTGTGAATAAAATTGAAAAGATTTTTAAAAAAATAACCATACATATATTTATTATACTAGGCATATTATAAAATAAAATCATGTTAATTATATTCATACTACCATAAAATTGAAACTAAAATTATATACAATAATGTTCAATATTCAATACACAATGTTGTATCTATTGGTTTATAAGTTTAAGAACTATCTTACTAAATTGTGTATATTCTAAAACATAACTAAATACTTAAATATTATTAATGCCTTTACTCATGTAAATTAAAATGTACATGTAAAACGTGATTGGTAAACAGTTGTTACAATGGTTTTTCATTACTTTTCTTTATTATGTTTTAGCCTTGATATAATTAGTTAACACACAGATAATTAATTATTATTTAAGATTGATATAAATATTTCTTGATTTTGTACACTTTTTCAAAATAATAAATTTTAAATTGTTTTTTTACATTGCACTTATAGTATTTTTTAAAACTAGTATCATTCAAGATATAAAAATTATAAAAAATTAATTAATTATATTAAATATATCACCAAAAATATATGAATGGAAAATATAACTAAATTAAAAAAGTATGGATATTTGACTGCTAATTTCATGAACTAAAGTTAATATTTGCGTTTAAAAATAAAAGTTGATTAACTTTACAGATTCATAAAATATTCTCTGGCATGGGACAGATGTTGTAAGACCACAAAAATTTTATCTAACCAACTGGCTTAAAAATGGATGATTACATTTTTGTTCTGCCCACAATAGCGTGAAAACCAATCCGATGTTAAAATAATAATTGAAATGCGTCCAAAAAATCAGAATTCGATGACATGTTATATTCATTCAATCCTTCTTTGAACAATTAATTTTAACACTAGTTCTACCAGTGGTAAAATAATATGCATTAATGATTGCAATTTTGTTTGTTTATTATTAGGTATTAACTATTTAAGATTTGATGCCTGCAAATCAAATCTAGATGTTTCTATTTCTTTACTTCACATTTTTATTATTTTCAAAGGATTGGACAGATTTAAAATATAACATACATATCAACAATAAATGCATAGTACTCGTATCATCCTATCGGATGTTTTAATGCATTTTAAAAGTTGAAAACCATTACTGCTAAAGTAGTTTTATATTCATAAATATTTAATAAATCTAATAGCATAGCCCTATTGGTTATACTAGATAGCCTATCCATATTACTTTCATTAATCTACTGGTTAATGAAGTACATATAAAAATTTCAAATACCCTTTTCATAAAAGATACAAATATTACCAGGAAAACCTTCAGTTTTAGAGGTGACGACGTATCAGTACAAAAAAAAATTAAAAGTACTCGTGTAATTTGTTTTTCCAGCAAAAAAAAAAAAAAATGCGTTTGGTGACTGCCCCAATTACATTGTTAAATTATTTCGCTAAATATATATAATTAACAAGTTAGTTGAAAATATCAACTTATTGATTAGAGCTGATATTGAATAGGTATGCGAGTAACAGATCTGCGAGTAATAGGTATGTGAGTAATAGGTTAGAGAGTGATAGGTTTGCTAAAATATCAGTGAAACCCGGTAAAAGATTACGAGTATGGAGAGACGCTGGCCTTGAGACAAGTAGCAAGTATTTTGTAACAGGTATTTTTTTGGACCTGTATCGGTCGTACGTGTTACTAAAAAATATTGGTTTAGACTATCCCTACCTTTCAGCCTTTTTTGTTTTTGTCCGAACTTTACTGCAGCCTTTTTAAAATGTTTTTCTTTTTTTTCCGTTTGCCGTTACTGCCGTTTTCCAGATTGCCGTGTATGTCTATATATATATATATATATATATATATATATATATATATATATATATATATATATATATATATATATATATATATACATATTGATGCTGTTATATAAATAAAACTATAAATAGCTTACATTGAGACAGTACAATTATAATGGCTGTAGAGGTAATGAAAAAAGAAATATGTGAAATAGTGAAAGATGAACTTAGTTGTAATTTATATGAACTTGGAAAAAACCAAATTAATTGTGATGGAAGAAATTTAATGAAGGTTTCTTTGTGATTTGGGATTAATGTGAGTTTCTTTGCAGGTTCTGAACTGGGGAATTGTTACGTAAGCGATTGGAAATTTATGTGGGTAATGCAATCTTAAAGGATGTTAGTAGGTCGGTGAAGGAATGATCCAAGTAAATATTGTCATTGGTAGAGGGAAGAACCGCCCTAAACCGATGTAAATACAGCCAACGCGAGCACGCCCTTCTGTACTGAAGACGTGCTTCCTCGAGTCTCCTCGAAACCACCCCTGTATCAAAAGGCCATAATCAAAGAAGCAGAAAATAGGTTAGCAAGAGTTTGTGCTAAGGTAGGGAAGGAAAAAGGTTTGTTGACTCGTAACGCCTAACTTATTAACTGGATAATAGTAGAACCATCATTGAGGGCCAATCATGTTCTTCCTGAATTTTGACATGCATTATCAATCAATCAGAAGGGGAAAAACATTGCTTAAGATAAATTACACATTGATCTGATAAATGTTATAATTATTAATTATTCAATAAATAAACAAAGCTCTCAAAGGGTCAAGTATAATAGGCTTATCTTCTGACCATGGTTTAGGGGTACAATTTTTATTTAACTATCAACAATTAAGTTAAATATTCTGTAATAATATAACCTCAATTTTATCAATGCTAAAAATGAATATTCAAATAATGTTCAATATGAGTGATGTGAGAGCCTTATGAGGCACAGATGCGTAATACTTGCAACCTTATCAATACAGGGTGTATAGATTTAAAATAGCAGCTGTACTGTTAAAAAAAATATATATATATTTGGGAATCATTTTGTAACATTAGGAAAGACTTTAAATTATCTTAAATTAAATTGGTATGTTAAATTCAGTCCTTTGGAATGGAAACGTATATACTCATGTTAAAAGTTTAATACAAGGCCGTGGTAGAAAGCTTAATCCTATACAGCTCAAAAAAAAAAAGGCCCCTAGAATATTGAAAGGTAAATGATTCCTGGCTATGGAGATGGATTTTTGGAGGATGGATTCAGCGAATCTGAAATGCGATTATTAGAGAAATAATGGAAGTAGGGAGTTATATCTTGGAGGAAGACAAATTGAAATGGTTCGGACATATTAAACGGGTGGATAATAAAAGAGGAAAAGAGAAATTAGAAGAGGAGAGGTAGGCCTCGCATCAGGTGGAAAGATGGGGCAGAAAGTATAGCTGGCCGCGGACCTACGGAAGAGAAAGCGAAGGGCAGATAAGAGTGAAGGAGTTTGGCTGAAGGAAACTCTTAAAGAAAATCCTTACAAAGAAGATGATCTGTATTAAATAATATTCCTAGATAATAATTACAATTAACTTATAGATAATTATTAGCTGTGGTCGAAATAATCACTTGACTTAAATGATGCAATAAGTGAAGGAATTATACAAAGAAGTGGAAGGAAGATCAGAAATGCATTGGGAGGCTAGGGACCATGCGAAAATATCCGTTTAAACGACAAAAAAAAAACTTTGGAAAACAAAAACGAAATCGTGTTTTCAATATGATACTAATACTAATGCACTCTTTTTGAGAAGAAAAGAACGCCTACCCGATAGGATCATTATAAGGAATCACTCTTCTTTTTTTTTTAATGCCTTCATTTTTTCTGTAAACTGCGAATTGATTGATGTTTTACCAATATAAGGTACTTTTTAAATATTAAAGAGATTACAGACATCCACGATTGACCGAATACACAGTCGAAAGTGGCTTATTAACTCTATGCTGAAGCTTTTCAGGGAGTTTAGGATGTCCCACAAGAATAGACTCATTGAATACGTTCCTCAGTGGTAAACGCATTAATAATAATAATTTTGTTCAACATATCGAATCCGCGATTTTGTGTTATTTTAATGCACAACTGATAACAAATTAATTTTTGGCGAAATAAAGGGAAATTAAAGCTTATTTAATGTAAACCATTTGTCGAAAAAAATAAAGGAACCAGTCCTTGCTGTAACAAAAAGTGTTAACAACACAAACTGTTCTCGATGACAAATTGAATAAAGTTTTGACGTGAGATGAGTCATCTCTGTTTGGACAGTCTGCGTTAGGCTGCCGTCGTGTGATGTGCTTGGCGAAACCTGAATTACCTAAATTGACGGAACTTTGTTCGGTTATTAATTGTCATTTGAAGTACTTAATGTTTTGTTCAGGGTATTCTGATAATAATATACTCTGACAGGCGAAAAATTCCGACCAATTGATTTTTTTATTTATCTGCTAAAAGTTTTATTATTTTTTAGTTCTATAATTCTCCATACATATTAACCAGGGCCTATGAAAAGTATCAGGGTTATTAAAAATAATTATTAAATAGAAGCAAACGCTGTTAAAAAAAAAAAAAAATACCGAGCAATTTTGAATTACCGAAATTTTTATTTAATAAGGTTTAAATTCGCCCCTTGCGCCGTCTTGCATTCGATGGGGTATAGATCTAATGTGATTTTAAATAAATTGTTAGGAGCCATGCCCTATCTAATGCAATGTTGTATAAAAATCATATTAATTTAAAATTTCATAACTTTATTTTTTTTTAAATACTATTTTATTTTATTTAATTATTATTTTAAGAATCTTAATACGTTTCGTATTCCCTGGTTAAAGTATATGGTGCCGTAAACACCTAAATCAGAATGAAACTTCAAGCCGAGAAAAAGAAAAAATCAATTGGATGGAATGTTTTGCATGTCTGTATTTTTTATATATTTGTAAATTTACTCTCATTTTAATTTCATTTGGGTACCATTTAAAACAATCATTAGAATAAATTAATTTTAGTAGTAATTTAATTAATTTTGTTTAGAAATATTTTGGATTATTTATACTTATTTGTATTAGATAGTAAAAACAAAATAAAAATATGATATGAACAATGAAGTAGCTTATTGTTGTAATTCTTAATGGTTTATAATTTTATAATTAATATTAAACTTCGATTCCTAAAGTTGATTTTTGATATCGTTGGTTCTTGAGTATAGGCTCGGTAAAGAGAATCGGCCATCCAATGTCTATTCAACGGTATCGATCTATGCCGCTGATGGCCAGCTCAGGGTTGGCTGATTTTACCGATAATTCTATTTCCTTTACGATGTGCTATAGTTTCGTAGTAACTAATTATAAGCCAGAGCATAGTAGGAAGAGGGACGACCGAACAATTGATCGAAAAAAAAAAAACTCACACACAAACGCACACACACACACACACATATATATATATATATATATATATATATATATATATATATATATATATATATATATATATATATATATACATATAGAGGAGTATGAAGCTACTTACAATGTTACTGATCCATTTTACCATACTTCAACTCAGTCAATAAATAAAAACAACTATTTTGGTGACGTTTCAAGACTATATTGTTCTCATAATCATGCCAGAATATAGAGGAGTATGAAGCTACTTTCAATGTTGCTGATTACTAGTAACATTGTAAGTATCTTCATACTCCTCTATATTCTGGCATGATTATGAAATAATGTAGTCTCGAAACGTCACCAAAATAATTGTTTTTATTTATTGACTGAACATTCAGAACCTTACTACCTATAATATATATATATATATATATATATATATATATATATATATATATATATATATATATATATATATATATATATATATATAATGTAATATAGTTATTCTTTGATAATTCCTATCCCAAACGTTTCTCAAATACCAGTCCATAAATTAGACGTTAATCCAATGTAATAATGTATCCCATTTAGATATCGTCGGGAATAAAGACATTTTTTTTATTTTTTATTTTTTTAATTGTGCTGATTCAGTCTAATGCCTTCAGCGTTTGTGAAACACAGATCGATAAATGTAAAATAATGACAAAATCTCGTATTTTTACAATAGTTGGCACTCTAAACGATTTTTTTTTTTTACATTGAAGAGTCAATATTTGCACTCTGTACCCCCCGAGCTAAGAAATTTATAACCTCAAATCAAAATTAACCTCCTTATAACCTGTTGCTGAAATTAAATTGTATTATATAATTATAAGGGGGAGAGGCAGACTGAGCATAAGGTAGAGGCGGAGTAGACGAAGCCTCTCAGGAACGAACTTAAACCAGATATTTTGGATGAAATCCAGATCAGTGGAAATTCTTATTTGAAAAAAAAAAAGAAAAATATTACGATGAATTTGTTTTAGGAAAGGAGCAATAAAACATTGAATTAGTACCATGTTGATTTGAGACGTTTTATACAGTACTGACGACAGCAACAGTTTTAATGACGGAACATAAAAACAGCTATAGATTACAAAGACAGTATTCTCTAGTGCCTATGCTATTGAATATCTCTGTCCTTGTCTTCAGCTAGAGATCACTTGATTAAACAGGTAATTGAGTATGGTTATTTTACCATTAAACATTTTAATGTAATGATTCAAGAGTAGAAACAAAAGGAATAATTTAAAAAATTGATTTATAACATGATTTGATTTATATTTATGAAACCATAACTTTGTAAAAATGACGAAACTAAGTAGTTAAATATTGTGTAAAAATACTAATACGCAGGAGTAATAGAATATCCTCTATATGAGTGAATGATCAAAGACAACCAATGCTTGAGCTTCGCGAATTTTTGATGCAGTCCGATCAGCCAAACGTTGAAGTTAAGAAACTGCTCTGGACTCCTGAACAATGGTTTGACGCGAAATTTCGAATATTTTTTCTAGTGGATTCATTCTAATCGAAAACATAATATTAGGAAGAAGCTACTAGTCCCCCTTTGACGCGATAAAATTATTAGAGCAATTTCTTCTGAATTGTTTCCTTTTCAAGGCATGTTTGCGTAAAAATAAAATTAAAATATTGTTTATTTGAGCAGCTAACACAAAATTTGTAAATAACTGGAATGATTTGTGTCTACTAGGGATAAGTTCAACTTTCACCTATCACAGATTTAAAATGAATGTGCTACTAACAAGTAGAGGTTTCTTTGTATCTCAGTCGGAGAAGGACAGATCTTTGCTCTAGGCTCGAAAGAGTGTGCATATTTAAAATATGTGTTTGGCATCCTATTTGTCTTCGCCGCACTCGCAGAGTTGACTGGAGCCGATACAAAACTTCCTGGATAAGTGGACTCTAAGTCTATTGTGATAAAAACCTGCTCTTATCGAATTAGCTCGTAAATTGCGTCTTTTGGTTCATCATTTGGATGGCTCCTTGTCCATCTCTAATTTATGGCAGATCTATTCAGAGCATTTACTTCTTCGAGGCTGAGGGCACAGTCGATGCTGTGCAAATATGGATATGATGAACACTGATGTTTGGCATGCCCATAATTAAAGTAGGTTTAAAGAAGTAAATTTAACTTCCAGAAAATACACAACTGGCTCTGTTGATTTGAGCTGCGGTATTAATGTGAGGGTTTCATATTACCGCCTTGTTTTGGCCTGTTTTGAAATGCGTTCTGTCGACCTACTTTTTCAGAAGAAAAGGCTTTTATGGAAAACAGGATAGCAAGGTGCATATTAATGCGGAAAAGGTATGCTGTAAAGTGATATGGACGTAAGGATGACCTTTATTCTTATTAGTTTAAGTACAGTAAACTCTTCCTTATCCTGTGTTTCCTTAACCAGCGTTCGCAACCGTATAGGTTTAAAAACATTTTTAAAAGTTAATATTTAACGTATGTGTTACAAATAAAATAAAATTTCCGCAGCATGTTCCGGAAATATTGGTACGCTGTCTTCAGATAAGTTAAAATAATAATAAAAAATTGGAACTTCTATTGAGGTCGAGCGCAGATCATTCATGCGTACCACACCACCTCTCCACTCAACCGCTCTGTTTATACTCCCCCTCCTATTATGTTTTCTTTCCGAAGAGGTTGGAAGAGGTCGATGCAGGCCACGTGAGGTTCAGGCTAAGACTCGAAATTAAATCCTGAGCGAGGTTGTGGATTAGCGCTGGGTAGACGGGGTGGGGTTGCCATGGTAACGAGGGGTGGGGGATCTAACAACCCCCGGCTAAACCGACCAAATAATAAAAAAATTAGCCCCTAGCCGAGGCTGACAAAAGCCACTTGCTTTTAATAAATAACCGTTAAACACTCTAATTATACACGCGGTGTCACCTGAACATTATAAAGGCACACGGTATCCCTTACAAAAGGGCAGTGGAATTTTAAATACTTTTCCTATTCATAATTACTTCAATATCCGTTTTTTTTTTTTGTTTATTTTATTAAACACTTCTACCCCCCCCTTTTTTTTTTTTTTTTATCACAGTCATTTCCTACTTTGGGTTAAAAATATTATTGTATGCTGAATCTTCCTTAAACTAATAAGTCTTTATTTTTACTTCATTGTTTTGTTTTAATGTTTAAACACTTAATATAAGTAGTAGATATAATAATTTCAGGGTATATGTAATCATAATTATTATAATAATAAGTGACGTGTTCTTACCAAAATTTTTGTATTCTCGTTACCGATACCTCAAAATAAACAAATTTTCTACAGCAAATTTGTTCCATAAGAGAGTTTAAAAAAAAAAAAAAAGAAAGTCTTATAAACAATAATTATTAAAAAAATAAATTAGTAAACAGGAAATAAAGTTTATTATCTACAATATACAAGTTAGTTACAATTCATCGTCCATAAACATATGTCCGGGTTGGTCCTATTTCCGGCCATTGCCAAGAAAAAGAGGAATAACAATTCATATTTTCATGGTTTTGTTTAAATGTAAAATAAAATATGTTTTATTCTGGGAAACGAGTCCACTAGAATAATGGCAATTTTCTCTTACTTAATGTAAATAAAAACAATTTACAGAAAAAATTCTAAAAAAGCATGTGATTTTGTAGGGAGCGAGAACAATACATTTTGGAAAACCTCCTGAATATGTATAATACTGAGAATTTAGGGCCCAGGAATATCACAGTGAAGTCATAGGTTGATATCAAACTGAGAAATATCTTAAATAATAGAAAGACTAAAAACGGTTGAGATATTTTTGGGTACTTGGCTTGAACGGACTTCGAAGACTGAATAAAAACGTAAACAAAAACAGGAAGGAATAAATGAAAAACTTGGTATCATGGACGGGGTTTGCCTGGACAGATAGAAATTCAGGAAAGACCAACTTAATAACATCAAGGTTCTTGTAAAGGAGAGAACGAGACATGGGTCTGGGAGATGGACAGAGAAGAGAACAAGGCAGAACTCGGACAGAATGAAGGATTTTTGGAGAAGGAAAAAAACTGAGAGTGTAAGGAAATGATAAAGATATCTGTGTTTTCCTTGTTGGCCAGTTCGCAAGAAAAATATATTTTTATATATAATAAAATAGAGTAAAATAAAAAATAAATAAATCACAAATCAATAAGAATAAAACCGAACCAAATAAAATTGTTGCACAAAATAAACTCTTTTATTCTATCATTAAATTAAAAGAAAATAATTTTTTCCTACTCATTTTCATTTATTTGAAGAGAGAGAAGGTAATGAAAAAGAAGGGATTAGAAAGTTTTAATGAGTTGATATAACAAATTTGGAGAGTGAGAAAATTCAACAAGGCTAAGGAGTGGATTACGAAGGATTGACCAATTGCTGTAGTTATGTGAGGAGGGGATATAGATCCAAAGGACGATCTCTGATGGCTTTTGAGTTTATTGATGGTTTTAAATAATTAAGTTTAATAGCAAAATAGCAGAAGGTGAAGTAATAATCTAGTAAATAATTCAAGAAAGGAGGTTTTGGGAGAATTTATCAATATTTGAGAGGTAATCACTATATTTATATTTTATCTTTAAACCATTTTTAGTACACCATTGAGCCCAATTCACAAACATAAAAAAATTAGGAATACCAATGACCATTATAGTAAATACACAAAATGTAGGAACTGACCAATTTTTTTGTACGATTTTAAAGGATCGTTCTGGAGAGGACTCGATGGCCGAGTGAGTTAGCGCAAGAGTTCAGCGCTTACTTTCCCAGAGTTGATCTTGCGACAATATTTCTTAACAAGAGGAGGTTTATCCAATTCCGATTGATAAAAGTCTCTAATAATGAAATCCGATTAAAGCTGTTTGTACCTTTTACAAAATTGCAGTTCAATGTGATGTTCAGTAACTGTCTCTTTCAGTTTTACTAGAACATCTTGTGAGAACATCAATATTTTAAGCTACTCCTGTGTAAAGTTCATTATGCTTGAAATTGATGTAACCCGAAAATTGATACCGCCCGAAATTCAAATTAATCTGAGAAAATGCCGAATTTACTAATCGTATTAAAAGTGGATTTCCAAGAGGATGTGGCTTCATCCAGTTTTCCTGTATCCCTATCCTAATTATGTAATATATTTTTGCGCACATTAGATTTCCGATTATCTGTCGGTACATCGCCGGTTAAAGATATAAAAATAAATTAATTAATAAAACATTTCAACTATAACTATGTCTGAAAACGAGTCATTATTAGCAGTCTGTATTTATAAATGTCATTTATTTTGTCTGCATACCATTTTTCCCCATTTCTACTTAGAATACGAATTTTGAAAATTAATTCTTGTGTAATATGCTGGTATTATTATTTAAATAATGAAAATCATCACATATTTTGTAAATATTAATATTTTTAATGATACTTGTATATATTTACCGATGTTTAGTTATTTATAGATCTTTCGATTATCATCTTTTAAATTATCCGATTGTGATATTCCTAGAAATAGAAAACTAATAATATATATTTATTGATTACCCATAATATTAAACAAAATAGGCAATACTCTAAATTAGAAACATGATTTCGTTGATAAAAATTGATATTTGACCGCTACTCTTACTAACTCATTATTTTATTTTAAAAGCCTTCAACTTAAACAAAAATTATTTAAAAATATTCGTGTTGATTTTCAATCATTTTAAATATTATCCAATGAGTTGAATTATCCGTTTTAACTGCCTCACGAAATCACGTGGCTGGTGAATATACAGTATGTTGTAATGAAAATTTTCGCAATTTATCAATTTATTTTTTATCAAACCGGAGAGCTTCTTAAGCGGGAATATGCAATGCAACATATTTTCTCTTGTTAGGTCTTAATTATCGCTGAAAAAAAGGTACAATTACCCACACAGGGTTTGGATTTAGCACTTTAGTTAGTATGTGCTGCTTCTTGTATATGTATATGTATAGTATGTGCACAGTTTTGCTTGAAGGTGATTTGGCATGGATTACGCTCAACCATCAAGTCCCCCCCAAAAAAGTACCTACTTAATATAGGATAGAACCCAGGAGAGTCTCCCGATCCCAGGGTCAATTCTTGGATGATAAAACAAAATCTATAAGCCTCAGCTGGACTCAAATCTGTGCTTGTGACTAGGACTCACTGAGGGGTCTCTTACTCACTGAGCAATCACACCTTTTAATCATCGAGGATATAGTTTAATATATTTCAACTTCAATAAATATTTCAGTTAAAATTTTGCTGAGAAATTGATGACTTCTTATTAGTTGATTACTTTTAAATTGACTTTGCATGTTTATGATGTTTTTTATTTCTAATCAATTAAGGAAAAAACAAACGATTTTTAAATAATTTGGTCATTTAAAATTTCGAACTTTAGGGTAAAATATAAAATTTGAAAATTTATGTATTGCTCCGGTGTATTCATCTAAGTTGGTATTTTGAAGCTATCCAAAAAATTGTTATTACTAAGACAATGTGGCAAAGTGCCTGAGATACTCTAAGCCTTTACTGGTTTAAGACAGTAGTGACGCGGCTGCGAGAACCGTTGGGATTACTGTGGGCATGATATGCATTTCCATAAATGGGAGACTAGATTGGTTCGGGGTT
Source organism: Euschistus heros (assembly GCA_003667255.2). Classification (NCBI taxonomy): domain Eukaryota; kingdom Metazoa; phylum Arthropoda; class Insecta; order Hemiptera; family Pentatomidae; genus Euschistus; species Euschistus heros. The sequence goes on from RCWM02000009.1 coordinate 393,118, forward strand.
TCCCTGGGTTGGTTGATTGGTATTTTTTTATTTCTTTATACAATTATTTTATTATATTGTTTACTATATTTTAAATCTTGTACAGTGAGAGGTTTTTTTCACTTATTTTTTTTTTCTTTGTTATTTTGTTTATTTATTTATTTTTATGTATTTATATTTTTTAAAATCTATTTTCATTGTACATATTGTATGAATGGATTCGTCGTCATACATAATACTCATCGTTCTTGAGAGAGGCAGTTTATCATATTTATTCATTAAAACTATTTGATAGAATTAATTAAAAAAAAAAAATTCTGAATTTGGCATTTCTAAAACCCATTCTATCAGGACGACTATCAGCCCACACACACACACACACACACACACAAAAAAAAAAAAAAAAAAAAAAAAAACATTTCGTGCTTAGTACTTAATTTTTATTATTTTTTTTTATGTGATTTTATTTAGATTCAAAATCTCAGCTTCATTTGAAGGAAATCTATTTGACAAACGATCGGAATTTATAAAAGGGAGCTATGTCGATTGATCCTTCAATTTTAATAGAAAGAGGGGGGATGCCATTCTCGTTTTATTAATTTTATAGTCAATTACGGTATAAAAAGTAAAAATATTGTCAAAGGTGAATTAACTTTTTTCTGGAGGGTGCCTGCTTTTGATGAAGTTTCTGCCTTACATTCACTTAGTCTATTTAATAGATTGGCCGGAAAGAATTTTACATCGTGTCACATAGCGTCCTTTTGTATTTATAGGAATTGTTTTAATATCTAGTGATAAATTAATATATTTTTATAAGTTCTGATTAATTCTTTTTTTTTTTTAGCCTCTTGATTGCTTTATTTTTTATTAATAAATGATTTTAAGAATGCAAATTAACTTTTTCTGGGTTTGTTTTAGAGACTTAAAAACTATCCAAAAATATATATTTCAAACATTTTTTAATTATACGTCAAATCATTGACAATACACTTCATTTACAAGAATAAAAATGTGTTTCAAACTTATTGAATGGATTTCAGAAACTTAGGAATTCTATAATGTGCCTTTTAATAACTTCCGAAAAGCGAACCTATCATGGTTTCAGGTTTCAATATATTAATAATTACCAAGACTTTCTGTGAAATATTTTGAGATGAGAGTAGAGAAATTGTACCTGACATCGATATCGCAGCCTAGTTTCCGAAAATCTTTGAGCATCTTATAAACCTTTTAGGATTGATGAATTATTTTCTACCTATTTTAATATTTTTAATTCTAATCGAAGTTTCGAATGATTATTTTTTTTATAGATTTGAATGTTTTACAACAGTTCTATCAATAATTTTAACAACATACAAATAATTTTATATCATCGGCACTTTGCTACATAGATTATATATATTATTTTTTAAATATGCAAGACAAGAAATCAATCATGTTGATACCTGTGTGTAAAGATTCAAGACTCAGGTAGATTGGCAGTCATTCAGGTTTTCACTATGACTGGTTGGTTTTTTTCTGTTTCTACTGAAAGCAAATTTAAAATGGGTTCATTGGCAATATTTAACTGGCCGTTTAAACAAAAATCTGATGAATGTGTAACATTCGAAACTATTATTAGAATAAAAAAGTTCCATTAGAAGTAGCAAATAATTGATCAATCCAAACTTGATCTTTCTATGCTAGGATGGCGTACTTTAAGTAATATAAACCTTTTCTTTGGAGTGAGGGTTAACATTCTGAAATTCTTTAAAGCTAGTTCAAATATTCTTCTCCATTATTGTCATACATTTCTCAAGGTCCATAATAATTTTATCTATTTAGTTGTGAGCTATTGTTATTTCAATGTAAACTTGGGATTTTTATAGCAGTCTATTAAGCAATGACTGTGGAGAATTGCCTTTGGTTCTCAATGCCACCTCCTTCTGCATCAAAGAAATATACTCAGGTATATATATGTATGTGTATATATATGTATGTACACACACACACACACACACACATATATATATATATATATATATATATATATATATATATATATATATGTATCTTTCATGTATTAACGAGAATTTTGAAAAATCTGAAAGAACTAACGACGAAATTGCAACTCACGACGGAAAAAAAATTTATAAAACGCCATGTCTATACGCGACAAAATTATGTTCAACAAGTTTGTAGTGGTTATCATATCGCCTAATGGTTTGATAAGTAACTAAAGTCCACCTGGTGGTTTGATAGTTAAGTAATACACTGCTACAGTGTTGCCAGATTTTAAATTAGGAAATCCCTACATTACATATAAAATGTCCCTACATCTTCCTACTACCAAAAAATGAATCCATGCCCATTTAAATTGAAAAAAAAAATATATATATATATATATATATATATATAATTATTATACTATTATATAATAATAAAATAACGTAGCTGTAGGAACATAGCTTCAAATCTCAGAAAAATTGGTAACGAATTTATCACGTATAAATACAATATAAAACTAATTTATATAAAGATACAAGCTCTTAATAAAAAAAAGGATCTAATGTTAATAATAGAAGAACATAGTTGTAGAAACATGGAGTTTCTGATAAAAAAAACTAAAAACCACTGTAAAAATATTGAATGTAACGAAAAAAAGAAAACTCTAACAACGGGGGTGTTGTTGTTAGGTTACGATTAAATTAAAACCAAGTGGGGAATTAACCTCTCATTGCTAGTTACAAGTTAACAATCGATGGTTTTACACCGACCTCGAATTACCTATTTAAAAGGAAAAATAGGACCTCATAACTATTTATGTAGTATGTATTTCATCTTGAAAAGTAAAAATTCCTGCTGATACGAAGTTCATGATGAATCCCCCCCCCCCTATACCCAAAGGAGGGATAAATCTCCCTACAGTAGGGAGAAATCCCTATGTCTGGCAACACTGCAGTGGTATTGTTTCTATTACTTTATTTTTTCAATATAACAAATTCGTTCGATATAGCATAAAGTATAAATAATTATAAGCATCACGAAGTTTATGCATAAAAATCTTTTTGAATTGATGAAAGCTTGAACGAAATCATTTTTTTTTCCGACATTAGACCGGACATGACGTTAGGCTACAATAATGACTAGGTCTCGTTAAAAACGAATAAGTCAGTTATTCATCACATTCTCATCACGATATATCAACATTTCAGATTCGGTTGAGGAACTGCGGTCAACTAAGTCTTCAACATGAATTCAATCTTTAAACGGAAACTCATCATCGTGAGATAGGAGCCAGAAACCTGAATCCGAATGAATAGAGATTGGTTATATTTTTCTTAAGTTAGGCTAAGTATTGAGTTGGTGCAAAAATAATGCAGGATTTTATATATAGAAAAAAAAACAAAGAAATATTATAATTTTGTGTGGTTTATGATGGTACGTGGTCAACATTGATGTTAAGCGTGGTTTGGGCCGAACTTCGACCAAGTTTGAACTCGTCAAAATAAATTTAACGAGAATCTCATTATTACTCATTGAAAATGTACTACAAATAAACTAACCCTTGAGGAAAAACCACATTAATAACCATTAGCTAGATTGGAGAATTATCTTTTTATAATATGGTGAACACTTGCCTAAACAAAATGAATATTCAAAACCTGCATTATTTTTGCACTAATCTAATAAAAAACGACCGGTCTGTGCATGTTCAAACCAATGACAGAAGTGGTGGACTTCAAATTATAAGAGAGTAGGGGAAACCTCAAAGAGATTTGGCGAAGACAGATGAACTTAATTATTATTTTTTCCTAATTAACCGATTGTTTTTCGAATGACCTGAATAAATATAAAATCAAATCATCGAATGCAAGATTATCGAGAGTAGACTATATATGTTATGGTAATTGGGAACATAATTTTCAAATTTATCTATTTTCACCAAATAGAGCATAACATGCCAAAAGCCCCTATCGATTTACTTATCTGTAAAGCAGTTAGTCATCTACAACTCCGTCCTTACTAATTATGCTTCCAACATAATGGACTTTGTCGATCCGACCATTAACGGTGTTAACTTCCAGGGCATTTAAGCCCTTCTGTCTGCTGCAACTTAGTAACAGCGAAATTTACCACCATTCTTCCACAATTATTCCTACAATATTAAAGCAGATGTTCGTGCTTCTTTAAAGCACCTTGGTATCCATTCTTCGGTGTTTCCTACCAATTTTCCGACACCTTCCTTAGGATAATAATGAAGATATTGGGTGACAGCGGGTATCCTCTGTCTCATTAGTGGTATAGGCTCAGTTAATCTTCCCTTGACTGAAGGTACGTATAAAACTAACACCTGGCCTTAATAAGACGAAGTACTTTTAGGGGTTGCCAAATCGTTAACTGTCAAAAGCTTACAAGCTTTAGTATCTATAATCATTTGTAATTGGAAGCTGTTCCAATTACATTAATTGTTTTAGATCAGTTATTCTTTGGTAATTTCAATCTTTGTATCTACTACAAACCATTCTTATATTGGGTCCTTTCAACTAAATGCCCGTATTCACAGGAAATTTTATTAAGTTAAACATCTTCATGAAATCAATACATTTTTATTCAAATATTTCTCATATTCTACACATTTTTCCTAACTTGTTATCAATTTGTCAATCCCAGAATTGATACAATAAGAGTTTAAAGAATAAATATAGTCAGAAATTGTGTTTGCGAGAATTATTAAAAAAAACTTTTGCTTTTATTGCTTTATTAATTGAGGATAACGAGTTAGTCGAGTTAGTGTGTTCCTGGTTTAATCACCACGTAGGACCGTTGATCAGGAAACAGTGCATCCTTACCGAGTATTACCAAGGCTCTAAATAAGTTTAAGTGCTACTAGTTTTAGTTTTGCTTTTTAAAATTGCAATCAAGACGTATAAACTTTTCTTACTTCCGCTTCTACCATGAGCCACATCACACAATTCACTGGAAAATATAATTTTGTAATATTTTTGTTTCTTTTTTTGCACACAAAACAATAAAAAAAAAAATATGCCATGCATCACACTCTGCTAGGAAATTATTTGTGGCGTAGGGCTCCATTGGCAACGCTCCAAGTTCTTTGTTGAAAGGTTAAAATTCTCGGAGGACTACGGATAATTGTTTGATGAGCTAATTATGAATTTTAGGAATTCTAAAATATAAGATCATTTTGTATAATATTTGTTCATTTTGATCACTGATTTTTAGGGAAATTAGTTCAATTTTGAAAAGATGTGTTATCATATATAGACATGATAGCAGGTATTGGTTCTATCCAAGATTTTGAACTAGTTTTTGAGAGGTTTCAAATATAACTCCAGAGCGTATTCAGTAATATCGTAATTTTCACGTTGGATGGATTTCAAAACGATTTCGCACAACATAAGTGTGACTCGTACATTTGGATCAAAATAAGAGCTGCTTGTAATCCTATTAAAAATTGTTTAATAAAATTTTATTTTATCATCAAGGGTTTATTTAAAGGGGGCCAAAACTTTCTCAAATGTTTACAATTTTTATTTTAAAGTTAATAACATATTTAAAATTTCAACAATAATATTTAAAGGATCGAAAAAAATCACCAAGATTTTGGGGATTCCTGCAACTAAATTTAATATGTTTTATTTATTTATTTATTATTTTTATTGCTTTAAAGCACAATATGCCAGTGACATTCACAGACATATATTTATAATAGGTAATGCAAATTACAAATAAAAATAACTTAATTATTAACAAGCGTATAAAATTGTCTTTTTAGTTTTTTAAGTTTCAGGTCGAACCATATATTTTTTTGGTAAGTGGTACTGTTATAAGAGTATTGTGATTTTTTATGAGAATCTCCGAGACAGGCGGAGATTGGTTTTTGGTGGTTTCGTTGCAACATAGATACTATTGATGAATTTATATATGTTTGAGATTCTGTAGCTTTCCTATACTAAAGTTGTACTAAAGGTTTTTATTTTATTTTTTATTTTTTTCTAATCCTGCTTGATATTGTCTTTTTAATTACGATTTGTGGTGTTGAAATTTATATATCACAGCCTTAATGGTGGAATATGTTGAAGAAAGTAGTCAATTTTGTGTTATAAAAGCGTTGAATTAAAAATTACCAAACAGAAATACAGAAATAATGAAGTCGAGCGATGTATTCTGATTTAGATCTTTTTCGGACAGGGTTGTTTAATCGCGACAAATATTTGCAGAACCGTAATCATATAAGCTTCAATCAATATCCAGTTTCCATCCCCTCGATTTAAAACTCTTATTAAACACGCCTAACATAAAAGGGTTGAAATACCGATAATATAAATCTGTTGATTACTTTACTAAATGGGGAAATCTTTAATTTGATTAGTGCTTCTACCCAAGTGTTTACAGTTTCACAAAAGCATTATGCACCATTTTTTTTTTTTTTTTTACAGGTTACTAAATCTACAGTTCTTTAAAAGAATTAAACGACTTGAAAAGTTTTTCGCAGGGTGACATCATTGATCATTCATCTAAGAAATTATTTTTTAAAAGCTAATTAAGAAAAGAAGTTTTTATCCACATATTTTCTTTAAACTTTTTAAATATTTATGTAATCAGCTTCATTGTAGTATACACTATTTCTATTTACCTATTTATTGAAGTTGCATACTATATAGAAAAATACATAGTTGAAAAAAGTATTATGTATTCAAAGCCGAAATAAATACTTAGACATAAAAGTTTCAACGATTTAAAAACCTTAACAAAATGAACTTTTTAAAATTATTATATATATCTGAATTAATAATTCCTTATAGTTAACGTATTATCAACTTATTATTATTCAAAATTTTCATATTTTTTTACTAGATTCGCAAATATACTTTTCGCTGTTGGCGATAGATTTTTTTAAAAAATCTCTTTTATGATTTGCTAATTATAAAAATTAAAGTCAAATTATAGAAAATTATTTTAAAATACTCAACTAGCTGTCAGTTGTAGTTTATTAAAATCAGAATTTCCATATTTTTCACAGCAAGTAAAACAAATCAACTCCAAATCCTTTGTAAAATTAATAATAATTTTGACATAATCTCTACGATATCGGGTCGTTTTATGGTTTGATTTTTCCTATTCGGAGTGACCCTTTGCAAATAAAAGTAATAATACTAACATGTCCTTTCTATGTATTATTCTTACATTTAGTTCACAAAAACAAACTAAAATGTTTAGTAGATTTCGATGGTTTCGACAAACTATAGGCCCAAGTATAGCTAATCTCAGATACGTTATAGTTATATTTGGCTAAATTGGTTGGATACATGAAGACGCAGGTTTTCCATCAATAAAAAAAAAAAAAAAAAAAAAAAAAATCTGCATTTTACCTCTGTTTTTAACCGACTTAAAAAAAATGAGATTATCAATTTGACATGTATGTATGTAATATTGTTGGAATTTGATAATGTTTGAGTATGATGATCCATCCATGATCCATAGGTTTCCAAGCACGTGTGCTTAATTTCGTAGGTGTATGTTTCTATGTATGTGTCCACGAATTTCTCGAAAACCAAAAGTCATATCAAGATGATTTAAGTTCGGTGCACATCAACTTGGGGAACAGTTTAAGTTTCATTAAAATCGGTCTATTAGTTTCAGAGATATGGGTAATTTAAGAAAATATGGGTAGGTATTTGTATAGTTATTAACCGACTTCAAATAAAGGTAATTAAAAAAAAGTAAACCTACTTCATATTTGTAGATAGGTATACAAAATTAGAAACAGCCAGTGAACTCAAAACGAAAAAAAAAAAATTTTTTTTAGGAATTACGGAAAAGGAAAACAAAATTCAAAAGGTGATTTGTCAAAGATATACCTAATGCGGTACCCACGCAACCAAATTTTTTGATGTTGGTGCCAGCCACCACAGTGCAAACACAAAGTAAAAAAATGTTAAGAAAAATAACTTTTAAAAAAACCATGCTGGCTGGCACCGACCTCAAAAATATAATATCTATTACAAATCTGCTTTTGAATTTTGTTTTCATTTTCCATAATTCCTTAAAAAATATTATTTTTTTTACTTTTGAGTTTACTGAATGTTTTTGTATAACTATCTATCTTTTTTATTTTTCAATAACTCTTAATTGATAAACCCCACTGTTTTTTAAAATATAGCCTCTTTTAACAAAAATCATCACGGAATTGTCGAATAAACCAGATATGTTTAGGGCCCTACCAAACCGGTTAAGGGAGGTTCTACTATAATTGTAATATCTTACTCAAACCGGGCAATAAGGATGTTTTATCTTTTAACATTTTAGGTACGGTACCTCATAAATAACAAGCAATAATGATTTTATTATTATTAGTTCGTTTTTGATGAACAGTAATTTATAGAGTTATCGAAGTATTTTATGTCCGAAATCTTAGTTAGAAATATAGTTGTATCATGAATAGTTGTATTATTAAAAATATATATTTATATATTTTTCCAACATAATCAATATCATAGTTATTTCATGCGAGGAAGAATAGTAAAAAAAATATATATTGAAAAAAATATAAAGATTTTACATCCTTTATAACTATATGCATAAAAGTTGCGTGATATTAAAGTAATAATTATCGTAAAACGTTCATAAAATAGAGTTAATTTATGTAGCTAGTTCAAAATGTTTACTTTCATATACTGTTATTGGTAGTTATTTTAAAGAAGAAAGTTTTGGCGCTTAAAATAATGGTTTAAAACCATCTAAATAACTAAAGAAATAAATGTTTTATTTTTATCATGAGATTTTTGCCTTCGAGTTCGCTATGATTTTAACTAATTAAATGAATTGTAATGGTTATTACTACAAGCTTATATATATATATATATATATATATATTTTTTTTTTTTTTGTAAAAAATGAATTGTACATACCAAATCATATTAAATTTATATAATAATAAATGTTTCCATTTAAATTTAATTCTATTGGAAGCAACTAAGTTTTAAAATGATTTTCCCTAAGAGACATCTCAGGGACTGTGGAACACCAGCACAGTTTGTGGCATTTCGGACAGTAAGTGATAACAAGTTTCAGTTCGATATAAACTTTGTTAGCCGATTGAAACTTTGGCAAACTGTATATTTCCAGCTGGAGTTAAAGCCTCATGGACCAGCAATCTTGAATTTTATCCTAGATAAAGTGATAAATATGAGATTAATAACAGTTTAGCAGTTCGAATTGTTACCACAAATAGTGTCAATGGTGTTGCAAATGGAACCTGATAAAGCATGCAATCACCAAACTCAAGCATTGGTTCAACGATGGAAATATAATTAATTGAAACATTTAAGATTTAGATTTTATTGGGTTCGATGGAGAACTTTTCATTAAATAAACCTTAGGTTACTAAGATGGAGGTCTATGCGTATTTTACCTTAATACAAATAAAAAATAATATTCATTCATAAAGTAAACTCCGGGCGCGTAATGTGTAGACCTTATTCTTTAAAATTATTTATGAAGTGTTAGAAGCGATATTTTTTTTATTTTTTTTATTTTAAACGGTGGGCGTGTGAAATATGTGAAATAGATGATTTTGTTGTGATAAAGTAATGTTTAACACAATGCTTATTACTCATACTTTTAGAGACTTTTATTGCAAAGAAAATTTGTTAATTGTTTATTGTTAGCTGTGCCTTTTTTTGGCTATTTTGGGGACTATCTATGGAATTGAAACGTGGATGCCTCTTTTTCTGACTCCCAGATAAGGCGTTTACAGTATTTTAAAAGCTAAATTTAAAATAGCCGGCTGATATTTAGAGAATGAACAGCATAATGAAGGATTTTCATTTTTAAGTTCTTGTAGAGAAAATTGGGCATAATGCATTAAAATCAACTGGAGTCAACTAAAGATTATTATTTATTTAATATGTAAATGCGTTATGATTCAATAAAAAGATGTATTTCATATTAAAATACCTAAGTAATCATAAAAAATCTTATGGTTATTGGTTTTTGTTGGTGACAGAAAGTAGAAAGAAAAAATAAAAATACTTTTTAAATATATTTTTTAGATGAACAATGAGTAATTAATTATATTTGTTTTATATGAATTTAAAATTCATTTTTTCTCTTTTTCGTTCACAGATTATCAATAAATAATTTATAATATCGCTGTCCTTTTGAAAATTAATATTAGAATTTTTAATTTTACTTTTGAACCAAAAATAATTTTATTTTGAGACTTATTCATTGCAGATTTTAGGGTATTAAAGTATCGATAATTCTATTCTATGGTATTAACAAAATTTTCTCGCATACAATCTTTAAAATATTATAATAAAATATTCGTAAAGGCTCCTTAAAACGCTTTAAAAGTCTCTCATGTTAAAACGACTGGAATAGATACATATACTTCTATTCTTAACCACACACCCACGCAAACGCAGATCGTAATTCTGCCTCCCATCCCGTCAGTTGTACATATTATTAATTTTTTGGATTCAGACCATTAGTAATAAAACAACATTAAATATAATTTATTAATCTATAATATATAAAATATTATTATATAGTGAAACCTCTTCTAGTGGACACCATTAGACTCGTTTTTAACGGACATCAATCTGTTGGAATGCAGTAAAATTTCCGTCAACAAAAAAGTTAACCCCTAGGAATGGACAGTAAATATCGAACCCTCTAATAAAACCCGATTTAAAATCTCAACATACTACTAAAAAAATTGTATAGTTAAAATAAACATGTTTTAGGGTTTAATTTTAGTCGATAAATTCTAGTCTCTGTTTTTAAAAAACTTTTTCTTTTTTTTTAAATTAAGTTTAATAGTTGTCGGTAATATATTTTGTTTTTCTTAATAATAATGGATTCATTTATAAGTGAATTTCAGTTAGTGGATTTATTTTTATTGCTGGATGTTATTATATCGTCAGTATTGATTTATTGTTTTAAAGTATAAAAAAATAAATCACTAATCAAATTAGTCTCAATTACTCAATATATTTCTGCCAACGAGTTTACTTTTCTACGCTCTGTGAATAGAAATTGGCGTCTTTGATATCAAACATATTATAAAACCGAATCTTCTATCGAATTGTGACTATCAAATTTTCTTCACTTAAAAAATGATAACTGTCGAATTTATCATTTTATCATCATATACAGTGGAACCCGGACATCCAGTGATCCAAACAAGCAAGTATCCAGTACTTTTTTTTTTTTTTTTTTTTTTTTGTAATTTTATATAGTATTTACATATACATTTTTTAAAAATCTATTTTAATATAGATAACATTTCCAAACGAATAAAAGCTTATATACAACAGAATCTACATCCAGAAATTTTTAAACCTTCGTTGCACTTACATTGCCATCGCCTCAAACTTCGCTGTTTCTTGCCATTTGGAGCCCGACTGAGTTTAAACTCTTTGAAGAAATTAGATGAAAATCATTGAAATCTTATTACAAACTGGGTTATACCAAAGCGACATGCCATAGAGGTAAACACTTACATACATTTTTCATGTGAATCCCATTTTTAAATAATTATGAATTTCGATGATATTATATTGTAACCAACACAACAGGAGTTTTCAACGCACGGTTTAAGTTCTCCTTATTTCGTTACAGGATTATTATTCTTATATTATGAGATTTCAATATGTCGTATTTTTTCTTTTAACTTAAACAATAAAAGCAGTGATGCATCGGTACCAACATTTTTCGATTCTCGATTCTTGATATTGCTACCGTGGTTTAAAAATAAATTGCTATTACATAAAATAATCGATTTGAAAGGTATAAACCCAAACCAAATCTCATTAAAATCCAATAATAACCCAAAAAATAAATTGTTAGGCTGCAAATATCATTTATTGCCTACAACTTACAATATATATAAGTTATTTGAAGTTCAAATAATGTAAAAAAAATTACTCAATCTTTATATTATTATCTGGCCGCATTAATTTGTTTTTGGAAAGAGTAATATTATTTCTTCGTTTTCCAATAGCGACTACATAAACAATTTTACGTTTGGCTTACAGTAGAAATGCTTGATTTTTGATAAGCATCCTATAATTCTATATCGAGGGGTGTTGATCTTGTTTATGAAAAGTTGCTCGTTTATTATTAGATGCCAATGGTATTTTTATTAATTATCTTACATTAACTTTTAGTTAGGGAGAAGAATTGATATATTTATAATAGCAACATAATTATGTATTACAATAATATCGCTAATAGCATCGATTGGTTCTTCGGAATCGACGTAGGGTCATCGATTCCCATTTCCGATCCTTTCCTCAAAAATCGATGGAATCGAGAATCGACATATCCCTACATGAAAGTTTACCTACCCTTCCATTATAAGCTCCAAAACCACTTGATCCACAAGTCCCCCAACTCCACTGTTTTGTACCCAATGCAATCCTTCATAATCCACCGACGCGAGAACACAATATGGCACCTCGATTTATGTAGAGCAGTCTAGGCTTCCTCTACAATCAATTTTCATCTCATTTTACTGTGATCTCCTTCTTATTTATTTATTTTTTTTTTTTTGCTAGTTATTTTTAATGCTAATTTTAATATTCAGTTCGTATTTATAACAGAATACTATTTTGTGAAATCTATCAAGGAAGGATATGTTCCAGTTAGGGACTAAGGAATGTTTAGGGTTCCCAAGTGCTAAACTGTCCAATTAACTATTCCTTAATTACTAGCAAATAAGGCAGCAATCGCTACCGCTAAGGGGGTTCATTATCGGGAGCCGCAAAGTGCTTGACCACAACCGATGGTGCCAATCCGAGAACTGTGATTGAATTCAGTAGCGTTCCATTCCCTTTTTGTCTCTTCTTAGTCATTCTTTTTTCTGATATTTTTAAGATGCCAGTATCGTTTAGAATCATTTCGTATTAAAAAATTAGATGTTTAATTATTAATGAATGTGTTTACCACAGTATTTATTTATAAATATATTATGAGGAGTTCAGTTTTTTCAATTATTGATGATCCGCTTTATAATAAATATTAAAGAATTATAAATCATTGTGAACAAATTTTCAAATCCACTTGTCTCTCAACTCGCTTCCGATTCTATTCCAGAGGCGTCTGAATAAAAGATTGCCTCGGGATCTTCTAATATAGAACATTTATTAAAGTACTACCAATAGGTAGTTGCTTTACAAGCAATTAACATAAAAATAAAATAAAATATTCCTTTATATTACAACTTACATCCTCGTTTCATAGGTAAAATATGCTATTTACACTAGGTCTCTGATTGTCAACCTAGTGAAAAACTATATTCATCAATGTGCTCCAATGATCTGATTTATCCCGTCAAAAATTGTCAGGTATTGTTGTAGGTTTTAATTAAGAATTTATTTAATGAACGTAAACTTATATTTATTCGTTATTGAGTAATTATGTTTTGAATAATGCCCACATTTATAAACACACATAAAAAATTTCCTCCAATATTCATTCATCAATGGTCCAGCGTTAAATCACTATCTCCTTCCTTCTGGATTCCAGTAAAGCCTTCGACAACATCGACCGCACCTTACTCCAATCAAACTGTCCAACTTTTCCTTTTCCAATAGTGCGACCCGTTGGTTCCAATCCTTCATCTCTGACCGTCACCAAGTTGTCTAAATTCCTTATCTTCTTCCTTCTTCTCTCTGGATCACCTTTGGATTAGTGATTTCTTAGCTTTACTTTTGTTTAGTCTATATATAAGTGAATTCAATAAAAGCCTAAAAGCCGTACCTCTCAATTATGATCTGACCCAAAAACAACTATCAGCGAGTTACAAGACAAGAGTTATTCAAGATCTAAAACAATTTTAACTAACCCTGACTTATGTTTTTGGTTAATGACTATTAATTTAATTTTTTACACAATGCAATGGATTTCCTTAACACAATTTTTGAATTCCCTCTCTTTAAATTCCTCTGTCTAAGACCCATTCCTCTCTTAGGCCACGTCCCATCATGTATTATTCTATTTCCTTCTTCCATGTATTCACATATTATTATTTCCACCCTTACTTGAACTAGAAAGGAGACGCACTACACCCTTGTTTTGATGTGGTATGTTTGCGTTTATATTATATCTTTCTCTCAATATTCTTTTAAGGTAATTATTGATTCCTGCATTTGGTAGGACTTTCCATAACAACCTTCGGGGAACACTATAGTTAGCTTTAAAATTAAAGATTTAAATATTTGCTCAATGCATTGAAATTCAATACTGATAGATTAAAATTAAATTTAGAATAGTCAAAGGTATTTTTTTTCGCCTCCAGTATCCATAGACTGCGATCCCATATAATTGCACGTCTCTATAAGGAAACTTAGTTCCTCAAGCAAACCCTCTATTGGAAAGATGACGTATACCCCACACCAGTTCCACCCTTCGTTTCTTTATCGATCTCTACATCATTTACTACAATCAAGACGCTATTGATGCTATCCCTCCAAATTCCCCATTTATGGTTCCGTAGTATATACTCTGCAGGGGTTTCTTGGGCTCACAGCATTCCGAGATTAAAGAAGCTCACCAACTGCTCCCTGATATTTGTTCCCAAGATACCCTGTTATAACCATGTCTCACCGCTACGCCGAGTTAAAATGGTTCTTCCCCTCCTTTTCTCGACAATAATTCCTTGACTCCTAACAATTCTCTCTCCTCACAATCTACTCCCAAGATTGTTCAAGATTTAACTCTTAAAGCTGTAGCGAGTTCTCGTAAAACAAGATCCTGTCCCCCTGATCCTTATTTAACTTCCTTCCGTACATTGAAACGATTCTTCCTGCCTCCAGCTTCTAACTTCCAGACACCCTCCCAAAGTTGACTTCCCTACTCTTTCTATTTTTAAATCCCTATTCTTCCTTTACTGGTTATATACTTAATAAGACAGGAATTAGGTAATTTATTTGCAATCAAATTCGACTAAGTTATTTTTTAATTACTATATTTTCGTTTTTATTATTGTATTGAAAATACATTGTTATTATTATTATTATTATTAATTACTTCATTATTATCTGGTAACCTTTTCAACCGCCTTCAATAAAAAAGAGAGGTTCTCAACTCATCTGTATTTCCTTTTTTTTGTGTATGTTACGCAATAACTCGGTCAATTCTGATTTAATTTTGATGATTCTTTTTTAGATCGGTAGGACATACTTTAGAGGTGGTCCCATAAAAAATATTTTGAAATCAACGCAGCACTTTTTAAATAATAATTCGAACAAAATCTACGGTTGGAAGTACATTACACTTAAATTTCACCTCAATGGGACGATTTCAGACAAATAACGTGATTAATTGTGTAAATCAGTAAAAACTGAAAATAGGGTTCAAAAGAGAGAACTTCTAGGACCACCTCTATGAAATGAACTGCGTATTAGAAGTCATCGCCTCTATAGCTCGAACTCAAATTTAAAGAATTTCATGTGTAATTTGTTTTCCTTTTTCCCGTCATTGTTTATCTTTCCAGTTCATAGTTATACCAGTCACTTATTATTAGTTATTCACTCGAGTGGTTTTACAGTGGCTATTGAAAATCCTTCAATTAACGAAAAGTTAAAATTGATTTTTAAAGTGGAGAAATGAGAAAGGAGTTGGGCGTTTGTTGCTAGTGAATTCCGAATTCCGCGTAGTTCTCTTTCAACCATCCTAAGGAATAATGAAACGATCGCCACTGGTGGAAGGCGGTAAGTCTACTTTTAGGCACCCTCAGAAAAAAAGCGCAGTTCAGTTGAAAGTTATATGATAAATTGGTACCGGGTATTTAATTGTCTGTATCAATGATTTTATATGTATGTACAAACAACATACACATTAATGAAAAATATACGTAATGATTTCAACTACAATTTTTGTGTTCAATTTTCCCATTATATGAAGATAAGTGGAATGATAACCTCCATAATTCTTTGTTCAGTAAGTCGAACTATTTTTCAGGGTAGCTTGAAGATCGAGAATTGACTGTATAAACAAAAATGCTCTCACCACTAAAAAGTAAAAAATAAAAATGATTTTTAGAAAAAAAAAACCGACTTCAAGATTAAACCTACGTATACAAACTTGAACTAAAAAATAAAATTTTAATTGCTTCGAATTAGAAAGTGTATTGTAAAGGCAGGATTAAACTGTCCTGCTTGGCTGCCACCGACTCCAAAAATAAATGATCATAAATTGTGAATAGGTATATAAGTGTCGATAATTTCGTTGATTGTCATTTAATGGTTTTTGTTTCGAAGCAATTAAAATTTTATGTTTTATTTCTTAGTTCAAGTTTGTATATGTAGGTTTATTCTTGAAGTCGGTTTTTATTTTTTCTAATAATTATTTTTTATTTTGATTTATTTTCATGAAAGACCTTTATATTATTGTTCATTATAATTAATTTTAGCGTGGTAGAAGGAGGAGACTAACATTAAACCAACCGACGTTTCGAATATATATGTTAAACTATAATAGGTCAACTGACCCGTTTTTAAAAAAATATATATATTTTAAGATGTTTAGGAAATAAACATGTGCTAGTTTTATTTGGAATATGAATAAAACACTTTTCTAAGTAAAAATTCCATCTTGTTTATTTATCTAATTGAAAGAAACATTATTACATTATACTAATAATGTAATAATACTACATTATTAGTCGCCAGAGTAGGAAGGTCAAGATTCATTCTGTAGATCCACCACGAAATTAATTTCAACCTTCCTAAACTTCGTGTTCCAAACCACGTCATTTTTTACCCGGTTCCCTGAGACCCTCGCGTCAATGCACGCGATTCAATCAAGACTTAATATCGTCGTAAGCTCCCTAACAAATGTCGCTTTGGTAATAAAGACTCAATTTTATTATTATTGCAGATTGTTTCCTTTTTAATTAGCTGAATTAATACATTTAAAATTAAGTCTCGAGGAGATATTAAGCCCTCAGTATAGGAGATATGTGGAAAAATGTAGAGTTTTCCATTTTAGTTCTACAAGACCTTGAGAAATAGTGAAGACTTTATATTCAGAAAAATAGAATTCATTAAAAATAGTGGATTGTATTATTTTATTTTATTTCTGAAATTTCATTTTTTTTTTTATTTAATTTATATATCATTTATCTTATGTATTATATTGTTTTATATTGCTGATTTTTCTCTTTCTCGTATCCTATACATATACATGTATTTTAATTATATTTTGGTCTCTGTTCCTCTACAGGAATAACTTTCTTTAACCAACAATGCAACGGTGCGGTGTTATACTTAATTTAATACACAATTGGTTATTCGATACTAAAATATGGTGCTTCTCTTCATTTTGCAGTACATGGCAAATAAAAAAATGTAACAAATAAATAATTATATTGTTGTTATAATGAAACAATTAAGTTCTAAGGTTAAAATAACCGTTTGCAGTTTTTGCTTTTTAAGGTAAACAATAACAAATTAGGCAGTTTTTAGTTGTTTTTAAAAAATATTTTAAATAAATAAAATTTTAAAAGAAGCTGTCCAAGTTTAATTCACAGTTATAAAACTTGTCAATGAACATCTAAACACTTTTGTTGTATATATATATATATATATATATATATATATATATATATATATATATATATTATAAATATATATAATATATATATATATATATATATATATATATATATATGAAAAATACAAAGGTGTCTCTATTTTATTCGTATTCTCAATTTATGCGTTCAGATTATAATAAAGATTTGTTTTTAAATAGTTCCACGGTATCAAAGTTTTATAAAAAAATATTAACTTTGTATTTCTTTTATGCGGACGTTAACGTTATTTTGTATCAGAATATTCCAGAAATATTGTTAGCGGGCCCAAATCTATGGACCCCTCCGGGTTTTGAGCAAGCGGTCGGTGGGGCTCAGCGCAGTTTGTCACCATCGATTGTCGGGAGATATCATTTAAAATCTCTCTCCCCTTTCCCTCTCTCTTCCATTCCCTTTCAGTTTCTTTCACTTAAACGCAGCTTTTTTGACGATGTCAGCGTATTTTATTTGTAAAATGATATCTCATTAATTCCTGGAAGCATTTAGGAATATTTATAGAGTTTTGCATTCACAAAAACGTGAGGTATATCGCATGCGCATCAGAACAAACTATTTCCCAATCAACTAGGTAACTACGAATAGGATAGAATATATTTTAAAAGAACATATGAGAACAAAAATAATAACGCGCGGAATTCTAACTCTGTTATCTATTATAATGGACATAACCATTAATTTAACAAAGACTCGGGATTGATATGAATACATCAAGTAGAAAATAGTCTGCTATGTTCGTCCGGTTCTCAAATCTGGATCAGCATTGCAAAAGGGATGCTAGTCGGGGCCTTCTTGTCTGACAAATTATAAATATTTTTGAAATAATTAATTATCATTTTCTTCTCCAGAGGTTTACCTGAGATCAGATAATCAAGTGTGGTTTATCATAAAACGGAGGTAATCAAAAAGAGTTAATTGGGTGGAACTGGTATTCATATTTCTGTTGTTAAATTAAAAACAATATATATTTAAACAAAGGTTAGCATATAGTTAACCTTTGTAACTATAAAGATCATTTCTCAATCAATTTTTTTACTTGGTAACTAACAAATTTAATCCAGACTTATCTAGGCTGAATGAGAGATGCTATGGTGTGGGTACGGCGTCGTAGGTGGAAGGCCATGGTCTCGAATCGGTGAGGTGTCATCAGATGATGATGACGTATGCAAGTTCACATGGCGGTATCCACGGAGAAAGACAAGACCATATCTGAAAGACAAGACAAGAAGGCGCCGAAAATATTTTCCGAAACTTTATAAACCCTCATCCACACTGTTAAAGGGCTAACCAACACGTCAACTGATTTCGTAGTAGTTTGAGGTTGGAAGATAACTTAAGACTGTTAAGGGAATTACCAATCATATATGTTTACCCAGAATATTCCAAAGTAAGGGATTGTTACCAAAATAATAAAAACTCTCCTTTGTATATGGGTCAACTGCTATTTCCGATGAGGTTTATGGATTCCCGGATTTTTTTTAAGGGCTGTAAAGAGTTGTCTACTGAAGTAAATATTTCTTATTGTTAATTTAAAAGCTATAACTATTATACATAGAAAGTCTAAAATTAAATATTTACGAATCATTAGAAATATTAATAACCGATCCAGATTTTCGTTTAAATGACTAGATAATTATTTCCAATAGTCCCATTTTAAATTTGTTCCCAATAGGAACAGAAAAACCGACCAGTTATAAGGAAAACCTTAAGGACTACCCTTCGATCTGACCCTTTCGTCTCTTTACAGTCAGCCTGCTCTAGGTCCAGATATCTTTTAGAAGCTCTTCTCATTTTGCCCCCTTTGGTTAATATCTACACGTTTGATCTCTTACCTTACATTAAAAAAATAAAAAATAAATAATAATATTTATAACCCATGTAGCAAAGGTCTGATGTTTCGAATTTTTTGTGTGTTTTTTTTTTTTTTTTAGAACTCATGATGAATGTAGAAGTAAATAGTCTTCAAATAAAAATATTCCAATAGAAGTTGCAAATAATTTATCGTGACAAATTATATACATCAATGAGGATTCGAATATATTCAAGAGGTAACTAAAGTAATCTAATATTCGTTCGTTTTTTCAGAATAGCTGTTCTCTATATTAATAGAGCAGACCAAGTGTACGCATTGAATTGTTAATAATGCTTGAAAAAAAAAAAAAAAAAAAGTTGTAGCAGTTTGTATTTAGTATAGCCCTTCTTCGATGGTCCAGTACTCGCCTCTTATGTGACGGGGATGCCGAGTTTCTGAAGGAAACAAAGAGTTAATCTTTCCAGCATGTGATTCATTCTAGTATGTAACTATCGAATCAACTTATAGCCAAAGAACTGTCCTCTACCTCTGTGCAACCATCTTCTTTGCAAGCCCAGGCCTTCTACCACCTGCTGGCGGTGGAGTATACAAGAGGAGTACGAAAATAGATCCAACTTGGTTCGGTGTCCTGCGACCGTTCTAGTATCGGAGTCCTGTTCAACAAAATTGGTGGGAGTGAGGGGCTAGCTGAGGTGATAACAAGTGCAAGCTACCGACAATGTGTTTCTCGTGCAGGACTTGTCATTGAAATAGTGGTTGCCGGTTTTACTATCTAACTAGAGTTACTAACCTATGAAACTATTTACCTTGGCACTAATCAGTGATCTTAGGAAAGGGAGTGATAACTCTGTTAAATGAATCATCGTTCAAATTTCCCGTACGCATTTTAAAAAAATATAAATCAGTAATGGTTCGTTAATAAAAATGTTTCGATTCTCGACACCGATACCTCAGTTTAAAAATTAATTGCTATTTTAAAAAATGATTCATATGAGAGCTTAAAAAGCAAAACAAATCACTTAAAAAAAAAATAAAAATTAAGAAATAAATTAGTAAACAGAAAGTAATATTTATTATCTACAAAATATAATGTATGTAGTCAATAAAGCAATTCAGAATCTGAAATAAAATTAAAATAATCTTTATTCTGGGAGATTTGATCCCCTGAAAATAACAAAGATGTATAATAAGTTGGTAATACTGCCTTGCTGCTTTTATTCCTTTGGTTTGGAATTTCAATCTGTTTCTTCATTTTTCAATAGCGAATACCTTTATGTTCAACAAACTGACATTTTACTGGCAGTAACAAGGGAAATTTTTCAAATTATATATACAGGAGTGCTATTTTAGTATAAATTACAGTTATCCCATACTAAAGTGTTTTTTTTTTGTTTTTTTTTTAAATTTACGTGTAATAATAACATAATTAGGTATCACATAGCTATTGCCAACCTCAGCGGTATCAATCGGTTCCTAGGAGTCGACTTTGGATCATACCTCAAGTTTGGATTCTCGATACCAATCCCTTTCTCAAGAATCGATGAAATCTTAAATCGTTATTTGTAATCGAAGCATTTCTAATATAAATACTGAATCAATTGATTATTTTTAGTGAATCAAAAGTTTCCTGCTCAAGAGAACCATTAGTTCATTGAAATCCACCCTCTGCTTATCCGTTTGTAGCAAATCATTTCTCTTTGTGTGAATCATTCTGATCTGATCCCGCAAAGGAAATTATCATATCTAGTCAAAAACATATTTACAATAAAATTTTTATTAAAAAACTTTCTTCGTTAGTGGAATGTGTAGTATATTCTTAGCATTCCTTAAAAGTAATCATTCTAACTCTTAGGAATTTGTGTACAGCAGATAACATGCGACTAATAGAGCTAAGATTTTAAATAATTTTGTAAAACAACAGTATCAATAATCGTAGGAACTGGGAAAGATAAATTCTTCAATTATTTTAATCACATAACCATTGTTAAAAAAATTATTTTAATTAATAAAGTCTGAAAATAAATCACTTGAGGTGGGTATAGATGGATCAATACAGTCAGGTTTCATGAATTATTTCCAACTTTCAGATGTAGTTATTCACGATAATAGAGACCAATAACACATATAGACACAAGTTTAAGGAAGGTTAACGACATTTTAAAAAAATGAATAGAAATAGAAATATTTCCAACAGCCCAATTTTAAATTTGTTTCCAGTAGAAACAGAAAAAACCAAACAGCTTTAGGGAAAACCTGGAGAAACACACATCTACCTGATCCTTTCTCGTTTCTTTACACTTAGTCTGTTCTAGTTCCTAGCTTTTTTGAAGCACTTTTAATTTTGTCTCGTTTGATAAGTAATGACGTTTTCGATTTTTTGTTTTAAATTTTGTTTTTTAATTTAATATAATCTACACAGTAAATTGCTAATGTTTTTAAATATCTGTATGTTATTTAAAACTAATGATGAATGTTTAGCATTCGAAAATATTCTTAAAAAAAAATCAATTGAAGTGGCAATTCATCAATCCGAATTCTAAAAATAAAAACTACTTAGATAAAATAGATAAAACGAGTAATTATTTCATTGTAATAAATGATAAAATTCAAAATATGAAGATATTTTTCTGTAATGGAGATTGTCGATTTTAATTCAGATTATTCGGTGGTAAAAGAAATGTTGATTACATTTAATACAAAATCCATTCTACTATAAAAATATTCGTAAATGCAGGAATGGACGCAATGGATAAGATTGTAGTCATTAAGAGAGGACCATGACTTGAGGGGAAAAATAATATCAAATCCATAAAGTCCTTACAAGCCATTCAGAAAATGTTATGGCCGAAGTGGCTCCTTTCCCGTTTTCTCATTAAAGAATTTCGTTATGACACTGATTCCTCTTTTATATTTCCTGGATTCCTCTGTCATACTTGGCATTTTTATAATAGATTCATGACAAAAATGGGGTAACTATTCTTTTTTGTTTTGAGGAAAATCTACTTTATGTACGAAATCTACTAAACCACTATATCATCAACTCGTCCATATTTAGGATACTAATAACAAAAACAATAATCCTTAACATTTGTAATTTATGTCATATAATGAATTTATTCAATATAAATTATTATTGTATGATGGCAGAAGATATATTTATGAATCCTTGATACTGTTGGCGGTTGTTTAGTTGTTGAATAAAAACATTTCTTTTTGTTATTAATGTAGTGACATTTAAACCTATACAATAATACGATATGCAAATCAGTGGAACTGTGAAGTAGTGGTATTTCAATGACTTGTTAAGCAACTACTCATTGATAACACTTCATATTTACATACAACAATATATACAATAAATACATTAAGTAAGTGGGGATAATACTTATTAAGTAACATATCAATGGTTTGTAAAGCAACTACCTATTAGTGACACTTCTAAAAAAAGGTTCTATGTTAGCCTTTGCATCCCAATTCCAAGATACATCTTCTTTTTAGTCGCCTCGGGGGAAAGAGCTATCGGCAATCGGATAGGGAGTGTATTGAGAGACCAGTGTATTCGAGTGGGTGTGTTGCTAATAATGGAAGGAAGGATTTCTTGTTTGGGTCAAATCAGCAATATATGGAACATTAAGATAGTTATGGATAAGTTTATTTGGGACATAATAAGGAGCACTGACGATTTTACGAAGGATTTTGTAAAATCCTTGGATTATCCAATGTATTGGTTTCGAGAAGAATTGGTTGGCTTGACGGAGCTCAACTCCTTTCATCCAAATAGGTTTGATTACTATCATGTAAATAAGTCATTTGTAATTATTTGGAAGCTTTGAATGCTTATATAGTAAATGTTGGAATAGTCGAAGACGATGAAGGTTTATTGCCGTTTAAGTTCGCACTCATCTTTAACGATAAAAACAGTAGTAAATTATTTAACTGTATGACTAAACGATATCTAATACTTATCTTCTTTTATTTTATTTATTTATTTTTTTTTTAATTGACTTATTGCTCTACAAATTATTGCCATGCCTTTGTAATAATAATTTACTATATTGTTGTGCAGCTGTATATTTCAATTAATACAAAAAAAATGATATTTGTTATTACGTAGACCTATTGAGACTTACGGGACAATTACGAGCATAGATGATTTTAACAATTTTGGAATTCATAGGAGTGCTTGTGTAGTGAATGTTGAAGTAGTTCATTCCAGCAGATTCCATGTTAAGCTTTTGTTGAGATCAAGTAGCAGGTATCGGATCTGTTAAACTGGAATTAGTGAAATATTATTAAAGGGTACTGTAGTACTTGAAGTTTTAGGCGTACGACGACGGGTAAAGGTTATTTGATGAAATTTTAATTAATTAATAAACTTTGTTTGTGTTAATTTTAATGCCCCAATTTGTACGCCATTCTTGAAGATTTGTTGTATAAAATTAGAGTGATTGAGAGGCAATGAATGAATAACTATATACTGATACGGATACCAGCTTTATACATTGTACAGAGGATCGGACCGAGGATACTAACTTGAAGAACACCAGTAGTCTGAGTAAATAGGGGTGAATTAGTAAAATTACGACTTTGAATATTCTACTACTGAGATAGGGACAGGTTATAGAACATATGTAGGAGTATGGTATTTAATTCATAATACATATTATTGAAATGAGACTCAGTGGAAGATTAATTGATTATAGCGCCATCCATATACAACGACTGAACCAAGAGAAAATGTCAGACCTAATACGATTCCCCCCTTGGTCTCGGCCTACCCTTCATCTTTCTGTTGCCTCCTCGGTGATTACCTTTTTAGTGTTTCTTTTTTTATTCACACGCCCATTTCTGTCCTCGTGATGCTGTTACTTCTATAATATATTTTCCGGGCGCTGGTAATGAAATTTGGCGTTCTTTACCCGTCTAAATTCTTCATTCGGCTCATCTTTCTTCGGGCTAAATTGTCTCTGCAATTCTTGTTGAGGCTTGCCATCTGTTTGTATCAAGAGTACTGTTTGGAATTCTTTTTAAATTTCAAACCCAAGCAATTCTTTTTGAATATATTTTTTAAGTGTATTTATAAAAACGATGTTTTTAAGGATTAAGTTATTCCTCGAGTATCTTACTCGCTTCTCACTCTATTCAAGATAACTTTCCGAGGCGTCTGAAAAGAATAAAAAGGCTTTGAGAATATAGAACTTATTGAAGTTATATAGAACTAACCAATGGATAGTTGCTAAACAAGCAATTGACATATTTTTACGAGCATTATCTAATTGCATTTGTATTTAATTGTATACAGTTATAACTTTCAATACATAGCTAAAAAATTTAAAGAAAATTAAAAAAAAAGTTACTCCAGTTTTATCAGACAAAATCATTCCCTATTATCAGAAAAATAAGTCGAATTTATTTATATTGGGTTTCCGATTATAATGGGAGGACGTGGAGGGAAAACCTGATAGTTTGGCGTGATGCTTTCCTCCTGTATTACACTCCAACCCTGCTTTATTGTTAAACAACACCCGTTTAAATATGCTCCAGTTATAACCTATGAAGGGTTCTCGATTCTGTACTTGGTAAATAACTTTCCAGGCAACAGCCAGACTAGAACTTGGGCTGGCAGCTAGGAGTTAGGTGCGCTACATAAACCTTATACAAGATAGTCAAAGTGATAATGTTCTTCATCGTTAGGCTAATATTTATTACTCATATTATTTACAATTCTATAACATTGGCCTAAAATTAAATTCACATTGTAATTGAAATGATTCGTAAAGGCAGAGATATTTTTGAAATATTTTTCAATTGCTAAGGTGTATCTCATCAAAATTACTTTTTTAAATTTCTATGGGGTGGAAATATATGTTACATATAATAAAAGCAAAAAAAAAAAACTTATTAAATTTGCGTATATTATTATAAAAAAATTTGTTCTCGTGATTTGCCGTTTCAGGAACAGAATGGAAAATCATCACTTTTTTTTTTCTTTTAATTTTTCCAGTACAGTCATATTCTTTCGGCAAAAACCTTCCCTGGCTTTACATTTTTTGACAATTTGCTCTGGTAGTTAATCCCACTTATTCTTTCTTTAGACTTCCTGGTAAGAAGTTTCGGTGTTAGTGATTTCCAATTTCTTGAGTTATTGTATTTCTGTGATCCACAATAAACGGAATTATTATATTCATTATATTGACATTGGAGTTATTCTGAGTATACTAAATATTCATTGTATTGACTTTTCTATTTTTTAATATAGAACATCTTAATTTTTTTTTTTAAACATTTTTTTGTTTTTAACATCACTGAAAGTTTTTCTGATAAAAACTTTCAATGAAATTTTCAAACTTTCAAAGTTTCTCCGATCCTTAAAGGATTACAGATTGACAGCGAATATCAAAATGTCGATATAATTACTTGATGATGTCCAGTAAATAGCTGACATAATCTAGGATAAAGCTTGTCTGTATGTTGCCAGTTATTCATGAAACATTGTATGATTAAGTTATGAGCTTTCAGTAGATTACTTCATCTTAAACGCGGAGAGAAGGCCATTACGGTATTATGAACGATTATATAAACATGTATATAACCCATGCTGGCTCAATTTGGGTATTGACATTTCAATGTTCCATATATAATAAAAGAAGGGAAACATAAATAACTTTGTATAATTAAGTATTGAATACACCTATGGATGTTTTCCGCCTATTTTTCTAAATAACATATATTTTAACGATATTTCAATATGCAAATTTTCATATAATTTGTGATACAACTTTAGCAAGTTGTAAAAAATATTTCTGAGCCTCGGGGTAACTTAAGTTCTGCTAGTACAGATAAAGGTGAATGACTGAAGAGCAGACAGCTGTTACGCATATCAGATCAGATATCACTGTAACGTCTGCATTCCCCGTTATAATGCACGTACCAGCCCTTCAAAACTCTTACTGTAATCATCATCAGTAACTCCCACCGAAACCGTATCTCGAAACGATAAACATGTGGCTCGAAACGTATGACAGAATTCCACACCCTCATGCTACCACTTATTCCTCTCTATATACCACTTATGGTATGTAATGAAAACCATTGTTTTTTTTTAACTATAGATATTGCGATTTGTCTACATTATATAAAATAAGTAAATTTAAGAAAAATTATTACAGTAATATGTCAATAACATGTAAAGAACCACTCACTAGTAGCACTTCAATAGTTCTACATTGGAAGGTCTCTTGGAGATCTTCTTTTCAGACGGATTATCAGGTATTGAGTGTGAGACAAGTTGGGAAACTAGGGAGTACGGGTGGTGGAGTTTACTATAAAAGCATATAGTATATCAACAAGTATGGAACACTGAGATCTTTATGGATAATTTTGTTTGTTACATAATAAGGAGCATTAAGGATTTTACCTAGGATTTTGTAATTTTTTAAGGATTGGATACGAGAAGAATTGAAAGGTTTAGTGGAAACCCAAAGCTCAACTTCTTATGTCCAAACGGGTCTTATTACTGACATGTAAATAAGTCTTTCGTAAATTATATGTAGCTCATTAAAAGCTTGTCTAGTAAATGCTGGAGTAGTCGGGAACGACGAGCAATTTCTTGTCTTTTTCGCCTGGAATGTGACTTGGTCAATTTAAAATAATAGTCTTCAATAGTTCACACAGATACCAAAACACTTACATATTATAATACATAAATCAGAATCAATTCCATATCACATTTACATTTTCACTTTTCACATTTGCTCGGAAGAGACTCCACATGGAACACTCATACACAATTGATAAGGCAAGAAGCTGCACGTCGATTTCGACTCCTCCGACACTTATTGACAAATATTATACTTCTCCAATTTCCTACAATAAATAATCCACATGACGGTTATCAGACCTATTTGGACTTAAGGTATAGATTTACGGAGATGCACCAATCCACCAATCCACCAATCTTCCCGCACCCAATCACGCCAATCCAAAATCCTTAATCGTTACTTTGTCACAAATGAGCTAATCCACAATGATCTTAATATTTCATAAGTCGTTGACTTGCCACTGACAAGATATCTTTCCTTTCATAATAAACTAAAACACCGAAACAAATCCACTTGTTTTTAACGTGCTTTCCATACTATTCTTGGCAATTCTCCAAGGTGTGTGAAAAGGAGAAGGCCTCACTAATAGAACTTTAATCAAAGTGCCACGAATGGGTGGTTGCTTTTCCTACGTGTTCTATACAGTAGTAAATATCAATAACAAGATGTAAATTTTAAAAAAAATTGTCCGGAAGGAACATTTTTGAGATGATAAATAAATGTTATTTAAAAGAGTTAATAGGAAAGGATTTCCGGATTGAATTCTAGAATGAGATTTTTTGAAGGTAGCATTTCTGTGAGAAATGCATATCGGTAGCTTGAGTCATTGAATGTAATAGGCGGATGGAGGAACGCAAGGTAAGTAGATGGTGAATGAAGGTAGGTTTCTTGTTTCTTAATTAATAGCGTCGGTAATCAGGACAAAGCTACCTGGGTGTTAGCCAACTAGATCCATAAATAAAAAGTTTAAATGTATGATTATAAAATCAACTAATTGTAAGATAAATGTGTGTGTTACATTAAAATTATTATAAACAATTATATATATATATATATATATATATATATATATATATATATATATATATATATATATATATATATATATATATATATATATATATATATATATATATGTTATTAATATTATTAATATAGCGCTACGTCCCAGATAATAGAGTCTTTGCTAGCTCCAGCATTGATCGCCAGTCTTAAGTCTGTCGCCTTCCAGTAATATGTACATTGTTATATTTGGTAGCATTATGTATATACAGCAACATGTATTTTATAAATAAAATTCCTTAATTTATATGTAACTATTTATGTTTCTTCACTTAGGAGTTCTTTCTTTACAAAGCAAATATTCGATGTAGAAAAAATAAAACTATTCCAACAAATGTTTGTATTATTGATATCGTACGAAAAAAAATATATTTATCTTGAGATTTTAAATAAGATACAAATACGCTTTTAATACATTTTGTTTTTATTTTTAATCGGGTTTTCCCTTCATATAGCACTAACTATACTTCATATAGTATTACTATATATACCGAATCTACTCACAAATTGAACTGGACCACTTATCATAAGTTAGGTTATACTTTTTTTTAACCATACTTCTGGTCATTTTTGTTTCTTTGTGTGTATAATAACTTACTTATGCATTGGCAATAGTATTAGTTTAACAAAAAAAATAACCTTTATTTTTTTTCACTTTTACATTCTTCAGTAAGGTGTTGGACTCTCTCTACTTTGAAGTAATGCTTCACATCGGCTCTTCATATTCCTCACTAAGCTTAATACGTAATGTTGAGGTAAGGAGTATGAATGTTTTACGTCCTCGTGATTAACTAAAATAGGATCATAATATCAGTGCAATATCTGGTCTAGGCGCTGAATGGAACAGAACGTTTACTCCTTGCAGCTCTTATAACTTTTCAGAAGTCAAAAGAAGGGCAGGGGCTTTTTCATGATGGAAAATGGCTTGGCTATTTGACTAAAGCGGGGTAATTTGGACTTAAAACTGAATAAAATGTCTAGCCGTTCGCAGTGAAGGTTTGAGTCCACTACCCGAACATCAGGAACAAGCTCAAAATGCAAAATGATTTCGAAGTTCCACCAAACACAGGTATTTTGGGTAAGAAGTCGACGGCTGCCGTGGTAACTAACTTCAGATTCGGATTCAGCACCCCAAAAAACATGAAGATCCGTTTAGGGTAAAAGTTGGGCAGTTTTTTCTTAGTCAAACCCTTATTTTACTGGACTATGACAAGTGTTGTTTCTTTTTAATGAACACAAATGTAATTTATTTTGACATAATATTATCTACTAATAAAGAAAATTTAGATAGCAAAAATGTGTTTGTACCTTTTATGGGAGTGTTATAACCGGGAAATCGGGGCGTAACAACGAGTAAACTTTCATTCCAAAATTTCCCATTGGGACCGGGGCCAAGGTAAAAAAGTTTTATATAAGGGAAATCGTTAGAAATGGGAGTGTTTTATCGAAGATATACTGTATATGAGAATATTTTTACATGAAAAGGAAAACGAAAAAATAAAATAATCTTTTACCATAAATAATTCAATTTTTGTTTTTATTGAATACCCAGCGGATTTGAAAGGTCTTGGCATTTTTCAAAATGGTTTTAATTTTTTAATATTTCACCAATTTTAGGTAATAATGAGTAAACTCATTTACCGGTGATAAATAAGACATAATAAATTACACACGTGATCATTGTTTTTAATTACTTGTACTAATTTACTTTTTTTTTTCTAATCCTGTAGTAATATCGATGTAAAAATTTTTTTAAAATTGTTACTTTTTTTTCATTTACCTTATCATTTTGTTTATTTAGCGACTTTTTTTACAACACTGGTCATATGTGGTCCCAGAAAAGAATATAACGCCATTTTTAACGATGCCTTCTTTCACGCCCTTTAACCAATATTTTCTTGGGCGACCTTTCTCCCTTTTTTTCCGGCCCTCCCTCTTGAATCCTTTTAGGCCAACCTGCCCCTGTCATCCCCATAACAATATAACCTTATATTACTTATTTATATCCTACTTTGTAGGGTTTTACCTTTTGTGTCGGACAGGGTGAATTAAACATATGCTTTTAAATATTTTTAAAATATTATTTAGGTATTAAATTATATGATATTATTTTATATAATATTTATAACATCACCAATAATAGTTATCTCTCGATTATAAAATTTAAAATTGATGACGACGTTTTTGCCCTTATTGTAGTTTATAATCAGTGTCATCATGATGAAAATATAAATGATAATGGTAATATTTTGAAAACAGATAAAAATATTTTATTCTGACAATAATGTGAAACACAAATAGGTAAATGAGTAAATTTTATATATTTGCGTGTAAGAAGAGGAACTAAATAATTATAAGGGGTTCAGTATTTCCACATATATTTATATCTATATAAAATAAAATTTATATATGCATATATTTCTATACGTTACATCCTTTGACTTGACACGTATTTCTATATGCTTGATTGTATTTACAATATGTTTTAAATAAATAGTACAGGATTGAACATTGACTTAAGAAGAAATAAAATGAAAAATAAAACTTCTTAGAATAGATTTATGAGATAATTAATAAATTTAAGAAAAAAATAGTTATTGAAAAGGAAGAAGAGAAGAAAATAATTTACAAATAAACTTATTAGTGAATCATTATCATATTATTTTTTTCCTCATGGAATTTAAACATTGCACTAAATTACATAGTTTTTAAATAACTAGGTAATTGAGTGCAAAGTTTAATAATTATGATAACTATCTATATTCTGATGTAGCTATATGTATATAATTATCTGTTAATTACAATTAATTTCTTTTTTTTAATTTCTTTTTTATAATCTCTTAATTAAAAGTCTTTAAGTCAATTAAAAAAATTAAATTTTCATAAAAACACACATATATATATATATATATATATATATATATATATATATATATATATATATATATATATATATATATATATATATATATATATATCTCGGTCCAAAATAGTTGTTTTTATTTATTGACTGGATCTCGATAACCTTACTAAACATATGTAGTATATATAACGACAACCAGGAAAAAAGTGGACGGAGGAGCGGAAGAGGAAACATTCCAAAAGAATGAAGAGGCTCTGGAAGGAAAGAAGAATTATAAAAGAATTATAGATATGTATATATATATATATATATATATATATATATATATATATATATATATATATATATATATATATATATATATATATATATACAGGGTGTCCCGAATTTAAATGGCAAAACTTCAGGAACTTATAGGGGACCGAAAAACTAAGACAAACAGTCCTTTAGAGATTTGCTCGTTTTTGCTTAGTTTTATAGATTATCGCAAAAAAAAAAGAAAATAAACAAAAATAATACAGGTAGCGATTATCACCTTTCAAAGTTCGTCAGGCTAGGCAGGGAGATATGTAAACACTTAATGTTATCCTTTACATTCTTTTCTTTGTTTACATTTTGGCTTCCTTCTAGGATTATATTCCTAAATCAGTCATTTGTCAGTTACTCAGATATTTTTGTGTGAATAGCATCAGCCACAATGCCGCATACATATTCTAATGTTGAATACGCTGATATGATTTTTGTGTATGGTTTCTGTAACGGTAATGCTTTAGAAGCGGCGAGGGAGTATGCGCGCCGATTTCCAAATAGAAGAGTGCCTAATCGACGAGTCTTTTCGTTAACTTTTAATAGACTAGGATAGACTGGGTCATTCTTAATACGTAATGAAGGCGACCAATTCCAGGCAGCAATGAGAGCAGATTATCAGAGAAGAAATTGTGTCCAACGCCACTTCGATAACAATCCTGAGACTAGTATCCGAAGCGCATCTGCCGCATTAGCAATATCGCGGCCCACAATATGGCGAACTTTGAATGGTGATAATCCATTCCCATACCATCTTCAAAAAGTTCAGAATTTTTTACCTTAAGATTAGGTCAAGAGATTGAATTTTAGTAACTGGTTTCTTGACAAAATTCGCGAGGATAATTTATTTCCATAAAAAATTATATGGACCGATGAAGCTACCTTTACAAGAGGAGGATCGTTAATCAAATAAATTATCATGTATGGGCTCTTGAAAATCCCAGAGCTATTAGAGAGGATAGGTTTCAGCATGAATTTGCTATTAACGTTTGGCTTGGAATTTGGAACGGATTACTGCTGGGACCATATTTTTTACCTGGAAGATTGAATGGATTTTTTGGAGAACGACTTTCTAATTATTTAGATGACATTTCCTTACAGCAGCGGATAAATGGGGTTCCAACTCCATGGATGTTCAGCTCATTATAGCAGAGTTGCTCGAGCTTGGCTGGATATAAATTATCCACAACGATGGATTGAATGTGGAGGAATAGTACCTTGGCCACCAGATCACCTGATATGACACCCATGGCATTTCTTTGTATGGGGAACCTTGAAGCAGAAAGTTTATTTGGTGTCAATCAACTCTAGAGAGCAATTAAGAGGCCGAATCATAGATGCAGTGCACCAAATATCATCAGAACAATGTTTAGCTGCAATTTATCAATGCGTGCTAGATGTAATGCTTGCATTGGTGCAAAAGGACAACATTTTGAGCAATATTTACATTAAAAAGAAAATATATAAATATAAATGTAAATAAATAAGTATAAAAATGAAAACTTGTTTTTTTTTTTTTTTTTTTTTTTTTTTTTTTTTTTTTGCGATTTTCTTTAGAACTAAGCAAGAACGAGCAAATCTCTAAAGGACTTTTTGTCTTAATTTTTTGGTCCCCTATAAGTTCTTGAAATTTTGCCATTTAAATTCGCCAAATGCCATATATTACGACGAATATTCCCCTTGAGGAGAGCGATTGAACTTGAAGTCACTTCATTCTCTGTTATTCCAACTTCGTTCCTCCGAGAGCCTCTTCATTCTTTTGGAATGTTTTCCTCTTCCGCTCCTCCGTCCACTTTTTTCCTGGTTGTCGTTCGTGATCAAATGCCATATATTACGACGAATATTCCCCTTGAGGAGAGCGATTGAACTTGAAGTCACTTCATTCTCTGTTATTCCAACTTCGTTCCTCCCAGAGCCTCTTCATTCTTTTGGAATGTTTCCTCTTCCGCTCCTCCGTCTACTTTTTTCCTGGTTGTCGTTGTGTTCTTTGATCAAATGCCATATTGTTGATTTTGGTTCGGCATTCATTACGATATTAAAAATTTTGTGTATCGATCAGTTGCAGGTCCCTTCGTGCCTCCTTTAACTCTATTCCACTCCCGTCCAATTGTTGCAATATCTCTGATTGCTTAGAATTAAATTAATTTAATAGTAAAACAGTTCACGTTTCTTTATTTTAAGGCTTTTTTTAAACAAGTTTTTATAAATTATTAATATTTAATATTCATTTATTGAATAATTTTGTCATTATAACATTGAATAATTTCTTCGCCAATCTGGAGCTCTCCATTCTATAGATGTGCGTGTAAAATTTTGCTCTGCGTTTTCTTATTGCATCTGTTATTATACTGGTCTTTTGAGGGATTTGAATTATTATTTCAACAAAATGTATATATATACATGTTGTCGAAATAATAATTCAAATCCCTCAAAAGTTTAATAATTATCCAAATTCTGTTCATTTCAGAACAGGCACTTAGGCAGTTAAATAAATTAACCGTAAGGTATTCCTATGATTGGTCGGTTGTTCTGTTCCTACTGGTAACAAATTGAAAACAGTACTCTTAACGTTTAATTAATTTCATATGAAAAAAAATTTAATTATGAGTGGCTTTCGAACAACGAGAAACTCAAAAAATTATTTGTTATAATCTAAATTTTTCTTAAGGTTGTATGAAATTTGGAATTAGCTATTAAAAATATAGTTGCACGAAAATATAATTTGTATTAATAAACGTAATGAGCAGTTTTAAGCGAGAGTAAGGTTCTTGAGGTTCAGTCATAAAATAAAAAAACAACTATTTTGGCGACGTTTCGAGGCTATATTGTTCTCATAATCATGCCCTGCATCTGCATCTCAACTTGAATGTCCTAGTGTTCTTCGCACTTGCTTGTTTTCTGTTGGATTTCTGAAGTTCCTCCATCACTGTGATAGGAAATTTGTAAATATTAACATATCGTGTCAATACTGGAAAATATCCATAGTGGAAGATTGGGATTTTATGAAGAAATCAACACAACCCACGGTCATGAAGCAATCACAGTGTAAATTTATATATATATATATATATATATATATATATATATATATATATATATATCTTACTCTTCATATATTTAATATATATTTTTTTTGTCAAATATTTTGTAAAAACAAAAACTACTCAATAAATGAATATTAAATATTAATAATTTATAAAAAAACTTGTTGAAAAAAAAAGGCTTAAAATAAAGAAACGTGAACTGTTTTACTATTAAATTAATTTAATTCTAATCAATCAATCAGAGATATTGCAACAATTGGACGGGAGTGGAATTGAGTAATCAATGGAAGAATTTCCATTCATACTTTTCCCCATTGATAGCAATAGTGGCGGAATTCCGAGAAAAGAAGACGAAATAAGTTCCGAGGAAAGTCAATACAGCTGGAACTAAGCCCTTTCCTCTTCTAAAAATAAAATATTTGTTGTCGAGGACAGATTAAGTTCGCTGTTGACTTTAATTTGTGGATTAATGCTGATTCTGTCTTGTATGGGTTTTATTGATTTGGATTAAAATGAACTGCTTTAATTTATATATATATATATATATATATATATATATATATATATATATATATATATATATATAGATAGAGAGAGAGAGAGAGAGAGAGAGAATATAATTTGATTTTTAAATTGTTTCACCAATCAACTCCGGTTACGCGAGATTCTACTTGATTCAACCAACATGTACTAAGTGGTCAGACCTCCATTGCCCGGGTAGGAAGGCCTGCCTGCCCCAACTTCTCCAAGAAGGAAAAAGCAGTATTCCGTTCAATGGGCTGGATACTTTTGGAAGAACCGACTTTTTTCCGCCTCCATAACTCGCTTTATCGGTCTCTTTGAGGGTTTATTTCTGCAGACATCAAAAGCCGACGTGTCCCTTGTACCTGTGAAAGATTCACGCCCTGACACTGAAATATCTGTTTTATTTGAGGTCATGTATTATAAAAAAGTGGATATATTACTAATTAGTTTGAAACATTAACTGTATTATTCGTATATTTTCTCTTATGTTTGGGGATATTGATATTTAATTTTTATTTTTAATTAAATTATTTTTAATTTTATTTTTGGTAGCTTTAATGATGTCAAATAGTGAAATTAGAAATTCACCTATCAACGAAAAAGAACAAAAAATTTTATTGTTACAATTTGATAATCATACAAATTTTTCATTAAATTACAAAAAAAAAAAAAAAAAATTGAATGAAATGAAAAAATTCTTCTCTCTGGGGTATTTCACGCCTAAGAATAAAAAGTTATGATACTAATGTCTAGCTTTGATAATTTAAAATAATAATCTTAGATAATTTAACAAAATATAAATAAACATACTAACACTCACCGAAATTATAATAATATATAAATCAGAACAACATAATTACCATTTTTGTAATTTACATATGCACGGAAGATTGATGACTGAGATAGATATATAAATGATATTTTAAAGGGGTTTATTGAGGAGGATTTCTGGGTAATGGGTAATGAACTCCAAAATGGGGGAGTACTGATGATAGAAGATTTTTTGATGGAAGCAGTTCTGTAGGAAATCGTATACAAATCGGCAAGCTATGCAAATGAGTAGATCATGAATGTAGGTGAGCTTCTAAAAGATATCATTTACTAGAATAGACTGAGTGCAAAGAGACAAAAGGTGGAGTTGGGCAGTCGGGTCAATTTTGATCCCTTGTCCTTAATCAAGTAAATGGGCAGTCCTTTTGGTTTTCCCTATAACTGGTCGGTTTTTCTGTTCTCATTGGAAACAAATTTAAAATGATACTATTTATAGAAATATTTATCAGGCCATTTAAACAAAAATATAGATTGGTTTTGGACAATTTTATTGATTCTAGTTATTCGTCAATATTAAAATTTAGACTATTGACGAGATGTAATAGTTTTACTCCCGAGCCTTTGTTGAATTTGTGGTTCTTTAAATTTAAATGGATATTTGGAATTCTGCATCTTATTTGTTCTTTTAGTCTTGATTTATTACTAATCGCTCAGTTTATGTATGTATATATACTAAATACACAGGAAGAAAGAGAGAAACTTTTAAAACTTTTTAATTTAGCTATTTTGGCTCAGCGTGGTCTCAAACTTTTGTCCGGCTGTGTATACACCTAGAAAGGGTATATTTTGTCTTCTGGTTCCATTTGAAATGCGGGCTTACTTATCCTGACAAACCTCTGAAAAGAAGTTGGTCTCGGGACCTTCTCATGCAGAAATTTTATTGAAGTGCTACCTGTGGGTAGTTCACAAGCAATTGCCATGTTATTATGTACGTTATTGTCACATTTAGTGGATGTATGTTTTTTTTCTTTTATGTAAAGTTGTAAATTTCAAAGAATAGATAATTAAAAACAAATGCTGGATTTAAACCAAACTTTCTTAATTCCATTCCGAATTTGGTGGATATAGATACCATAGCATCATGTGTATGTCAAGTGACCCCTTCAAGGTTTTGTCCATAAAGGAAAGGAGGAAAGGATCCGTCTCGTGGAAAAACACAGAGTCTGCTGAGTCGAGCCGGAACATCCATAATCCATGGGCTTTTTCTCGATTTATCACTTGCCTTTGAACCGGAGTGTTTGAATATCGGTGGGAAGATTTCTGCCGAATTGGGCCCAATGGGACCAGTTACCGAGCTATGGGTCGCATGCTGAGAGAACCGAACCATGGTGGAGTAACATGAAGCATTGCGATTCTTGATTATCTTATTAATTATAAATACGACTATTAATACCAAATTTCGATAATTAGGTTGAATGCCCTCTGTATGAATGACCCTCTGATATTCAATGTTATTCTTAAGGGACTTTGTCCCAGAATAAAGTTTTATTTCTATTCTATTCTATTCTATCCTCTCGGTATATTGATTCGATACAGTTTCATTAAATAAAATTACTAATCCTATTTTTTAAAAATAATTTTGAATTTTAATATTGAGGTTATAACATGGGGGTAGGTTATGGTACTAAGGATGACCCTAAGGCAGCCGAACTGGAAGGTTGAGGCGGTAACTGGCGGCTGAGTGAAGAAGTAGATCTCACCTCGCCAATCAATATACCCTGCACCGACACCAGCTCAGCGGAACCTTTTATAATTCATCACGGCCACAACTTTGTTCTATTTCGTTTATGGAAATGTTTTTATCCGAATCTACTAAGACTGATATCGGAAGCTTATTCGGTCGAATTAGAAAAAAGGTGGGTTCTAGGAGTGGAAATTTATCTGCGGCGAGAAAGTGAAAGTAAAACCTAGTCTATCCGCCACTCAACGGGAGGATTTGGAAAATACGATAAAACTCTCAGAGATTGGTCGTTTAAAGAGCTTATGTTATTTTTTATTATTTTATTTATAAGATTCAATTCAATTTCATTATTCAAAATATATTTTTTTTTTTTTTTTACACTATCAGGCTAAAAATTCCACCCCATTTTTTTCATTCTTTCGACTAAATGTTTCATTCTTTTTTAATCACCTTATACTTTAACTAGGACATATAAAACGTATTAGGAATATTTAAAATATTAGTTGATAAAAGCTATTAAATATATAACAAACAGATACTAAATATTAAACTAAAATGATTTATTACAGTTTGGCATTAGATGGGGCATATCCCTCAAGAATTTATTCAAAATCACATTGAACCTAAACCCCATTGGATACATGACGTAATAAATAAAAAACAAAACAAATATATACCACCTTTTTTTTCTCGTAGAATCAAAAATAAGAATAAAATCAAACTTTTGACCCTACTAATTTCTTTTAATAGTTTTCGAATGTGATTTTTTTTTTTTTAATATATATTGACAGGCAAAAAATTCTATCATTTTTTTTCTTTTCTTTTTTTCGTCCAAGTTTTCTTTTTCTTTTGGTGTTAGCGTCCACATATTCTTTAACCAGAGCATATGAAGCGTATAAGGATTATTTAAAATACTAATTAATAAAACTACTAAAATTTATAATAGTTTAATATAAGATAATGAATAAAAGTATAGTTGATTGGTACGATGAATGGTGAATAAGAATTCCTTCTTAGAGGTGGTGTTACTTTGACTGGATCCCTGATCATCTACTTCTCCATCCTAAACCTATACCACATCGAATACAAGACGCAATGAACGCAAGCGGATAAAAACCTTAATTATTTAAAATATCATTAATTTCATATTGCTTGGTGATATTTTCAAATACTGCTAGCTTTTATTTAGTTAATATTTTAATTAATCCTAATACGTTTCATGTATCCTGGTTAAAATATACGGGGACGTAAAAACTTTAAAAAGAATGTAAAAACTTACACCCGAGAATTTTTCTTATATCAATTTACAACTGTACAAAATATATAAATTAAGTAAAGGTGTTGATAACTATTAGAATGACATGTCGAAACTTAAAAAGAACCACTCATGAGCAGTACTTAAATTAAAATTCTACACTAGGTCTCTGGCCATCTTCTTTTCAGACGCCTCAGAGGATTATCGGGAATGATGTGGGAAAGCAAGTTGAGAAATTAGAGGATTTAAGAGGTTATGGAGCTTACTATGAAAGGTATCTGGTTTGGGCTAAATAAGCAACATATGGAACATTAAGATTTTTATGGATATGGTTTATTGGTGACAAAGTAAGGAGCATTGAGGATTTTTCGAAGGATTTTGGATTGTAAGGATTGGATACGAGATGAATTATCCAATAAAATGGAAAAAAAAAAAAAAAAAAAAAAAAAAATCGGTTGGGTGGAATTCTTTGTCTGTAAGTATATAATGTAATTTTTTTTCTCGTCGTTTAACAGTACGATATAGAACTTAAAATTTTAGAGCTATTAATAAATTTAAATTAAATTACTTAAATAGATCTGAAGATCCACAGAATACAAATTTGATCAACATCTAGCTTTTATTATTTGCAATTTTTCTTTAACTTTTCTTTTCTTTTCTATTTGATTTTATGACTCTTTTAAGTAATAAAGGTTATTTGTGCTGCGTAGTTTTATTGTTCTCAACTTAATCTCTTTAGAAAAATCAATTGGGACATTATGATTATTATGTATAAAGGTTTTTAACGATATAGTAAAGGGTATTGAGGATTTTAAATTGTAAGAATTGAATAAGAGATAACAAGGCTTTATTTACATATTAACGATTACAATATTTTAATTTTACATGTTCTGGCCTTACATCCTCTAAATGATTAATATAGTTTCATTTTGTAATATTTAGATTTTACATTGTTGTTTTATAAACAGTAGGAAAAATAATGAAAAACCCATATAAATATAGATATAAATATATAATCACTATGCACATATAATAACTAATATGTATATATAATTACTAATATGTATATATAACACTCAAGAGGCGTGTGAGCTGAGTTATATTAGGTGTTCAAGTTTCGTTATTCTGAGTTTGTGTCTTTTGAGATATGTTTTATTGTATTAATCGACTTCATGGATAAGAAAATTTTTCGAGCTAGTTAACAATATACATATAAATTGTTTTAAAACGAAACGATATAGTAAAATACTATAAAAAAATCTACAGACTATATTTTCCATTACATATGATGTATATTAGTTCCATAAATAGTGCATAAAACAGTTTATATTTATATGTGAATTAAAATATTTAATTTCTTATTTCATCCTTGTTTGTAAAACTGTATTTCCTGGGAGATCTATATCGATATTGCCGATGAACTTTTAATGCTCTCTTTCAGATTATGATCATTGAAATTTTAACTGTTTTCAGAAGTAAACATGAATTAGTTCCATTTTGTATGTTTTCTAGCATTTTTTTTTCTTCAATTGATATACGCGTGATGGTGTAGAAGGATCAACACAATTAGGATTGCAGAATATATACCACTTCTAATGGACTATATTTTATAACTAGATTCCTATAATACACATTCCTTATCAGTTCTAAAAATAACGAACAATTCAAAACATCAGCTTCATTACATAGATTATATATAGAAGTGGTCAGGTAGAGTGGGTCCTTTCGGTTTTCCCTTTGACTGGTTGGTCTTTTCTATTCCTATTGGACACAAATTAAAATGGGGCTATTGGAAATATTTATCGGGCCATTTAAACAAAAATCTGGACTGGTTTTGAACGATTTTATTGTTTCTAATAATTCATAATTATTTAATTTTGGGCTATTTTCAGTTTTAAAATAGAGTAAAATAACAATTTAAAAGTAACAAAAAGGAACAAGTTGACAATAGGCTAAAATTAAATATTTAATAACCATTATAAATAATAAAATAGTTCAAATACAATCCAAATTATTGTTTAAATGGCCAGATAAACATTCCCAATAGTCTTATTTTAAATTTGTTTCCAATAGAAAAAGAAAACACCAACCAGTCATAGGAAAAACCGAAACCTAACCGTTTTACTTCTGCGCATTTAAACAAACTTTAGGTCCTAATATCTTTCAGAAGTCTGTTTGTCTTCTTAGATGATTACAGATATATTTTATATCATTTAAAAAAAATGTTATTATATACAATATATGTAACAAAGTGCTAATGTTTTGAGAATGTTTATATGATTTAGGACTGATGACGGATGTTTATCATTCGAAACTAGTTTTCAAATAAAATAATTCTAATGGAAGGGGCAATCGATTCATCAATCCTATTTGTTTTTATTTTAATTTAATTTTTTTTTCCTACTTCGTTTACATAAGTAATAAAAAACAATCTAACAGAGCCCACCCCAATTTTTCCTGAATCCATAACACGCATACTTTGTATAAAATTATTCCTATAACGATGGATTACTTTTCCCGACAACTCCAACACTTGCTGCATTAGGATAGGGCGGCAACGTCGGGGCAGAGTCTGGGGTAGCAAAAAAGACAAACCGACTTCCCGGATCAGTACTTCCCCTCCCTCCAATAGCACCAGTAACACTAGATACATAATCCCTAGAGTGCAACTTTCAAACTATTTTTTTTTTTTTTTAATAATAATAGTTCCTAAATGACTTTCTGTCAAGTTATTTCAGTTCCCCTTAATTAAAAAGTCAGTCCCTCCATTTTGTGGATTAAAGATTCTATTCTGTGAGAGAGGGAGGGATTCTTTTCTTCCTTTGTGGTCACTTAAATATAGAATTAGGGAATTCAAAGCGTTGAAATAACTACCTCCTTAATCTATGAATTTATAGTAGTGCAGAAAATAATCAGAGCATCATTGATAGATCTATTTAATTTT
Source organism: Euschistus heros (assembly GCA_003667255.2). Classification (NCBI taxonomy): domain Eukaryota; kingdom Metazoa; phylum Arthropoda; class Insecta; order Hemiptera; family Pentatomidae; genus Euschistus; species Euschistus heros. The sequence continues at coordinate 434,621 of RCWM02000009.1, forward strand.
GTCTAGTAATTCCTTGGTGTTACTATTTCAAAGAATACACGTTTAAAGTTAGCGAGGAGTATTGGAACATGCAGGATTACAAAAAATACATTTATATATACAGTCATCATTCGTTTGTATTTATTCATAAAACGATGAGCATTTTGTTTATTTTTTAATAGTAAACGAGAAATAAACGATATATTCAAAAATTTATGCTTTAAAAAAAAAAGAGAGAGAGAGAGAGAGAGAGAGAGAGAGAGAGAGAGAGAGAGAGAGAGAGAGAGAGAGAGAGAGAGAGAGAGAGAGAGAGAGAGAGAGAGAGAGAGAGAGAGAGAGAGAGAGAGAGAGAGAGAGAGAGAGAGAGAGAGAGAGAGAGAGAGAGAGAGAGAGAGAGAGAAAACCAATACCACTTAACCTTTATTCCTCGTTTATAAATATATTCATTCAGTATTTTTAATGTTTGTTTATTTGGAGCGGCTATTTTTAAAAACTGATTTACTTGTTGCTTTTAATAATTGTTTAACACCTTATAATACTTATCATTAATAGAGCAGTTTAATTTACCAGTTGTTAAAGGGTTTAGAACCAGCTCTAGCGAATTGATATAAGTTTAGATTCAGAAATATAGATCAGTTTCTGTTTATTATAAATCAAATGTAAAATATAAATAGAGAATGTTATTAAAAAATATATATTAATATATTTTCTTTCCTTTTTTGTATATTTCAATGTAAAAAAAAAATAAAAATAAAAATGATTTTTATCCTTTCGTAGTGTGAACCCCTGGTCGCTCGATTACGCTATTATGTACATAATCATTTCTTGATTACTAACGGAATGAATTAAAAAATTAAGCTAAAGCATATATTATTATAATTATTATTATTTTATGAATAACTAGCTGAAAGTACCCAGCTCCGCTACGGTCTAATAAATATCATTAGGATGAAGGACAACTTAAATTAGTAAAAGTTAAGCTTAACGTTAATAATTAGTATTACTCAAATAAACCTAAAGAATTCCATTCTTAGAATAATTTCAGTAAGTAAATTTGACAATTTGCAAAAGTTAATTTTATATTATTTTGATAGTCCTCCAGTGAAGCTTCGAGGTAGCATTACCATCTTACCCAGCTCTGATACCATACCATCATCTTTTGTTATGGCATAATTTAAGTGAATATAGTCTCAACTTCTCAACTTTCTTGATTGCGTACATATCAAGCATAAAAAGTGGTTGAGGAGATTACGAAATTAGAGTAAATAAGGTTCTTCACCTCCTCGCTCCACTAACATTTAGACGTAAAAATCAGCTGCAGGCACAATTTTCTTAAGCGGTGTATTGGTGTTTGGGTCAAGCTGAGGGATGTTAATATTGTACCCATCTTCTCCAAGGTAGAACATGAGACGATACTGAAGAGAATCATACACTTGATAGAACTCACTGATTCTTATCAGTTTTTCGTCCCTACATCGAACTGGCCTTACATGTCATCACCAGAGAACATAAGTCTTTTAACCTCCTCTTTAACATTAGTCTTTTAATAGCTTCTCGTCACGAAACAACTCAAACTTGTAAGGGTCCACCTCTGCAGCCACCATCACAGTTCACAGAAAGTACCAGTAAGGTTTCGACATCGACCGTATTTTTTTTTGTTTACAACTATAAGGAACTTAATTTGTAGTCAAAGTGTGCGGCTTAAACATCTAACCTATTTAGCTTATCTCCAAATACCATATGACAATTAATCTTTTATTATTCCCCCAATAAAAATTGTAATTGCATTTTTCGCGAATTAGCCGCGATCCAGGCAGATTTTTTTTAATTCCTTTCTTAGCGAGCACCTACGGCCCTAGAGGAAGCTGCATATCGAATTTCATTCCAATCCGTTCGGTAGTTTCTGAGATGTCGTGTTAAATGAGTGAGTGGTATTTGACAAATATATAGTAGATTTTATTGATCTTACAATGCAATATGCCCCCATTCAACGCCAATAAGAATGAATTTCGTGCAGTAAAAAAGAACAAAAACAAAAAACACATAGACAAACGTGTAATTTAACCTTCTACTTATGTTATAATCTTAGACGTTTGGTGTTTCATCTGCTTTGATGTACATATAATTGTTTTCTGTTCATTTACATATTTATATTTCCTGGGAATGTTCACACAGTGTATGAGATATTTTTTTCTTAGGTTGCTCTCGTCAGGAATTTTTTGTTCAGTGTATTTTTGAAAAAAAAAAATTAAAGTGCTTAATCTGCAGTTTGTTGAATCAAATATTAGAAGCGACGATGACGTATTAAAAATCGGTAAAAAAAAGTTCATTTGTCGTCTAATGACGAACAGCTTTGTGTGAGTAAGTGTTACTGGAGCTCGCTTGGATTTTCGTGCTGCAGTTAACTGTGTGTACTCCTAAATTGAAACAAAAAGATGTTGGGAATAGCCAAATGATATCGTGTGCTACATATAAAAAGATAGTTATAAGTAGGAATAGATGTAGAAAGGAAACAAGTAGGTATTCTCCTTATTTAAGAAATTCGATATGAACAATGAATGTCTTCAAGATAAAGTAAACACTGCTCTCGACTAATCTTAATTAAATGTTACTGAAAATAAAGTAAATTTGAATGAATTGATTCCACGAAATATAATTACGGGAAGTGGAACGTCCCCGTATTTACCGTGATTCACTGTCTCGAGGAGGATTGACATCTAAAAATATCCCAGTACGATCATGAAGCAAAAATAACAATGGACGTTGTTTTCCTTAAAATTTCATAAGAAACCAATTATCCCCAAATGCTCTTACAGTTCTTCTCTTCTTTTTATCTTAGGACATCCCTTTTCTTTTATTTACCTTTGTTTTAGGGTATTTGACGTCGATACACTTAGCTCAATGGACTTGAAGAATAGAGAAAAATGTGGACCACTCATTCCTCTTCCCAGAATCATTTTTAAATATTATTCTGTAGGACTTTCCCTTTCAATGGAATCCGCATTGATAAGAAAGGAATGGTTTGCTCGATTCCTTTCAGGTGTTCAAGTTTTGAACCGTCATATTCAACTGTATTAACAAACCTTACATTTAACTTATGTTTCTGGAGCAACTTTGTAAGACTTACTGGTTCATAATTACGAATCCTGTTCATTTATGTGACTACCTTTCTATAGAACGCAACAATGAACTAAGTTGCTTGTAGATATTGGAAAGGTCTTAGCATTATTAGAAATTCAATGAAATTTAATTGGCTGACGTGTGGATTTGAAAGCAGTGATGAATATCAGTGATCGTATTCAGTTGACGATAACTTTATTATCGTGATTTATTGTAAATTTAAATATAAAATGTTTATTTCTTTATGCTCAGTCCTTAAATAGCGAATGTCTCTTTTAATGAAAACTTTTATAGCGCTGTTATGATAAATCCTTTGAGGAGGAATATAAAAAAAAAAATACCACCATTTATATTTTTTTGTTATTTTGGCAGCAAAGTGAGAATCAGAAACACACTGTAAAAAATGATGGCTGGATATATTTATAAATGTATGTAGCAGTTAACTGGAGAAATAAATGTTTTATTTTTTTTAGAATGCCCTGAAAGTTAACGTGTAGAGATATAGAAATAGAAGAAATAGAAATAGAAATTGAGAGCATCCCTCACCCATTTAATCCTCCTCGAAGAATAAAACAGCAGTGGCCCAGAGACATTCTGTAAAATATGACTTCTGGAGGCCTGGCAATGACAAGCTACTCCTGCTTATGCGCACTAACTCAACCTCCACTAGCTTTCATTGCCAGTGACAAGGTTCAGAAGGCACCAGGATCTACTATTTGGTTCGCCCCTGACTTTGCGTGAATATTTTAAATATATATCATTGTTTATGTTTATTTCTACTTCTGTTCGTTTTTATTATTGTTTTATTTATTTTTAAATAGGATCTGAATGCACTATTATTCTAACAGTGGCACTAATACTTTATTATTATATTATAGTACTATATGTTGCGTATTAGTGACATCTAAATACGTTAATGAGATGATCATCAAAATGAATAATTTTTTCTGTTTTATTCCTTTCATCAAAATTGTGCTCTATTTTTTAAAAATTTATAATATTGGATGACCTCTCTTAAACCAACAAATTTATCATATAAATCTTAAGTCAGAACATCACCAATCCTAATTAACATTTTTACAATAAATGTCTAATGCCGATATATAAAAAAATAATATAATTTTTAGTAAATTAAGTATGTTTATAGTGAACTAAAGAATGATTGCACCTTAATGGATGCAAAATAAAAAAAAATAAAAAATAGTCTAATTCTGCACATGAAAATTTAACTGACACAAAAAAATCTAATACATATTAGATTTTTGTAAATGATAACTAGGATAAAACTTAGAATTAAATAGTTTTTAAGTTCTAACCAAAAAGATTTGAAGGAAATTGTTCACTTAAAATAAAAGAACCAGAAAAGTTTTATATGCACAACATTAAATGTTAGGAATGTTCCAAAATCTCCTACTGATTCACATTACTAATTTTGCTGAGAAAATTATCCGCATCAGTATGGCTGAAAAAGTTTCCACTCGTGTAGGTCGGTTTCACAAGGTATAAAGCAAAAATTTCGCACTTTTTTTTAATTTTTTTTCTTAACTGTTTTTTTTTAATAAATGTTAGTCTGTCTCTACTCGAGGGCAATACGAAATAAATAAAATAAAATAAGCTCATACTATATAAGATATAATAACAAAATAAAAAAATTTAAATGAATAGAAATATAGGAATATTTTGTTTAATTATATTTTTTTATATTACCATTTTTAATCTATTATTATTAAAAAATAGAAACATTTAAATTAAAAGGTTACTCATATATTTGTACACCTCCAGCATTTGTTGGTTGGTTTGTAATGTTTATAGACGTTAACCTTGCTAGTCATCAATGACTGTCGATAAATACAATGGATTATAATTATATAAACATTATCAGTTATGTTTAAAATATTAAAAAAAATATATTAATAAAATAAGTTCTCCAATAGTAAATTCAGCACATGTAGTTACATCATTATTCACTTTTTTATTATTGAATACCTTGTATTTGTACAAATCATTTGTAGTATACTAGTTGTCCGTTAAATTGGTCAAATAAACGTTCAAAGACTGTTTCGTTGTCCAACGAGGTGACCTTTATTTATCGACTAAAGTGTTTTACTGTCCAATCTTTATCTGCTCTAGTTCCGTTACTAAAGTCTAGAGAAACCCAAATTTTAGTCTAAATTTGGACCGAATCGATAGAACTGATTTTCGTCACGGGTGACCCATGTAAGGCCTGTTTTCAAAGACTCACTTCTATTTAATTTAAATGAAACTTCTGTCATATTGCTTTAATAATTCGAATTATTAAAACAGATTAAAGGTGATAAAGTGAATTTTTTTTATTGTGATTTTCGAATTTTAAAATAAATAATTAAGAAAGTAATATATTTTATTCTAAAAATCACGGATTTCGAGTACATTAGTCATTATAAATAAATTAATGATTTGTAGATTTAATTATTTTTGTTCTATTTATTTACTGAATTTCATAACTGAATAAGAAGTTAATCAATTATTATGATAGACAATATTTATAATATCACTTAATTAACAAATAAAGTAATTAAAGTTTTATACTAGACAGACCCAAGACCATCTTCTTTTCAGACGCCTCAGAGTAGGAGAGACGTAGAGAAACTAGTGGGTTTGAGTGGATATTGAGTGTATTATGAAAGGATAGTTGTCTAGTTTATAAATAATAATTAATATGGAGGTGTCGATTTTCAAAATGTGATAAATGCAAATCGTAAAACCTTTTTAGAAGATATTTTTGCCACATCTAGTATTTTGTTCACTGTGGCCCTGAAGAAGACCTGCAGGTCGAAACGTCGGCACGCATTGAAGTATTTGGGTCATTCTCATATCCTCAGCTAAAATTTAAAAAAAAATTATATTTTTAAAGTTGCTTAAATTTTTATTATTTTTGAGTTTTCTATTATAATATACCTTCTATTTATTGAATTCCCAGGTGGGGCCGATTTCTTTTTTCTATTTACCACTGTTTTGAAGCATTTTATAGAGCTTTTCATAGAAACGCTCTTGACCGTTACTCTTTCTTTAAACATTTTTTTTTTCGTATTAAAAAATTATTAATGTCCTCAAATGGATAAAACTAAATAAATAAAATAATAAAATTTATTATTGATACATAAAAAATAAAAAAATTGTGATCAATTCTGGAAGAATTTTACAAAAGGCATAACTATTGTATATGTGCATGTCCATACCGACTCTCAACTGGTACGGTCGGTATGGACATGTACTTGTTACTATGTGAGGGAAATCACAGTTATCCTGAAGATGGAGCAATGTTCTCCGAAACTTTTTTTTTTTTTTTTTCTTTTTTTTTTTCTTTTTTCTTTTTTTTTTTTTTTTTTTTTTTTTTTTTTTTTTTTTTTTTTTTTTTTTTTTTTTTTTTTTTTTTTTTTTTTTTTTTTTTTTTTTTTTTTTTTTTTTTTTTTTTTTTTTTTTTTTTTTTTTTTTTTTTTTTTTTTTTCTTTTTTTTTTTTTTTGTTTTTTTTTTTTTTTTTTTTTTTTTTTTTTTTTTTTTTTTTTTTTTTTTTTTTTTTTTTTTTTTTTCTTTTTTTTTTTTTTTTTTTTTTTTTTTTTTTTTTTTTTTTTTTTTTTTTTTTCTTTTTTTTTTCTTTTTTTTTTTTCTTTTTTTTTTTTTTTTCGTTTTTTTTTTTTTTTCCCCTACCTTACCTTTTCAGGCATACGGGGTTTTGACGGCAGCGGTTTCAACATGTACTCCGAAACATGTTAAAGAAAATAAAAGATAAACAGGAGTTATGCCTTAAAAAGAAATATTAAGGTTTTGTTATTTTGAAACCCCCCCCCCCAAAAAAAAAAAAAAAAAAAAATTAAAATTAAGTCAGTGATGTTTCTGCCTTATAAAAGTGTTGGTAAATAGGTATATAGCCCAAATATAAAATTGTACGAAATTCGATTAAGTCGTTTGTAAGTATGAATCCCCCCCCCCCAAAAAAAAGAAACTTAAATTAATGATGTTTCACCCTTATGAAAGTGTTAGGAAATAGGTTTATAACTCTGATATAAAATTTGACGAAAATCGGTTGAGTTGTTTCGAAGTCCAATTCCGCTCCCCCTCAACCCCCCCGCCAAAAAGGAACTCAATTCAGTGATGTTTCATACGTATAAAAGTGTTGGTACATTAATATGTAACAATTTAAAATTAAAAAAAAATTGGTGTGACGGTCGTGAGTGTGACGGTCGTGAGGAACCTCCCTTAAATTAATGTTAATGGCAACACCAAAACCTTACCTAAACGGCTAGTTTGACTAATCAGTTGTATACATCTACAAATAATCAAATATGGAGTCCAGGAGCTTTTAAAAAATACGAATCATTTTAAAAACGCGTGACGGTCGTGAGTATGAAAAAGTACGAAGAAGAAAACTTACCCTGTATTGATGCAAATCATAGAAAATACACCAAAAAATGTCTTCCAAACACATCACTTATGAAGATAACCTCACGAATTACTCTGTAGATAGCAATAATTAGCACTAGCTTATTCTTGTAGAGAATATTTAAATAACTATTTAGTGTGACGGTCGTGAGGCCAAACCGAGGGACAAAAAGAAAACGGAATTTTCAGTTTCCCTTTATAGTTTAAAAATGTTTAAAAGCATGTTAATTTAGTCTTCAATATATGGTCTCATACTCCAGAAAATAAAAACATAAGTTTTCTAAAGATAAATACTGAAATAACTTCTTTGAAATCTCATACTATAGCTAGGGACAAGTGAAAGTTATGAGTTTATAAGCCTTTTTGTAGCTATAGAAAAATAACAAAAATATTTTTCGAAACTAGGCTGTATGCACCAACTTTAAGGGGTCGGTGTACGTTCAAATTCACCAAAAATATTGATTTGGAAGTTTTAGTTCCATCTTAAGTCCAGCAGGACAGTGAAAAATCACTGCCATGAGAATGGCCCATTTGTACTTAGAAGTGGTGTTCCTCTTTGACTGCATCCCTGATCATCTTCTTCTCCATTCATCATAACAGTCAACTATACTTTAATCAATAAATTATATTTTAAAAAAAGTTATAAGGAAAGTTTTATAGATGAATTGGATACTTCAGAAGCCCCAATGATCAACTCCGTATTCCCCGAGAAGTATGATGTAAATGTAATGACTAATTTGTTCATGATTGAAAGAACAGGGGGTTATAATAATTAAATAACTATTAGAATAATTATAATTGAATAATTTTCATTCAAACAAATATAGCTCCTAAACATTAGGTCCTAGTGAAAAATGTTACATAACTAAAAATTGTTTCAATTAAATTTCTGCTGGAAACTGTCGTTGAATTTTCGATTCGAGTAAAATAAATAATAGTTATATTTAAGTCGAACAAATAAAGGGATTGTTATTGAATTATGTTTTGAAAATTTGAAGATTCTGTTTATCAGGCACAGTATTTTTAAATATTAAATATGTCTATTCTGATGCTAGAAGTAGAGGTGAGCAGATACATAAACAACTTCAAATATTTAATTTTATATCTTGCATTTATTTCAAAAATAGAAAATAGGAGATATTCTATTCCTAACTAAATTATTTTCCCGACTAGGTGGAAACAAAAACGATACTAAAAACATATTTATAAAACAAGAAATCGAACGCGTCTCAATAGCTTCTATTTCAGTAAACTTTTGCACAACAGGATGTTTTATAATTTTACCTAAGAATGGAGGACCTCTGAATTTATAGAAAAGTTTATATGTTCAAAGTAGCGGAAACAAAACAACGATTGGAAATCTAAATTATCAAACTAAAAAAAAAAAAAAACTTGTATCTCAGAAATAGACGATGCGTAAAAGTAGCTCGTCTGTAATATTCATTAAATAATGTTCGAGGTGAAGACAGTATTAAATGTGGGATCCTAACACTTATGCGTTTCGTTATACGGTACTTTGTTAGATTACAGATAAACAATTTGAGAATTTCATGACGTTGCAACATTTTGTAAGTTCTAAATTGTGCCTCCCTTATGCTCGAAACCAAGCGTTTTTTTTTGTTTTTTTTTTCCATTTTTATTAATTTTTGATTAATTCCACATTGCGCTGGAAACACGTTCAAAGATGGGAAAGAAATGTTTGGTCATCATGATTTTTTTACGAAAAAGCCAGTGCATCCATCTCAATTAAAGTTCCATCATGGATATGTTGTATCAGAAAAATCTCTGAATAACACATTTTAAGTTATTTTGAATTTTTCGGTCACCAAATCGGATCCACCATTTTGAATTTATTACATTGGGCTTCAGATTTTGATTGAGGCCATTAAGAAATATCTTCGAATAGTGAATTTTTTGCGAACCTTTTGAAATTCTTCACCTCCGACTTAATAAACGTGGTTGGATATAGCAACTATCTCTTACAATGCAATGAGGAACTATTTTGCTGTACTGCCAATATGCAGGATTACTATGGCATGACTAAAATAAATATCATTTATTATGATATATTTTTCTTATTTGTTTTATCAATTTATAAAATTGAAAATATACTTTATATAGTGTATAAAGTATATATATATTGTAATCATTTTTTCAAACATTTACTATATATATGGATAAATTTCTTGACTGTTTCTATTTAATGTTTAGTAAGGTTCTTGATGTTCAGTCATAAAATAAAAAAACAACTATTTTGGCGACGTTTCGGGACTATATTGGTCTCATAATCATGCCTTTCAGTGAAAAAACAGGTTACAATAAATTATTTAAGTTATACAAGTTATTTCAAAACATAAAGTTAGCTACAGTACAGGTAGGTATATAACATGTGTAGGGTAATAAAAATATATATAATTACAGAATATAGAGAAGTATAAAGCTACTTACAATGTTACTGGTGGATATGAATAGACTAACAATTCTAGTACACAACTAACCTAGGGGAGTGAGTTTAAACAGAGAGTTAACAAGGGTTAGTGGGGAAAAACCCTATTTCTTAAAAAATTTTCAGCATATCATTATTTTAAAAGTTTTATATTCTTATTCTGAACATAGTTGAGGCGTAGAATTCCAAAACTAGCCAAGTCCAATCTTCAGATTTTTCTTTTTGGTGTTTTTGGAGATTATCTTTAAGAGGATAGTTTTCTCCCAAAAGTAGTTGAATCACATTTAAAACGGCTATACATAAAATAAAGCCTCTTCCTAATCCAGCCAGGCTTTTATCTTCATTATCTAGCTTTGAAAATTTTTCAAAAATGGACTTGCCTGGATTTGGAATTCTACCCGTCAATGGGAAATAATATGGGTATATATTTTTTAAATTTTGTATAGCTAGAGGTTATTTATTTATCCATATAATTCAAGGCTATTAAGTGAGGGAAATTGTAATAAATATTCTATTTAAACATTCTAAGTATTAATTTTAAAAAATAATAATAATTTAAAGGTGTAGTATTGATGAATAGAAGTATATATTTAGACTACTAATCCAAAGATCCAATGAAATAGAATGTCCATTTTGGCAACTCATCCTTTTGTGACGATGAGGCCAGTCCTAGATGGCCTAGAATAATAGAAGACTAATAATAGCCCCAGTGGAGGAGTGGCCGGTAAATAGTAAACAGGGAGATGTGCCGGCCCCTGTCATCTGCCCTATATCAGATAGACCCCCTACCCCCTCCTCAAACTATATTATAATTAATGGATTAATTAAGGTAATTAATTACATAGCTATAAGGGTAGGTTTCAAAACGAGACAAATTAATCGAGTAATTTAATTATAACATCGGCGCTAAATTAGGAATTTAACCACGCCTGACCGAGTGCCATTCTGGCCAGTGTTCTAGGATATCCTGGAGCTATGTTAGCTAGTCGGGGATTATGCGACCTATGCGTTTATAAAATTAACAGAAAATTATTCGAATTTTTAAGATAAAATAATAATGCTTTATTAAGTATTGAAACAGGAAAAATATTACGTGATAATTGTTTAAAAATTATTAAATGTTCATATTTTAATCTCTTACATCTGCGTGTATGTATAAAATAGAACCGCAATGCCTGAATAATTCGCGAATGCCAACATGGTTAAACCATATTAACCTATAGCAATTTAATTTCCTTCAATTGAATAATTTTCCTTTTTACGGTAACACCAACATTACACATAAGTCTGAAGCTAATTAAGTGCTAAGCTGCCTTGTTATAACAATTTAATTATCAAAGTGGCCATTTTCGTTACATTTTCCGTATATATTCTTGACACATTTTCTGAAGATTGTTTATTGAGGAGACGAAAAAATTAATGGAATTGGGAAGAATTGAGAGAACTTATACAAATGGAGATGGATAAGGAGTTTCGAAACGAGGCTGCACAGATGATACTTTTTATAAATAATATTTGATAAAAAAATCTGTAATTTGATATCTCGTAATAAGAGTTGGATGGAGAAACGGAAAGGGAAGAGATCAATAATTAGGAAGGTTACCTTGGTTTTAACGGTTGTAACTGAAAGGTAGCGAGGGTGTACTCAAGTCAAGAACGAGGACAAAGAAGACACCTTAACTCGGAATAAAAGCAAGAGATGTGAGAGCGCCTCAGGCCACCAAAAATAAATCTCATGAAGCAATTCATTAATCTCTTCAGTCTCATCTCGAGTTCACTAGACAATCTTCTATATACTAAGCAACTGTAGTCGAAGTGGCGGAGAATGGAGGAAGTTACTAAAAGTTGACAGATACGTGGTAATGAATCAAGGTATTGAGTGCTGTTTCAGGATTGGGATGGATTTGAAAAATATGACTAGTCCCGATAGAGGTGTTATTAGAAACAACAGAGATTTTTAATATGACTGAGTTTTAGCTTTTAGACTGAATGGGAAAGTTAGTTGGGATGAAACCGGGGATTGTAGGAATGAAAATGAAAAGTTTTCTTTATTTATTTCCAAATCGTTTTCCAGTGTCCGTTGTTAAACATTTTCAAACTTGAAAGACTCAAGAATTGCAAAAGGATAGGTATTTTTGTAATTTTGCGTATAACTTATGTTTTGTAATTTTAAATTGTTTTTTACAATTACTATTTTTTATTAATAAAAAAGGACAACAATATCCTGCCGCCACTTTAAAACTATTAGATCCTGGAAGATCTCAAAATAGTATCATTTGAAAAATTAAAACAATTATACCAATTTTCAAAAGGACGAAAAATAAAATTTAAAATAGTTAACTCTTAAGTCTTACTTTAGATTCTTCCAGAGATTTTTCAATAGTTATCCTTTCTATTATTTTTTAAATTTCTATCCTCACTGTATTTTGTGGAGTATTTTTTAGATTTATTTTGACAAAATTATAATCTACAACAATCAAGGATAATACATATTCGTACTATTTTCACATTCATCTTTTAGGTGTGGAATATAAAACTCGATGTGGAAACGTTGATTGAAGTCAAGCACTTACCAACTTAATTCATTCTGTTATTACTTGTACTATTTAATTTATGTTTCAATAAACGTGTAAAGCCAAGTAAAATAATAGTTTGTTATATTTTCAAATACATTTTGGATTATATTACATTTTATAATGTATTCTTAATATATAAGCATTTAAAAATTGTAAAAATAAAAAATTTTACTTTTAAAGAGAATGGCTATTGGTTTGAATAGCTTTATGGGTTATTAACATGTTATTACAATATTTCTTTTTCATTTACGTGATGTTTTTTTTGTATATAAAAAAAAAAAAAAAATAAAAAAATAAAATTAATAAAAAATCCGAAAGATTTATTTGGAAAAATAGGAAAATTTTTTTTTGTTTTAAACTAATAAAATCAATAGCTATATACCATACACAGATCTTTTTAGTTTCTTTTTTATTTTATTTAAAATCGATTTTAATTGTCATTCATAATGTAAGAATTGAATACTACTTTTAATTTTAATTTTTATTATTTATGATAGTGTAAGTTGACAAGTTCAATGTATTTATCCTTTTGTGGATTAATAATGTAAGACAACTGCAACAGATGTGGCTTTTAATTCTTTTCTTCTTCTTTTTTTTTTTACCTCTGCTGATTTTATTTCTGTTTAGCTGAAAAATATTTATTATTTTAATATTAATTAAGTTATTTTTTCTTGTGCTTACTTAATGCTGTTAAAGATTAAAAAAATTAAATAACTGACATTCCTCTAGGGAAGAGATTTGAGAATGCCTCCCTTGCGAAAAGCCCTCCTCCCCTTAATAAAAATTAAGTAATTAAAAAAAAAAAAAAAAAAAAATCAATACATTAAAATGACAAAGTTCAAACATTTTTATTTTATTTCATTTTTTTTTACTGTCAATTTTATCACGGTAATAGAAACCATTTTTTTTTTTTTTTCTTGAAAAATCATTCTAAACATTTCATTTAATATTTCAATATTTTTTTATTCCTTTAGGGTTGTTCTTGGATGGGATAAGCGACGGTGTAGCAACAAAAATATATATTTATATATACACATATATGTTTTAAAAAATTTACGGAAAGATACCACTATCTTCGGTGAAATATGGTACCATGTCTTATATCGACTTATACTTTTTTTTCCACGGTGAATCAGACCTTGAGGAATGATTTAAGCGGAGAGTTAATGTTAACTTATTACGGGACGACTCACGCAAAACTAGAAGTTAAATGGGAAACAATTAAAAATTTATATCTTAAGTCAATATCTCCGCTTCGGATATTTCCGAAAATTCCGTGTTCTTTTCGGCTTTGGTCTCCTATATTTCACCATAGTTTTCACCTGAAACCATAATTTCCGTCTTTTTGGATATAGAAGTCATCTCAGGAATAAAATGATGCGACAGACTTTAAATTTTAAAAAGTAAGATTTCGAAATCCTATTAAAGTAGTTTTATCAGTATAGATTTTGTTTCTTCCTCTTGGTTAAATTTATCACTGACAGAAGGCGCGTCTTTCTGAAGTTTATATTGATTAGCGAACAGTCCCTTGAAATTAAATATATCTCGTTGGTTATTCTCGATAAAATTCCAGTAACTCCAACATTCCAACGAATGTCTTATCTGAGTTCATTAAACTCCAAACCTAAATTGGGATTGGTTGTCATGTTAAAGAGCTAAATAAATATTTCAAATAATCTTATTTATATGTATTTTGTAGTAGGAACAGAAAAACCGATCAGTTACAAGGAAAACTAAAGATTACTTTGCCTGACTGCAACGCCCTATCTCTCACAGATCAATATAAATTTTATTCCTTGCCTTACATTTTTACCTTAGTATAATTAGTGTTTTGAGGCAGATTGTAATGTTTACTGAATAAAAGGTTATTAAAATACACACAGACACACAGACACACACAGACACAGACACACACACACACACACACACACACACACACACACACACACACACACACACACACACACACACACACACACACACACACACACACACACACACACACATATATATATATATTAGTAAGCTACTATACTGATGTTTTTATATTTTTAGAACTGAAGATGTATGTTTAATATTCGATACTAGGATTCTAAAAAATAAAATTAATAAGTACAAGAGGGAGAGACAAAATTAAAAAATTAAAGATAAAGAAGATTCTTAAGATGAAATATTCTCAATCTTCTGATCCCCCTCCCACAAAAGATCTTGTATATTGCCCCCAAATGCATTGTTAATACCGAACGTTTTGTAACCTTATGAATGTCGCCTGATGTTATTACATCCCAAACCTTGATAATCCATTCACAAAATTAACATAATGTAGGTTTCCTTAGTCCTTCCAGCGAGAGTTAACTGATGATAATTGCTTAACAGTAAATCTTTATAAGCCGTTTTGTTAACAAGTAATAATAAAAAATAATATTTTTAAATAGTAAGTAAACGAGTTATCACTTATTATCAATATAAAGTTTAAAAAATCTCATATCACGGAAGTATAAACGAAGCCTATGAAGTTACTTAAAAATCTAGACTTTGGTTGAACACAAATTATCCTTGACCGATTCCGAATATAAGTGAACCATATTTTATAGGAGCTAATTCCTGAAAAAAAAACTCTTCCAATAGCAGATCTAATTCAATCATTTTTAATAATGTCCTATTTTTATGATTTCAAGTTGAAAAATTACATTGATTCACTGAAATAATAAGACGAGAGCTATAGACACGCGCCGCCAAACGTAGAATGGAAGGAGCCAGATAAGCACTATCAAGCCCTTCTTACCGTCTTGTGAAACGTCACCCTCCACTTGTTGACCGACACTCAACGTTTGTTCTTTATAACGCAGTCAGCTACTCTCAGAGAGTTGGAAAGTGCCAGTTGAGCGTCTATGGATAGCGAGTATTGACCTAGTTAAGGCTCAAATCTTTCACAAAACATTACACATTTGTTATATTATTATGATTGAAATAATACCTGCGCTAAATTCAAACATATGATTTATCTAATCATAAGATAGATTTCTAGCTGTGCAACTTTATAAAATTTGTATCTTCTACCGAATAGAATAGGATAGAAAAGAAAAATAATTTTATTCTGGAACGAAGTCCCTTAAGAATAACAAATAAATACAAATACTAACTTAAAAATATATAGAGGGAAATAAAAGAACACTCCACAAATGAAGTATGATATAAATTATTTCGTTACAATGTTTTTTTTTTAAATGCTTTAAATAACTTTATTTCCACTTACAATTAGTGGAATTTAAGCGTCACTTTAGATATGAATTAGGTACTGAAAATAGAGGTATTTATATGTTTTAAGAGATTTTCCTTGTCTGATATGAGGAGGAATAGAATTTCTGAGGTTGGAAGAGTGTAAGAGAAAGGAGCGTTGGGTTTTTCTGTATTCTATGGAATTGGGTATACAGGTCAGAAATATGGGATCTTATGTGCACTGAATTGACTGCTGATTTGGACTGAAGCAAATTATAACTATAAAGAAGGATGAAGAGTATTTATGATTTGGAAAAGGAATGTTCCAAGGAAATATTGTCTCCTCTATTACACGAAAGTGGGATAGAGCCAATTTTATTCCGAATAGAGATGGCAAACATAAGTGTTACAACATGGGAATATTAAAGTGAATACTCTTAGAAGGAATCATTTAAATATGTAAAACTACTACAGTGAAATGTAAAATATGACGTACTTATACACTAGTCAAATTATAGTTTTTCTAACAAAATTTAAGAAGTTTCTTTGGCTATGAATTTTTGAATTCAATTTTGGCTAAGAAAAGTGAAGAATTTTTTTTACTTTCGACACACCTATTCTCTATAAAAGGGGTTCCCTTAAATGGGCTAAACTGTTTTCCGCTAAACGTGCAAGTAAGAGCTTTATTAGACAGCGGAATAATGAATGAAGAGGAACAAGGTGGACTGAGTCTGCTCACGATAACATTTGTTTTAATGAATAGCTTTCCGGCTTGGATTGAAAGAGGGGATTTTGGGATTACTGGCATATGAGGGGGTGGATTTGCAGCTTGAAAATAGCTCCTCACACTACTAGTTAACTCCAGTACAACATAATGGGAGAGCGTCTACAATAAAACAGAATTCCAAACAAGGATTATTTTGGAGTGTGGAAAAGGCTTACAAATCCTCACGATTTGAGTTAAATTACAAAAGTTATTGTTTCTAATAGGGACCGGCATCGTAAGAAAAATATTTATATTCCATATCGTCGAATTTTGAGATCTGAATATCGATACATGATACATTAGTGGCCAAAAATATCGTTATATCGTGTCATATATTGATAGCCATCCCTAGTTTCTTACATCATTCATAATCGCAGATATGGCCAAAAGCAAAGTAATATGGACAAGCTAGTTTTAAATGTTAGTCATCTTCAGTTACAATAGCATACAAAGATTTGAAATGTCAGCAATATTTAATTAATAGCACCTTAGTTCTGTACAAATTTAACACAAGAATTTGAATCATAAGTAACTTACCTTGGATTGAGAAGGAAGAAGGAAGGCTGCACAGCACAAGGACTAACATCATATATTTATTCACTTTAAAAAAAATTGTTTTAATTATTTAATATTTATAATTAAATACTACGTCCCAATATTAACTATTTACAAAAATCAAAAGTTTTTTGTTTTAATCCAAAATTTAAAATAGTTGAACCATGTTGGTCTTATTCCCCTTGAACTAAAAACAATTTAGACTCTTTAAAAAAACAAAAAAAAAACAACAACAAAAACAGTGTATATGAACTGGAATATAATGACTGCGGAATCAATAATTATTGGAACATATATGTGCAAGCAATAATAAGACGTCAAATTCCAACTTCACTATGCATTTTTAAGAAAATAACTATAAATTAAAAAAAGACTCGGGAGTGAAAGATAAAACTGGTTATTTTTTATCGCATAAAAATTGTCTAAAATTGAATACTTATTTCCGAATCATTAGAAATAATGAAATCGATCAAAACCGATTTTTTACAGTCCTATTTTAAATTCGTTTCCAGTAGGAACAGAAAAACCTAAAAGACTGCCCATTTATCTGATAATTATATTTAGGGATCAAAATGTATCTTTTAGGATCCCTTTCATTTAACTAAACTCGATTCCGTGCACCACACTGGAATACGTCTCGCAACGGGAGTTTTTAGGACAAGTCCGCACTAAGCATTTGTGTCGAATCTGGTATTACGCCTCTGTTCTTCAGAAGACAAAAACTAGCAGTAAACTATATAAGCAAATTATACCCTCAAACCACTCACCCAGCTAGATTCTCTAGAAAATTTCAACAGCAGAATAATACCACATTACCATTGGCAGCAAGAATGATATCTACTGTTTCTATGTTAAAGTCTATCAAATTAAACTTAATTAAAACTGGCACACCTCCCTAGTCTTACATTCCACAAAAAATTAAACCTGAGTCTATCAAGATATCCCAAAGGAAATACAAAACCTGAAGTATACAGAAAACACTTCGACAATATCATATCCTCCTTACCTCAACATTTATTAATATTCACAAT
The DNA here is from genome assembly GCA_003667255.2 of Euschistus heros. Classification (NCBI taxonomy): domain Eukaryota; kingdom Metazoa; phylum Arthropoda; class Insecta; order Hemiptera; family Pentatomidae; genus Euschistus; species Euschistus heros. The sequence continues at coordinate 452,733 of RCWM02000009.1, forward strand.
ATTAATATTAATATTCACGGGTCCAAATCAGATACATCAACAGCATCTGCCTTTGTCACTCCACAAACAACACATAAGTGCAAGTTACACAAACTTTGCAATATTTATATTATAGTGGCTGATATTAATGCAATTGCCATGGCTCTACGATATTCCTTAAACTCGCCCATTGAATATGTTGTCCTGGTGTCGGATTCACTCAGCGCTTTGAGGTCTATGATGAACATGTATTCAGATCACATAGGAATACACTGCATTCTGGATCTCGTCAAGAAACTATACGAAGGAGGAAAATTGGTTTACTTCATCTGGTCACTAAGTCATATCGGTATAAGAGGTAATGATATGGCTAATAAAGCAACAAAAGAAGCTCTAGCCCTCCCAGGACCTGGCAAAACCTTTCTAACGGCACCAGGACTTGCACGCCCACTTAGAGAGAAGATATACCAAGAGTGGCAAGCATTGTGGGATCACAGCCCCACCTAGTAAAGGAAATAAAACCATGGAGCAGTTCCTTCCGCGATAATCGCAGAGAAGAAGTGATCCTAACGCGATTAGGAATTGGCTACTCCAGAGCAACACATCTTCCTTCACCTTATAACCAAAGAGGCTCCACCCAATTGTGAAATGTGTGGCAATTTTTTATCAATAAACCATATGATTACTGAATGCCCACACTACACCAAAAAGCTAGCCGAATCTGGAATACCTCGAAACATCTCAAAGGCGCTAGGCAACGACGAAAAAAATATTGAAAAAATAATAGCCCTCCTTTATAGAGAAAAGCTATATTACAAAATATAGATAAATTTCCATCAATAACAGACGAGCGTTGATGACCTATAAGTTTTACGCTCCAAAACTCTCAAATAAATAAATAAAAATTTAGCCACTTTAGGTGAGTATCAAGATGTTTGGTTCCTTATCTTACGTTTTTAGAAAAATATTGAATATAATCTATCTAACAAAAGGCTAATGTTTTGAATTTCTTGTTTGTTTTTAGAACTGACTATGAATGTTTTACATTTAAAATTTGTATTAAAATAAAAAAAAAACAATAGGTGAGGCAAATATCCATCAATCCTCACTGTATTGATATTTCTGTACCATCATGCGTACCTAAAGAAAAAACTTAGTTATTGGAAATACCTAAAGGATTCTTCTGGTAAGACCAATGAGTAATGGGTTCTGTTCTGTGTGGAAGTAAGTATAACAGTTATTCATTCAATCAAAATTTTGATTCTTTTTGACGTATATGGACTCACTGAATCGAACTTCAGGGGTTCATAAAACCATCCAGTTCACCTCGTATTCCATCCTTGCAATGTATGATTCTGCGGAAAAACCTTTATGTACCTTACTACGTCGCAAATAAACTTATATATAATGTTTCATAGCTAACTTGTCCCAAACCTAATACCTATCCTTTCATAATAAACTTCTTAACATCTCAAACTTGGGTATAATAGAGGGCTCTTAATTGCATTCTATATAATTTTCGATAACCCTCCAATGTGTCTGAAATGAAGATGGCTTCGGAACCGTCTAATATACAACGATTATTGAAGTGCTAAAGATGGTTAGTTGCTTTATAAATCATTGGCAAGTTATAATCATTTTCCTTTACAATTAGTAGATTTTTTTACAGCTTTAAATGGATTAGAAGAAAGGAATCATCAATTCCACATCAAATAGATCTTTTATTATTATCTTGCAAAAGACAATCAACAGCAAAATCATTAACACTGTAATGAAAAAAAAATCTGGGGGATTAGTGAAGGAGCGCTTCATTTTCTTGAAGTACCAGGTTCAAATCCCGGCTTGAAATGAATTGAAACAACCATATTATTCAAATCACCCGAAAATCCATTTCAACTCTCAAACAGCTCCTAAGTTTCCCCAAAGTCAATTTCAAGTACCCTCTCTCATTTCGACTAAAGTTGCTTAGTATATGAAGATTCGTCTGGTGAACTCGAAATGAAAGATATTAATGATTTGGTTTATACGATTCGTTTTTGTATTCTCCTGACGATCTCAAATATTTGGTATTCCGAGGAAACCTTATCTTATCGATGTAGTTCAGTAAAAGAAAATGGTTCAGTAAAAAAAAAAAATAATAAATAAAATAAAAAAAAAAAAAATAAATAAAAAAAAAAAACTCAATAAGAAAAGTTTTACCTCTAATCTTGCATCCCTGAACCCTACAGTAAGAGAATAGTGGGGGTGACAACCCTTAAAGTAAATTTTTATTTTTTAGTATCTATTTAAGTTAAGACATATTAATGAAATTCAAAATTTACGTTACTATTCATGATATTTTTTTCTAGAACTTTTGCGATGTTGGAAATGATGAAAATGAGAAGTTTATTATTTTGGGGTGAATTTTTACAGCATTCCCTAAAATGACAACTACCAAAAAATATATATCTTATTTGTTTATTGGTTAGCTATCACATGTTAAAATTACAAAAGGGTTGAATGGGTGAAACGTAGCTTAAAATATAAAATAAATAATAAAATAACATTAAACAATTCGATCATATGAAGTTTTGTATTTCATATGGTTTTTGTCTGATTAAATTTCAGAAAGGTTTCCACTAAAAGTGTGCCGTATCTCAACATCATAATTACATTACTGCACCTACTAATGATTTTGTAATTCTATAAATAAAAAATGTAACTCCTTTTTTAGATCTAAACTGACGAGGCCATCGGCTTCTGATCGACTTAAAATAAAAAATCCAACAGATCTTTATTTTCGGAGGCAGTAACCGTGAAGTTTTTAATTTTTTTTTTCTTCTTTCGAGAAGGGTAATCACCCATTGAATTTATGAATGAATCATGTCAATCAAAAAGAAATCTTACGGCTGTGACTTTAGATGCTCTCCTTCAAGGATTTATTAAACGAAGAATTTTTATTCGTTGACGTTGCTGTAGCCATTTTAGAAAAAAATCGATTTTTTTGCGATGTATTTCATCTACTCCGATATTTTAATCATTGTTTTTAAAAAAAAGACGAATCCTCTGAGTTTTAAAATCTTTTAGCTAATAATCTTAACCACATGTATTTATTGGGAAGAAGAATTGGCTGTACTAACACTTTATTGTGGTTTATAGCAAACTCACTTTTAAAATTGTACATAATGAAGATTGCTCTAAAAGTATCGGCTTCGGTAAACATCGGTTTATGGCGCCCGTTTTTTCTTCAGAGATTCCGGAAATTTGAAAATCTGTATCTCAGGCCCCGTTTAAGCTACAGAGCTTCCTTTAAATAAGCTAATAAACTAACGAATAAACGCATTAATTCATACTGCTATATGGACAATCAATTTGACTTTGAAGTGGCTTGAGGAAATGAATTTTATGGATCCACTCAATATTAACTAAGTTTGTTGCATATAACAACAAAGGAAATTTTTGGCAGCTGGTGCAAAATTCTGACAACACTGTATTCCATGTATACTAGGAACTGAGAAAATAGGATAATTTTAAAGCAGTTGTTAATTATTATAATATTTAAACCTTTACATTAAAATTGAAAAAAAAAAAAAAAAAATGTTACTATAGAAAGAGATGTTCTTATTTGCAAAAAAAAAGTTTTAAATAAAATGAGTTTACAATAAAAATTTTTGTTTATTAAAACTATATATTTTTTTTGTTTGTATAAATTAGTGTTAACTTCTTTGTCAAATTATGTTTGTCCATATATATCAATTGTTTACAATAGAAACCATTTGCCCATAATTCTTATTTCTGGCTCTTATTGCCAATTGAAGATAATTTGTTTTCAACTGTTGCTTGATATATCTCGGATATTTCTAGACCCAATTGACCACAACATCCTGTAATGCACATGTTTTTCTTTTCCACGGAAATTTTCTTTCTTTTATAAAATTATGATGCTTTGAGAGGTGAATCAAGAAGGGCCGGTCTCAAAATAAATTATGAAAAGACCAAATTGATGGCCATCGAGCAATTTAGACGAGACCCGACTTATTGCAACATGTCCGGTAAAAATAAGAATCTCGTGCCTGCTTTTATGCGAGCCGGGTCCTTACAGAAAGGTATAAATAGAAGAAGTTCAGAAGGAAATTGAGTTTATTTGCTCTTTGAGGCTCAATACAGGGAGGGTACTTTGCTACAAGAAACAACGTCATTACTTAAGTAGGTACTTAAACATTTATTAATACTGCCGTATTATTGGCTTTTAGATTATTATATATGTTTTTATGGATGTATAAGTCAAACTGTAAATAAATTAATTAATGTGAAGCAGTAAAACAGTGGAAAATGATCAGACAAACAGAATTAATCAAACTACTATATAGAGATAAAAAACACACACTTTGAATTCTTTTTCGTCCATTTTCTCATATACTTTAAGCAGGGAATATAAAATGTATTAGGATTACTAAGAATAAAATAACAAAATTTAAATTTCAAATTAATAAGGTTTAAATCTGTCGCTTGTGTTTATTTCGTCTTGCATTCGATGGGGTATTGGTCGAATGTAATTTTGAATAAATTCTTGAGGGATGTTTAAGTAAAACTGTAAAAAATCATGATTTACATATTATTATATTAATTATTAATTAACATTATTAATTTTTTTAAATTTGATTTAATTAATATTTTTAAGAACTCCAATAAGTCTCATAATTCCTAGTCAAATAATATGAGGACGTGAACACCTAAATCGGAATGAAGCTCAAGCCTAGAAAATTAAAAAAATCAATTGGGTGGAATTATTCGCCTGTCAGTAAATATATAAATAAAAGTATTGTTTTGAGATATAATCACATGGTTTGCCCTGAATTAAGGGTTCCCAACTTTATAGAAGCTGGTTGTACCTCAGGAAGGTCTCCTTTCTGCAAAGTCGATCCATGGCTTCACAGACTTCTGCCTACAAACAAACTCGAACTTACAAGGTTTATATATATATATATACTTTACAAATACGTACATCAAGCAAATGAGCTGATAACGATTACGATGACATGTAAAAACTTGAAAAGAATTACTCATCAGTAGCACTTCAATAAAATTTTACACTAGAAGATCTCTAGGCCATCTTCTTTTCAGACGCCTCGGAGGATTATAGGGAATGGAGTGGGAAGCAAGTTGAGAAACTAATGGATTTGAGTGGTTATGGAGCTTACTATGAAACGATAGGTATCTACCTATTTTGTTTGGTGGTTGTTTGGTTTGAGGTTTGGGCTAACTCATCAACATATGGAACATTAAGGTCATTATGGATAAGTTTATTGTTGACAAACTAAGAGGCATTTAGGATTTTTCGAAGGGTTTTGGATTGTAAGGATTGGATACGAGATGAATTGGATGGTTTAGTAGAGCCCCAAAGCTCAACTCCGTAGTCCAAATAGGTCTAATAACAGTCATGTAAATAAGTCTTTTGTAATGAATTGGGAGGTTTGATCGTTTGTCTAGTAAATGTTGAAGTAGCCTGTAATGACGAGCAGTTTCTTGTCGTTTTAGTCTTGCTTTCAAGGTTTAAAAACAACTAAACAAACCTTATTAATCTTTGTCATGATTAAAATTAGAAAAAACAAAATCTGCCACGCAATGATTTTTTTTTTTTTATTGTAACCTTTTATTATTTCTATTCGATTCCGTGCTGCCCAGTGTAGTTCAGACATTCTTAAAAAACATTCTCTAGTTTTGTCTCTTATGACCGCAACAGCTAAACAAATGTCCAGATGCTCTTTGTCCATGACTCCAGTGTAAGAAAGCAGGGAGGATGGATCCGGAACCACCCTTATCCCGTGCAGGTGACTGGATATAATCATGGCCAGTTCGTGAGGCGGAAACATGCCACTCCTTCTTTCCTTGGAAGTTCTTGAGGTATGCGCCCCCTGATAAATCTGTGATATTTTTCCCATTTTCCGCTTCGCTTCGTTTCAGGTCCAGTTTTGCTGCTGAGATTTTACCAAACGGCTAGCCGAATTGTAACACGTTGGAAAAGATAGCTGGCTGTTGTTTGTTTCGGATAATTTCCCAAGTCGCCTCTTCGTTTCCAAACAAACAGCGATGTCCTAGTATATTAGTAACATTCTTGAAAAAATGAATTCCTGATAGTGGTTTAATAACCAAACGGCTGAAACATTGTGCTGACCACTAAACATACCAAACATCATACTCAACAAACCAATATAATAAAGTACACTTCTATTCAAGGGTCAGACGTTCTCAGAATATGAGGGATTTTAGAATGGTGAGTAAGCGCACTTGTTATAGGCTTGTCTCAATAAGCTGAAATTCTTGCACATAACTCGGTTTAATATCGACATCCTTCAGCCATTGCTATGATTCAATCTGTTTTGGCTTACCTAGTTACTATAATGTTACAATAAATAGAAAACCATGTCAATAATATTGATGTGATATTTTAAAAAATCTCATGACGTAAGGACAGATTGGAATGTTTACTTGTTTTAAGGACGGTTTTCAAATATCTTTTACTGTAATTTTGACGTAATTTTCTTTTTGTGCAGAAAAAACTGCTTTTAATAAATAATACAATCTGCCACATCGAAGGTTAATTATAATTATATAATTAGATATTAATGAATACATTGATACAATGTGAACAATAAAAAACTATACTTGATATGAAATAAACTTTTAAAAAATAAAAAAGAGTTTAATAAAACTCAAATAATAAAATTAAAGAAATTAAAATACAGTGGAAAAAAATATAATCCATTAATAATTTTGTTTTTTAATTGTAAGCGAAGGTTAGGTAATGATGTTTTTGATGTTTTTTTTGTTGATCTTTGACTTTTTGTTCATTACGTAATAATTATATTTCTTATTCACACTTTGTTCTATATACAATTCCAGATACTTAAAATAAAAAAAAAATAATCGATGCGTAATGATTTCTGATGTCCCAAGTTCAATAAACAGAAGTTCGACTGTACTTTTAATTCTAATCGTATTCTGTTGTAAATGATGAATTCGAAAATTATATTTTTTAAATTTTCTTATTATATTTTATATAAACCCTAAAACTTATTTACCAATTTAACTAGCAAAAACCTACCTATTGCCGTAACAATTCAAGCAAGCAACTGATCAAACGTATCTTTTATCCGTATAATTAATTTTTTTTTTAAATGCAATGATCAGGTTTTCAGGTTAAGTACCTAAGGAAAAGCATTAGGTCACACCTATTTGTTATTAACTGTGTGGCAGTCAACGGCTGTGAGTCCGTGAGACTTGACGTTATGGGAACCGCTGGAGGGTATGATGTTATATAGAGTGCAATCTCAAGGGAACATCCAAGAATCCCCACTCCCAAAAGTTTCCCAATAACCCGAATTCCCATTTACGAAGGTCCCATGATACTGGGACCGTGTTATAGATGTTTTGGGAAATTCAATAAGTACAGAAAGGGAGAAGAAACCTTCTTTAGCAACAAGAAAACACTAAAAAGAAATTTAGCTAGTTCATAAATTAATTACGATCGATCAGAATACAAATATATATATATATATATATATATATATATATATATATATATATATATATATATATATATATATATTTATTACAGTATATTAAATTTCTTGACTTTACACATAAAAATAAATGACTTTGTCCTCTTTGACGGGAAAGGAAAAACTTATATATGGCTAATTTTATAAGTTTTATATTTTTATTTTTATGTAATTTTATGGATTTATACCCCTTTAAAATTTATTATTTGGCTTTCATAGAATTTTGATAATTTATTGTTAGTGGAGTTTACAGTAAGAGATCACTTCAATATTGTCAAGATTTCAAAATTCTAATAATTTAATCAACTGACGTTTCATTATTTAATTATTATTTTTGTAATAATAATGATTCTTTATGTAATTATAATCTATAGATAAGTGAAGTCTTTTAATTGTAAACGGAATTTTTTTTTGTTCTCCAATGATTATTAAAAATATCATCTTAGGGACATTTTGAGGGAATAAACTCATCATCTGGCACTCTTTGTACTCTTGATCTGTCAAATTCATATATATATATATGTTTAGTAAGGTTCTTGAGGTTCAGTCAATAAATAAAAACAACTATTTTGGCGATTGAAATAACTTGTATAACTTATTTAATTTTATTGTAACCTGTTTTTTTTTTTTACTTTAGGGTATGATTATGAGAACAATATAGTCTCGAAACGTTGCCAAAATCGTTGTTTTTATTTATTGACTGAACCTCAAGAACCTTACTAAACATTTAATAGTAACAGTCAAGACATTTATCCATATATATATATATATATATATATATATATATATATATATATATATATATATATATATATATATATAAATTATTTATTTATATTTATTTATTACAAAACAATCATGACATGACAATAACTTTTAAAGAGGTAGCACTTAAATAAAATCAACATTAGAAGGTCCCTAGGCCATCTTCTTTTTAGGGTCTTCTTATCTGAGGGTTATCAGGAACCGAGTGGGTAGTAATTTGGAAGACTATTGGATTCGAGTGGGTATGGAGCTTGTCATGGTATGATAGGTATCTCGTTTGGGCCAATTAAGTGACGTATGGGTCATTAGATCGTTATGGATAGTATTAATTTAAAAATATTAAATTGATTATATAACAATACAGTAAAAAAACTGTTAATAATCAAATTTTCTCTAAACTATGATTAAATGTTTTTAATTTATATTTGTATGTAAATTTACGATTGCCTTTCAAAGTCATTGAGAACATTTCTTAAATTAATGCCGCATGGAAACAATTTGCGCAGTAACAGAAAATCAGATATTCACCTCAACCTCAAAGAAGATTCATTAGAAATTATTTTTGAGATTTATAAGAAAATTAACAGTTGATTTACATTTATTTAAAAAAAAATTATCTTCGTAAGCGTATAACCTATTATGTTGATACGATGAGTTTTCTATTTTTTATAGAAAGGAATACTGTGAATTCGAAGAAATATTTCAGATCGGATCGAACAGGTTATTTGCAATTTAAATAAAGTATCCGGAATCGAGGAGTTTCAATCTTGAATGAGGGTTCCTTGTCGCTTGTCAGATTGAAATTGCAGTGAGCGGATCTGTTCTACAGGAATAAGCGGATAATTACTACAGAATGAGGGAGGGTTGTAGATTTACACGGAAAACAGGGTTTAATTCATTAATTGATTTCTGCTTTTTGGTATTAACAATAAATTATGAACGAAAATAATTTGAGGCTAAGACAGGGAGATTGTTTATTTGTTTTCGGGGTGGACCCTTATTACAAATTGAATCAGCCTAAAATTGAATTAACATTTTGTCATGGATGATAACTGATTGTTCGAAATACATTAATGAATGTGTTTTTACCATTACATAAATAGAACGCAATCGATAATCGCAATACATAGTCTTAAAATTAGATTAATAGCTTTGAGAATGCAACGCATTTCAAGTTTTACACTCATATTTTTTTTTTTGTGTACTTTACTGGTAGGGCTCCACCACACCATCCAATGTATCTTCAATCCATTCTTACAATTCAAAATTCTAAATGGTAAATTGCTTTATCGATAAAGATCTTACAAAGGGAGGACACAGTCTCTCAGGGATCTTTTTGGCTATTTCTTTGGAGGTTCTTGATAAAAAAAAATTTGATACGTATTTTGCCGTTCCAACTGATGGGGCAAGAGAAAAAATGAAATAGCATTAAAATAATTTATTTTATATCTCGAGTTTACAAAATGACATATAGACGATTCTTGCACATTTATTTTAAAGTGCATATGTAAGGAAAAACACAGCCCCTTCAAAGATTTTGGTTTAGGTTAATTAATTTCTAAAAAAAAAAATATTAGACCTTCTAGCAAACTACCTTTATAAGTTTTTTCTCACGAAAAATGACGTCAGATTCTAATTTAGAACCCTTTAAATAAGAAATTTTATCCAAAAATAAAAATAACAAAAATCTTAACCCTCAAAATTTGCCTAAACTAATGGTAAGAAATCTTTTTTTTTTTTTTTTTTTTTTTTTAAATTGCAAAATCTTAAATTACGGTTAGACGGTTAAACGTATAAATTTCATGTTTTGACCCAAAATATAGGGTGGTAATACGTTTGAAGCATCGTTGGTTTAATAAATAGATTATTGATTTTCTAACTTTTCAAATAGGTTTTTGTTCATCGAATTTTGCACTTATATACATCAAATGAAAGCTGAGGCTCTCCTGTTTTCAGCGATACCAATCAAGTTGAATTTGTTTAAAGTAATAATAAACGATTTAGTTACCAATTATTGTTTTAAAAATTTCATCCCCCTTAAAGAGGGTGAAAAACAGATATTTTTTGTTTTTATAGAATAAATGTTTTTCAATTGTTTTGAGGCTGCTGAATTAGAATCTAACATCATTTTTTGTGCAAAATAAATCAATAAAGATAGTTTGCTTGAAGATCGAATCATTTTTCTAGAATTTAAATAACCTTAAGTATTGTAACTCGAGGTACAAACTAAGTAAGTTTAATTTTTTTTTTTTTTTTTTTTTTTTTTTTTTTTTTCTAGGGCCCATTAGTTGGATCGGCAAAATACCGGTCGGATATTTTTTGACTAGGAACCTCCAAAAAAATTGCCATTAAGATCCGCTGGAGACTGAGTGTGTCCTCCCCTTGTTAGCTCAAACCAGATAACTATCCTTTTATAGCATACTCCATAACCATTCAAATCCACAAGTATCCCAACCCGGTTCCCAGTCTATTCCAGATAACCCTCCGAAGCGTCTGATAAGAAGTTAGCGTAAGGACCTTATAATATAGAACTTATTGAAGTGCTACCTTTGAGCAGTTGCCTTACAAACAATTGACATGATTCTACGAGCGTTATCATCTCGTTTACTAGATGTATATGATTTTATTTTGTATAATGTTGTAAATTTCAGTAAATAGGTAAACGAAATAAAAGGAAAAAATTTTTTCATTTTAGACGCCTCAGAGGGTTACCAGGAATCGATTGAGAAGTATGTTGGGAGACTAGTCGATTCTAGTGGGTATCTTGTCAGGGAAGAATAGGTATTTGGTTTGGGCCAAATTGCAACATATTGGATATTTAGATCATTACGGATAAGTTTATTTGTGACATAATAAAGACAATTGAGGATTTTACGAAGATCTCATGATTCTAAGGATGGGAAACGCAAGGAACTGGAAATTTTAGTGGAGCCCTAAAGCTCTACACCGTATGCCCAAATTTCATCATACTGTCATGTAAATAAGTCTTGTGTAATTAATCGGGAGTTTTGAACGCTTGTATAGAAAATTCGAAGAAATGTTTCTGATAATAAAAGTGTATTTGACTCTTAAAATGAATGGAGAAGAAGACAGTTAGGGATGCATTCAAACAAAAACAATAGGTCCAAGTAATAATACTGTAATTGTGTACTATAATTTTCAGTCAGTCATTGTCCGTCTCCTCTCCAGTGTGGTTCGGTTGTTTTTGTTGTTCATTTTAGCCCTGAAGAAGACCTGCATGGCAGGTCAAAACGTAGGCACTCAATTATAGTATTTGTACTTGGGCGTGTTGTTTCTGTTTCACAGCATGCCTGATTATCTTTTTCTCCAAATCTTTCAGGTGTTGGGGTAGTCGAAACAACGAGCGGTTAATTGTCGTTTATAACCCGCCATCATATTTAAAAATAAAAATGATTTAAATGTATCTCTAAACCACAGAATCTAATACATTTTATATATTGTTTTTATAATTGAAGTGTTGAGTACTACCATTGGGTATTTTCTCTATAAGTCACTGTCATTTCATTTTATCATTACTATAGATTTACTATATTATAGTGCCATTGTAAATTTCGATGATTAAAAAAAAAAAAAAAAAAAAAAGTGTTATATAAATCCAAAAAATAAATTAAATATATATTTAGATATTTAATTTAGAAATTCTCATTCACGGGATAGTATTTAGACCTATTTTAGAGAAACGGAGTTGAGCTTTGCTCTAATAAGCCGTACTATTCATCTCGCTTCCATTCCTGTACTATAATATCCTTTAATAATATTGCACTAATCTCTGTTGAACAGATCCGCTACCTAGCACTGGACAGAAGTCCCACTTTGAATCCATAGAAAGGATCTATTTCAACATTTTCTAGACCAACGCTCCTACATATTATACTTTTATAATATTCTTTACTCGTCCAAATTAATCAGATCTATTTAGGCATAGGAAGTAGACCTTTGGGGCTCCAATACACCATCCTATTTATCGCGTTTCCATCCCTAAAATTCCAAAATTCTACGTAAAATCCTCAATGCTCCTTATTATGCCACAAATAAACATATCCACAATGATATCAGTATCCCATATGTTGCTGAATTGACCCAAACTAGATACCAATCCTTCCTTCATATGCTCCATGCCGACTTTATACTCTAGTCTCGCAACATATAATATATAAAAATAACTTCATTCCCTCCCACTAGAAATGAATCACTACATATCCACTTCCCACTCAATTCCCACTATCCTAGGCGTCTGAAAAAGATATCGCTTTGGGATCTTTTAATATAGAACTTTTACTGAAACACTACCAAAGAGTAATTGTTGCTATCTTCCCTCGTATGTATTTAATGTATTTATTTTATTTAAGAAGATGATCCGGGATGCAGTCAAGGAAAAAGGAAAAAAAAAACGTCCTAGTAAAAAACCTTTATGGAGTGCTGACGTTTCAACCTGCATTGGAGCCTCCGACAGTAATCGATCGTCTCCTCACATAACTGGTCAGATCTCCCTGAAGAAGATCTCCTGGGCCGAAACGTCGGCACTCCATAAAAAGTTTATTTTTAGAACTGTTTTTTTTTTCTTTCTCCTTGACTGCATCCCTAACCATCTTCTTCTTATATTACTTAATAGCCAACCATATATTTCTTATTATTTATTTTACACAGTAATAAACATTAATAAATAAATATTAATATTTCTATTGTTTTCTTTTATTTGTAGATTAAAACTATGGACAAGTCATTTCCAGGTAAAAAATATACTTCTTATTTAAAATTATTTCCTATTTTAAATGATAGTTCTTACTAACTAAAATTCTTTCGTTTCTTTCCTAAACTTCTTCGAAACAATCACCGATTTGTAATATACCATACATGTATATGTTATTACTCTTTCTATTCTGTTAAACGTTTCATACTAAATAATAATAATTTTTTGAATATTTAGGTATTAAGTGCAACTATTTTTTTTTTTTTTTTTAAATACCAGTATCACAATTAAGGTTTTTTTTTTTATTCAAATTAAAATTGTTTAAATTAAAGTGACATAGTGCCTTTTGCTAAAACATATTTTTGTAATATGCATTTTATAATTTACACTTACATTTAATCTTTATCGATTTTTTCTGTGAAAATCTATCCTAAGTCTTTTCCATTACTTATATTCAATTCTATTTACAAATAGAATTGCAGTAATTCTTAACCTGGTTAAAATTGGGATGATTAGCTAGTTTGAGATAACGTAAAAGCACAATTAGACATCAAATTTTTCATATTAATGAATGAGTTAGTAATGCAGATGGACAGAGACTATTAAAAAACTTTTGTGGATAATGGCCTGCATTATCCATCTAAAGGCCCATGAATCATATTTTTACACACTTATGTGTATATGGAAATAAATGATTTCTTTGTGTATGCATTTGTTTTCTGTTTAAATTTCAATAAGTAATGAAATATGATATTCCCATATAGTAATATCGTTATATAATGTATTTCAATTTTTAGCGTAAAGAGTGAAAACAAACGCATCTCATTGTATCTAAATAAAGTAAATTTAAAGCAAATATATTGCAAATCTTGATTACGTGATATAATTTATTTGTTCAATAAAATCTAACTATGAATATAGACTTCTCAATTTAAAAAAAACACTTATATAAAAAATAAAAATTCCAATAAATGTAATTGAAGTTGGTATTATTACTTCACAGCACCCTTAGTAATATGAAGGGCAGCAGCTGGGGGATATCGAGCAACAGCCCTCATTGGATTTATTTATTTTTTTACTTCTTAGAAAAAAAAAGTTTGACACCTAATGTTGAAGACTAAACGTTTCGGTAATTAAAGATAACCATTCAATTATTTTTTTTATTTTTTTATTTTTTTTTCCCAGGAATACCAATTTTCAACAATAATTTTTTTTTTTACGATCAATGTTTTGTACCACTTAAAATATCGGCTATAGAAAATTAGGAATTGGCATACAATTTTTAAAAAATGTTCATCAAGTTTTGTTTTATTTTTTATAGTGATAAGGATTTAAAGATCGTTCTCATTATCTTTTAAATATTCAGTTTTTTTTATTTTCTTGAGTCCTTCTTGTTACTTGTGGAATCACCGTCAGTTGCAATTAATGACTTCTGGCGCGGTCTTATCGGTCCGAATTTTTAACTTCCGTACAAATTGTAATTTTTTTTGTGATCGGTCCGAGTTGTAAAAAAATATATATTGATTTTTTTAATAAAAAAATTATAACTCAGTTGTATATATTTTCAAATTTCCACAGTTAGATAAAATTTGATGTTTAGGATGTAAATCTATGACTAACTATGAATAAACAATGTAAAACTACTAACTCAAAAAAAAAAAGAATGGTTCGATGAGGAATGTCAAATAGCAACCGAATCCAAAACAAATCCTATCAATTAGTGATATAACGAAAACAAACTTGAAGATCCGTGGAGGAGTATAGAATAAAAAGAATAATTGAAAAAGGAAATACATAGAAAGAAAAAACGAGATTGGCAGAATAAAGAACTGAAAGATATTGAAGAGCATATGAATGCGAATGAAACAAGAAAATTCTATAAAAAAGTAAATGAAGGTAGGAAGCCATTTCAACCTAAGACAATCATGTGTAGGGATACGGATGGGAATTTTTGTCGGATAAGAGGAGTGTTTTGGAGAATTGGAAGGGACACTTTGATGCTCTTCTTAACAAGGGACTAGATACTAGGCGGCAGTACACTACCCATGAAACTAATGCGAGTGATGCTGGAGAACCCGAACCGCCAGATGAAGATGACATTCTGGACGCCATGGAAAGGTAATAAGGCACCAGTGTATGATAACCTACAGGCGAAACTATACAATAATGGTGGTAATAAACTAGTAAAAGCTCCCCTAGACATGTTTTTGACGGTTTAAACCTAGGAATGAATGCTTGAAGAATGGTGTGTCACTATGATCTACCCTGTTTATAAGAAAGGCGATTCACTGGAATGCAACAACTATAGGGGAATATCATTGCTTCCATATATTTATAAAATCTTGGCCAGCATCATGTATCAGAGGCTATTGCCGTATGCAGAAAGAGCGTAGGGAGTGTATCAGCCGGGCTTTAGAGTGGGCATGTCAACGATAGACCAGACTTTATCGCTGCGTACAATTCTGGAGAAATGAATATAAAATAACGCCGCACCATCTGTTTATTGATTTTGAAGCTGTAGTATTCCTAGACCAGCCCTTTATAGTGCCCTATTAGAAATTGATGTCCCACCAAAATTGATCCGTCTAATCAAGATGACAATGCAATGTGTGGTGAACAAACATGGGGAGATCTCAAAACGGCTAACAACAAAACGAGGAGTTAGACAGGGAGACAGCCTGGCATGTCTTCTCTTCAATATTGCACTAAATATGGCAATACGCATTTCAGGGATTTAAGACGGTGGTACAATATTCAACAGGAGTATTCAGCTTGCCGAAGACATCGATTTAATTGGTAGATGCAGTGAAAGGGGCATTAATTAGTTTAGAAAGATCTACACGTCAAATGTTTCTGAAAAAAAAACGAAGTATATGTGCACTGGTGCAGAACAAGCGAATGGAATCACTGTCTCCGGCTACACGTTTGAAGCAGTTGACAAGTTTAAATACCTTGGAGGCCAGGTAGATCGCAACAATGACATGCAATCTGAGATAAAAAGAAGATTAGTTGCGGCTAATAGGTGTTATTTTGGCCTACTAAAATTTATGAGAAGCAGATTGATATCTCGTAGCTCCAAAATCAGAATATATATAAAAAAGGATAAGCCCCCTTCTGACCAATGCCCCGGAATGTTGGACCATAACCAAAGCTGATGAGCTAAGTCTCCTAAGATTTAATAGAAACAATTTTGGCCCTATTCGAGATGGAGAACTTAAAAGTAGAGAAAATATGGAGACAAAGGTCAAACAATGAATTTTCTCAGCTTTATAAGAATATAGATGTTGTTCGGCATATAAAAGTCGGTAGGCTTCGGTGGGCGGGCCATAAGGCCAGGATGTCTGAAGAGGAGATCCCAAAAAAGTTATTGGAAGACAAGATCCACTGCAAGCGCATAGTGGGTAGACCCAGGACCAGATGGAGTGATGGTGTATTAAATGATGCAAGGTCCCTTCTGGGTGTAACAAATTGGAAACGGCGGCGCAAAATAGAGACAGATGGCGGATTATGTTAGAGGAGGCCAAGACTCAGTAATGGGTTGTAGCGCCAAGAAGGAGGAGGAGGAAATAACTCACCTTTAAATTATCTTTATATGGCAACGAATTCATGGAGAAAAAGTTGGCAAATGCTCTTATCACAAGAAAAATTTCGTTAGGTACCTTGGAACTGTAGGCTCGGAACAAGGAAACGAAATTATTTTCATCTTTAACCAATTTTTGTTTTGGAACCATCTTTTGCAAGAACCCTACATTATCAAACTATATCTCTTAATTTATAATAAAAGTTCTTTTCACCGTAGCTATTTTGTTGTTATTGAAAGATTTGACCATTTGCCTAAAATCGGTGGTGATCTGTGTGTATGTTGGAATTTAGAAAATGAACTTAATGTTTTTATGCGGCCATTTTGATTCATAAAATGTTGATTTAAAAAAAAAAAAAACTATACACTACTTTCAGTTACACTTACATCAAGATATCTTTTATGTTCTAGATGAAATGTAAGGTATATACTGTGAGCAGTTAATAGATTTTTCACGGTATAAGTTTTTTATGAGTTTATATTCTTTGTTCTTTATTATGTTTCTTACATATACCAAAGGAACATTTCTTTAAGTTTTATTTTTATCTTGCCATCTTTCATTTTTTAATTATTCTTTCTTGTAGATACGGTAAAATGAATGCCAAATTAGTATTATTTCTTAAAGCCAACAAGTTGCAGATTGTTGTAATATTCTAAATAAAATGTTTAAGGGAATTATTATCCTTTGTATGAGTATATAAATATATACATATATATATATATATATATATATATATATATATATATATATATATATATATACATATAAAACAATTGACCTATTATTGGCGATGGGATATTTGATCTCTTACACATAATAAGTCTCATAATGTCTTGTTCCTTGGGGAACCCTTAGATTACAACAAGAATAATGGAAAGTTCCATTATGTCCTCAATGTAACATTTACTTACCATACTTTTTGTAATTATTGTTATATAATATAGCATTTATCTTATTTAATAAAAAAAATAACCATTTAAATAAAAATTTATTCACATTACAAGGAATCAAATAAATAATAAAAAACATTATTATTTATTCAAGGAATAATAATATATTTTGGACAAGAAACAAACAAAAAAATTAAATATTACTGATTATTCTTTGTCATCTTTTTTTAAATATTAATCTGTTCTGATTAATAATATATATTATGTAATAAATTGAATTATTAAAATGTTGAAATGAGTTTCGACAATATTTTTAATTAAAGCATCATTTCTAGAACGGCGGAAAAAAACATTTCAGTAGAATTCAGAAAATAACTGGAAACTAAATTAAATGAAAAGCTTTTCTAAAAATTATAAAAAGCACCACTTGTAAACAATTATCTCTAACTTGAATCGAAATAATTATCTTTCAAACAAACACTTAAAGCATGGTTCCAATTATTGAAAATGAGTTCTCATTTTCAAATTATAAAATACCAGGTAAAAATAGAATCTTATGTGTTTGCTATGTAATTAAAATAAATTAAAATTAACTTCATCATTCAAAAAAAGTTTTTTAATATTAACGAAAAATTTGTAAACCTTCGAGTATACACCAGATTTTGATTCCTCATACAAAAAAAAACACTAAAATTTAAATTTTCATCGATATATATATATATATATATATATATATATATATATATATATATATTTTTTTTTTTTTTTTTTTTTTTTTTTTCCCTAAGGTGTTTCGAGAAGGGTTAATATTTTTAGGGCATGAATTAACGTTTCATTTTGAGGCGTACCCTCCTTCGTATACAATTGTAAATTTTAATATTACATAAAAAAAATTGAGGCTCAGTATCTTGCACATACTGTAAGAATTCGATGTTTGTTGGATCGCTATGGAAATAAGATGTTCCTTTTTATTCATAAGATATATATATCATTTCAAAAAATCTTTGTAAAATATGTGTCTGAAAAATTAACCTAAATAAAATTAAACTTCGAAGTTTTTTGCTAATAACTTACGTCCTAAAACACATAGGACCACTATGTGGTGAAGACGGTGCTAGGATGGGTCGGGATATCAACTGTACACATCTTGTAGAGGATGGCACTTAGGATACTACCTTGAGGAACATCGGTACTTTGGATAAAGAGGGAAGAATAGGAAAAGTTATAATTAACACTGAAGTTTCTATTACTGGGATAGGAGCGGATAAGAAGAAAGTAGGTAGAAGGAAGGAATTCAGAGTTTTTGTTAAGCAGCCCCAAAGTAATAATAAACTGAAATGAAGAAAAACAAATTTGAATACAATCGTACAATATATACAAGCATCCCAGGGAACCCCAAACCAAGCTAGTCCCTCGAATAATTCCGGTCCCAAGAGGTCTCATCGCTGCTCTTTCAGCTGCTTCACTAGTGTCAGAATATAATGGAGTCTGAGTGGGAGTCTCTATGACACATTCACTTCTCTTAC
This sequence comes from Euschistus heros, assembly GCA_003667255.2. Taxonomy (NCBI): domain Eukaryota; kingdom Metazoa; phylum Arthropoda; class Insecta; order Hemiptera; family Pentatomidae; genus Euschistus; species Euschistus heros. The sequence goes on from RCWM02000009.1 coordinate 471,726, forward strand.
TAATATTAATTAACAAAAAGGAAGATAAATATGTGCAAACACATAACAAAATTTTCAGCGCGTCGGACATTCATTTTAATATGTAAGCTGATACCAAACCCTTCGTTTTTCTTAGAGATCAAAAATTAGCACGCTTATAATTTTTTAACGTGAATACTTATTAATTATTTAACGTAAATTTCGCGAATTCAATTTTTCAGACTTCATTCTTTGATAAATGGTTGTGTCACTTATAAAAAAATCATTTGAATGACCTAGAGTTGAAGGAAGGTCTATCTACTTATACACTTTTGACCTTGCTTTGCAGTTCCTTCAAGGTTGTTGCTTGTCGGGATTATTGTTGCAAAGAAGAATAGCTAGGCTATAAAATTAAATGAAATAGCCTAGTAGCATTATGCACAAACCATTAAACACTTAGCTAGAGCTGGGCAGGCAGGCAACCTCCTCACTGTGGACTAAAAGGTCTTCCTCGGGAACAAGCTTTGTATTTTAGACCTGTTCCTGTCTTCTGTTTAAACATCTCCTCTATGACCTTAATTAATTAATAATTGTTCCTACAGTTTTACTGTTATTTTTCTTATATACACTGACAGGCAAAAAGAAAGAAGAAACCTATGTTATTTTTTTTACTTTCAAGCTAAAATTTCATAGTTTTTTTAGGATGTTACGTCACCATGTATTTTAACTAGCGCAAATAAAACATATTATTACTTCGGATTATTTAAAAAAATAATTAAATATAAGCCAGAAGTATTTTAAAAATATATATTAGGCATTTACAAATCTACAAAAATTTTAATTAGCAAGATTCATATTCTTCTATTTACATCGTGTATTCAATCAGGTATAGGTCTAATGTGATATTGAATAAATTATCGATGGATAAGCTCCATTTAGCTAAAACTATAATAAATCATATTAATTTTTATATATATATATATATATATATATATATATATATATATATTATCATGTGTTTATTTAATTTAAAATTTGTTTTTTTTTTAAATCTATTTATAGAGACTTACAACTATATGCAATATAAAAACATAATATATCACGTAAATGTCATAATAATGCTAAAAATGACACGTCAGTTGTTTTTAAAGCAACTACCCATTGGCAGCACTTATAAAGGTTCTATATAATTAAGTACTATATTAGAAGGTCTTGAGGCCGTCCCTTTTTCAGGGGCCTCGGAGGCTTATCTGGAATGGAACGAAAAGCAAGTTGTGATACTAATGGATTTGAATGATTGTGGAGTAAGCTATGAAAGGATAGATATCTGGTTTGAGCTATGTCAGAAACCTAAGGTATATTAAGGTCTTTGTGGATAAGTTTGTTTGTGACGAAGTAAGGCACATTGGGGATTTTTTTTAAAGATTTTGGATTGTAAGGATTGGATACGAGATGAATTGGAAGGTTTAGTAAAGCTCCAAAGCTTAGTTATATATATTATAAATATATTTATTTATGTATTTACTTATTTTTTATTCATATTTTTCACTTACATTTATATTTTATACGATTTATGAATAGCATAGTTCTTTTCTGTGTTTTTTTTTTCAATTATTTTTTCTTTCTTTTATTGTACATAGTGTATGAATGTAATCATGAAATCGTCTATATTACTTATTGCCCTCATATGTGGCAGATTGTAATAATTACTCAATGATGTTTAAAAAAAACAAAAACATTTATGTAAATGAGTCTTATGTTGGATGGTTATGTTGAATTGGAAGGTTTGAAGGTTTGGCAAGTAAATGTTGAAGTAGTCGTAAAGGACGGGTAGTTTCTGGTCGTTTTAGTCTCGTATTAGTGGAATTATCATGAAAGGATACTGTAGGAGAGGAATTCGTAGTTTTACAAGGTTCGTAAGGGCAAAGGTTTTTAACTTAATGTTTTTAATAATTATAATTTTTCATAAACCATGGCTAAGGAATATGGAGTTTGGATTCAGCGATGTCAGTTTATAATAGAATACATTAAAGAAATGTGAAGAATAGGGAACATAAAGAAACATTTCTAAAGCCTTTTCAGCAAATAACTAGTTAGCACTTGTATTCTAAATATTCTATATCAGAATTTTTTGAATACATTTCTTTTTATATACCTCAGAAGAATATCATAAATAGAGTGAGAAGCGTTGAGAAACTAAAGTATTTCAGTTGATATCGAGAATCGATTTTTATGTATTTACACTTCACTAATAAAAAGTAATTAATAAAGATTTCTGTAAATAATTACTTTTTACGTAAATAAATAAATGTTCTTATATTATGATTCTTTTTTATTAACTGCTAAATTTTACTCATTGAGTAGTTAAAGCCATCACGGTTAGCAGTTAATTTAAAAAGTTTTACTCTTTGATATTGAGGGAGATGAGAACCTGTTATTACGTCTGTTATTTTTTAATTTAAATGCCATTTAGCAATTGATAAAAGGAAATGACAGTTAAACAATAACAGATCGCTAATGAGCAGCCCATCTCTCTCTGTTAGCTACTTCCTCCCAATGCCTTTTTATTTCAATCCTAAACAATTCGCTTAGGTGGAAAAGAATTATATATTTATTCAGCTAAAATGTCAAAGCAATAATAAATTGTTTGTGTTTTTAAAGGATAACAATGGTTAATAAATTCTATTTACAAAACAATAAAGGGTTAAAAAATAGATAGTTACAATGATGATTTCTTCTTTTTTTAAATTATTTATTAAAAAAAAAAGATATTCGGTCTGATTCAAACAGAAACAGTCTATGAATGCACTTACGTAATAAAACATATTTTTTAATATTTTAACTGTATACCTTTTAAAGTTAATCATAACTCTTCCTATTCCTCTCTCTTTACCCAATCTGCAGGTGTTCCTCAAGGAAGTATCCTCGGTCCAATCCTTTACACGGTGTATACAGCTGACATCCCGACTAATCCTAGCACCATCCTCACCACGCATGCTGATGACGCTTGTGTGTTATCAGTAAACAATGATCTCTTCATTGCTTCCCAGACACTCCAATCCCATATAATAAACCTTCAAGAATGGTGTCAAAGATGGAGAATCAAAGTCAATCCAAGTAAATGCCATCAAATAACCTTTAGCCTTCGTCGTAAACATACGACTTCCTGTCCTACAGCATCCTTTAATGGTGTTCCACTAATCCCCGTTGACCAAATCCGCTACCTAGGACTCCATCATGACAAACGTCTTACTTGGAATCCACATACAAGACTAAAACGATAAGAAACTGCTCGTCGTTTTCGACTATTTCAACATTTACTTGACAAACTTTCAAACCTTCCACTTAATTTCAAGAGACTCATTTACATGACAGTAATTAGACCGATTTGGACGTACGGAGTTGAGCTTTGGGGCTCCACTATGCCATCCAATTCATCTCGTATCCAATCCTTACAACCCGAAATCCTTAGAAAAATCCTAAATGCCCCTTACTTCGTCACAAACAAACTTATACACAAAGATCTTAATATACCTTACTTTTCTGGCTTAGCTCAAACCAGATATCTATTCTTTCATAGCAAACTCCACAACCATTCAAATCCATTAGTGTCACAACTTGCTTCTCAATCCATTCCAGATAACCCTCCGAGGCGCCTGAAAAGAAGATGGCCTCGGGACATTCTAATGTCCTTGGGAAGAACTACTCACTAATACACACTTCTATAAAAGTTCTACATTGGAAGCTTCTTGCCAATTTTCACTTCAGACACCTCGGAAGGTTATCTGGAATAGAAGATGTAAGATGTAAAGCAATTCGCGATACTCGTGGATTTAAATGGCTATGGAGTTTATTATGAAAGGATAGGTATCTGGTTTGGGCTAAATAAGCAACATATGTAACATTAAGATGTTTATGAATAAGTTTGTTTGTGGCATAATAAGCAGCGTTAAGGATTTTACGATGGATTTTGGATTGTAAGGTTTGGACAAGAGATGAATGAAAGGTTTAGTGGATCTTAAAAGCTCAACTCCATAATTCCAAAAAGGTCTAATTATTGTCATATAAATGAGTCTTCTGTAATTTATTGGAAGCTTTGAACGTTTGTCTACTAAATTTTGAAGTAGTCTATATCGACGAGCTGTTTCTTGTCGTTTTAGTCTTGTATGTGGGATCCAAGGAAGTCGTTCAGAGGAGTCATATTTTTTCAAATTATTTTTTTTTTTTTTGGATAAAAGAATGATTTGGTCTGATTCAAAGAAAAACAGTTGGTGCATGCACTTCATAGGTAATACAACTTAAAAGTTCCTATGAGAATACAATAGAATCATATACATTTTTAATAACTAAAGTTTCAAAGCTATAATGAATCCTTCGTATTTCTTAAGAAGGTCAATTATTTTGATTTTAAAAAGAAGAATGGGTACTTCTAAACTTCCTGTCCTTTTTTTTTATTATTTTTTTTTTTTTTTTTTTTTTTTTTTTTGTATTAAAGGAAGATTCAGTCTGATTCAAATAAAAACAGTTGGTGCTTGCAATTACTAATAATATAAGAAAAAAATACCTATGAGAAGCCTTAGCTCAGAAAAAAGAATGGAAATTTCCATAAATTTTTCCTCTACATTGGCACATTTAGCTTAATATATCTTGAAGTTTAGCTTCAAATTCGTACCTTAAATGTGTTTACTAAAGGTTTACATTATATATTTGAAAAAAAAAAAATCATTTAAAATAAAAATAATTCCATTAACCAATATGTCAATTATACAGGTAACAAATATTGATATATTTGGTTGTCAAATAAACAATGAAATTGCTTCGGTGCAATAGAATTTCATTTATTTTTTCCATCTAAAGTTTCAAAGCTATTATGAATTGTTCGTGTTTCTAAAGGACGACAATGGTTAATGAATTCGATTTAAAAAAGAAGAAAGGGAATGAAAAAAGAGAGTTACAATGATGATTTCTTTTCTTTTAAATTTACTTTCTTTTTTTTTTTTTTTTAAAGAAAGATTTCAATGCGAAGAAAAGCAAAAACACGGCGAATCGCTCTCCCTCTAGCGGGGTTATTTATAGAACTTTAATACACCGTGTTCCGACCCCCCCCCCCCCCCCCCCCTCTCGTCCACAGAACAACGAGTAATAATCGATTCAACATCGGAATAAGCACAGAGTTAATACTGTAACAGATTAAGGTTGATGAGATTTTTTTTTTTTTTCCTCGGTCGCCTTTTGGGAACCCCCACCAACGGATGCAATGATCCACTAATGGAAGGGAGAAAGGGAGGAAGGGAGGAAGGGAGGAAGTAAGGAGAGCAGCTGGGGCAGCCCGGCCTCTATCGACCAGCCCCCCCCCCCCCCCCCCCCCCCCCGCTGCCAAAACCGTCCGCACCGAACATTCTCTGGACGTCTTAGTTATTGTCGGCCCCGTTAATTAATTCCAAGTATCTATATTAATTGGCTCGGTTAATTCCGTCTACGGTGCGATAACCGGTGAAGGGGTCGATACCTCGTCCATTCATAAGCATGGATATTAATTTGTTTTTTAAATATTTTATTTTAAAACAGTGTCAGAAAAAAAGATCGAAAATTTTCTTACATGTGCCTACTACGGGTACCTTTACTATAATAACTTAAATAAAAAAAAAAATGTATTTTTTTAAGGAAAGGCTGAATATTACTAATCTGAATAATTTTAAATAGATAATAAAATTAAATTGGAAAGTTTCATTTACGCCTCCTCTAATGGCACATTTACCTTTACATATAGGTACAGGGTGTTCGGAAGATCGTTGGCCAAAGAGGTATCTCGGGTAGGGAGGTTCGTTTTGAAACTATTTAAGGTCACTTAGCTATATACAAAGTCTTACGGTTCTTTTTAATGATTTTTTTTTTTGTTGAAAAAATGGCCAAAACCAAACATTTATGCCTTATAACTTTACTGATATATCAACGCCATTTTTTTTTTTTTTTTTTTTTTTTTGTTTTGCTGTAATTGCTATTACATGGTCCAAGTAAAATCTAAGTCTAAAAAAGGTTTGATGCAAATTACAAAAAAAAAAACGGTTATCGTTAAATTTTGTTTAAGACAAAAAAAATAAATAATTAGGATTTGGCTGTTACCCTTACTTACTTTTTTTTTTTTTTTTTTTTTTTTTTTTTTTTGAACCTAAACTTGAAGTTCGTATTTATTATTATTATTTTTTTTTTTTTTGCCTTTAACAAGATTTAACGATCTCCCGTTTTTTTTTTTTTTTCGTATTTGTTTTTTGCCTCAAATCTTTTTTATTTTACATGGACAATGCATTAATAATCACAGCAACAAAAAATGGTGTTGATATATCGTAAACAACGAAGTTATAAGGCATAAACGTTTGATTTTGGACATTTAAAAAAAAAAAAAAAGTTAAAAAAAAACAACCATAAAACTATGTATGTATATAGGTAAGTGACCTTAAATATGTTCAAAATGAACCTCCCTACCCGAGGGCCAACGATCTTCCGAACACCCTGCATTGAAGTTATGACCTTTTACCAGCGTCCTATACTTCCAAACTCTTGAAATAGCTCCGAATTTGTACCTTAAATGTGTTTACTAACTAATTTATTTAAAGCAAAAATTGATTTAAAATAAAAATAATTTGATAAAGTTAAACCTCAATCCAACGTTTAACGAATATTGATATATTAAGGGTGTTGCTTAAACTTAGAAATAAAAAATGAAGGAATTAAAAACCTCTCTACGTAAGCTTCTCACTAACAATGACTTCTTCCTAGTAATTGGATTTAATTTTTTTTTTCAGCTAAAGTTTCAAAGCTTATAATAGCTTACATAAAAAAAACAATAACGTATTTTTTAATAAACCTGCTAAATATGACTAATTAGTAAACCGGACCCCTGTTTTGTTTTTGATTTTTAAAAAATAGAAAATAGTAAAAAATTGTGTTTTAAAAGCATGTAATATTTACTTTGTAATGTTGAGCATCATTCAACTTTTACTTTTAGAAAATCTAATTAAAAATTAGCAGAAAACAAATTATTTTATAAAACCTTACACTTTCTCAATTTGTGATATAGTTGCCAAAATCGGACTCCTCGTATAAATAATCAAAATCTTGAAAATTGAAACAAAATTTCGAAAGAATAAGTGTGTATACATATTTAGGATATTTTGAAGATGAACAAATAAGGGGTCCGGTGTAGGCAACTGAAGCCAACTGTTTGTTAACCCGATACATTTTTAAACAAAGATTTAATGAAATGGTTTGATGATAAACTTTAACCTTAATCTATGCCATTTAAGAATATATATTGATATAAGCGCTTGCCTATGAATATCTAGAGAAAATAAAGACAATTATAGCACTAGTAAAAACTTTTTCCAATATCAAAACATATAATGGTGAACTGATAAGCGACAGTTGAAGTGGGCGATGAGTGCGCTCCACTACGTAGCGGTAGTTGCCTAAACTACTGTTTACAATCGGTCACGATATAGTTGAAGAGAATGCAGTGACAGAAGAACAGGGGTCTACTTTAGGGGGAGGATTCCGATATAGGGCACTTTCCTCTATGTAATATATTTTTAAATTATATTGAATTTGTAGTTGGTTCGTATGCAATATGCACTTGCTACATAATAAAACTTACCTGTATTAACGTATCTTATAATTAAAACGTATGTATAATAATTGCCTCAGTTAATTCCTTCTACGGTGCGATAACCGGGGAAGAGGTCCATTCATAAGCATCGATATCAATTTGTTTTTGTTTTTTAATATTTTATTTTAAAATAGGGTTAGAAATTTTTAATGGACTGAATTTCATATATTACCAAATGTTTAGTAATATCGCAAATTTCGTGATTAGGGAAAATAATAGTAAAAAATATTATTCCTCCAAGTATCCTGGCTATTGATTGGAACTGAAACAGTTGGCGCACTTAATACATACCAAGTCTCGTAAGTACCTAAGAGAACCTTGGTTTAAAAAAAAAAAAAAATCTATATTTCGCTAAACATGCCTACTACCGTTACTTAAGAGATAAAAAAACTTTATAAAAAAGAAATGTAGGTCATATAGGTGACAAATGTTGATCTGGAGTGACAAATAAACAAATAAATTAAAAAATACTAATTATTTATTATCCACTTTTTTTTTAGCCTGCAGCATAAGGAAAACCTTGCTTCAGAAAATAAAATACGTAAATGTGCCATCTACCACTGCGGTTCTGTATCCTACCAATTCAGTGAAAACTTTCGACGGGAAGGACTTGATAGTGTTGAAAAACTATCTCCAACTTCCCGTTGAATGCGTTAACAACGGAGGAATATCCTTCCGCCATCTTAAAAACAGTTAAATTCCGAAATATTTCAAAATAGCATCCTTAAGGAGAAAATCTAAAAGGACAACAGTGGTGGAATATTCTTCGTATAACTTAAAAACCGTTAAACCTGGAATATTTCAACATGTTATCCTTAAGGACAAAAACTAATGTATATGTGGCCCAACGATGTCCTTCCGCAATCCTAAAATAGTATCCTTAAGGACGAAAACTAATAGAATCGTTAAATCTAGGGAAAAAAGTAGTATCCGTAAGGACGAAAAGTAATTCTAAGAGGGGAAGGAGAGTGGTCAAGAATGTTTTTCAGGCGCCAAAAATCGTTAGCTCCTGACAGATCTGAAAAACGGTATCCTTTTTTTTTTTTTAAATATTTTTTTCTAATACAACTAACCTATTTAATGAAACTTTTAATTATCTTCAATTTGCATTCAGGGAATGTACTTGAAACATAATAAATCTTTTAAGTACTTATGGGATGGATGCCGAAAGGAAATGAATGAGAAGTAATCTTGGTAGATTCGAACCTTCGATGGAAGGAGTAAGATTTCTGCCCGGCAGATTTTTTTATCATTACATTAATCACGACTTAAAAGTGATCTAAATGCTCGTACATAAAGTTGTATCTACTATATTTGTATTATATTATATTATATACTACATTTCCGATAAAAGTATAATATCATAAAGTTTAGTTAAACGAGGGGTGCTTAAAAATAAGGTACTAAGATAGAATTCTAATTTTATAGCATCAAATAGATATTTTAATTGTGTTATTCTTTGTGATGGATTAGCTGAATATTATTTACATACGGTATTATATAAGTCTACCCTGATTATTCCTATTGGAGTGCAATTGTTAAAAAAAAAAAAAAAAATTATTGTTTAGAATTATCGGGTTGCATTGCAAGCCTTTATCAATGAACAGTTTAAAAGCCCTTAGACAATAAAAATTTGACAAAGAAAATTCTTTACAATTTAAAGTATTATGCCTAGTAATATAAAATTAGATAGAACGGATGTACATAATGTACATAATATTTCCTTAGTCTAGGGGAACAGCACCAATAGATAACAGTTAAAGCATTAGATAACAACACTAAAATAACTCGCAGATAAAAGAACAAAAGAAATATATATATATATATATATATATATATATATTTTTTTCTAGAATGTCAGTCAACAAATTAACAACTATATTATGGCGACTTGCGACCATGTTGTTCTCATAACCATGCCCTATAGTAAACAAGATAGGTTACAATAAAGTTATGTGTATTCCACAGGCAATTTAAAGAATAAAGCTATATAAACTACATAGGTATTTTTTTGAATATATAACTGTATATAATTCAAAAATATGGAGGACTGTGAACCTACATACAACGTTACTGGTGGATATTGCTATTGATTACCGTATGCACACTGTAGAGTCTCGTTAATCCGGACTACGACTGGCCGAGCATCTATAAATAAGAATAGGATTAAAAACCAAATTAAATTTATTTGTGATTATTATAAATATTTATAGATGTCTAATTTTTAAACTTGAATATCGTACTGTAAAAGTCGAGACAAAAGACATTTTATTATAACAGACCAAAATTCCACTCATTCCAATCATCCAATCAAAATTCCAATCATTTTTTCATTTTCCAGGCAAAAAGTTTCATTATTTTCAGCTGTTTACATCTTCATATACTTTAACCTAGACACATAAAACTTGTTAGGATTTCTATAAAATTCTATTAAAATAAATTTATATAGAAAGTATATTTATTAAATAAAAGCTAACAGTACTTAAAAAAATAATGTTTCAAAATTTTAAACCAATAAGATCTAATAAAGTGTCGCATTTGATGGGGCATAATCTCTTAAGAATTTTTTTTAAATCACATGAGGCCTATACCCCATTGAATGCAAGACGAAATGAGCGCAAGATGCCGATATAAATCTTATTAATTTAAAATTTGGAAATATTTTTAAATACTGTTGTATTTTATTTAATTTTTATTTTTAATTGTCCTAATACGTATTATATGACCTGGTTAAAGAATACTGAGACGTAATCACGTATGGAACTTTTACACGTAATGGGACGTAAAATGGTGAAATTTTCCTCTTTCAGTTTCTGTAAACTTATTTAAGGTAAATACACCGGAAGTGGAAACTGCTCCAATAGTTTCCAATAGTTATGGACTTTTTAATAGTTAAATTGTTATTAGGCTACTGGGCCTTAAATAAACTTAGAGCTCACCACCACGTGAGAGGCAGTACATAGAATTTTTTTTTTTTGGCTACCAGCTTACCACCATGTTGGTAATTACGAATGGCCTCTGCTGTGGTGTTTGTTCTTTCCGAACGTTAAACTTCATTAAGGAGAAAGGTAAAGATTTGAATTTTTTTTACGGGTTAAAAAACAGATGTTCAGCACTTGTAAATTTGGAAAACAACGAGGTACTTAAAAAATATGTAAGTTGCGGCCTTGTCAGAGGAAACGTTTCAAAGGTGGCTGATGAAGAAATTATTCTATAATATAAAAATAGATTTTGTTTAAAAAAACCTATAATTATATTTTTTTTTCGTTTTTTTCAAATAATCATAAACATGAGAGCAATGGTGGGCATTGTTGCAGTAGTGACCAATTGGACTATTTAATCAATTAGCTAGTTTGAAGTAAGTTCGAATCAGGCGTGAGAACCATGGAAACAACCTGGTTGGTTATTCCAAATGACATCTGACATCATGCTAGTTCTTGTCGAAATCTAAACCTCATTAAGGTACAGCTTTTAAGTTGTTTTTTTTTTTTTTTTTTTTTTTTTTCTTTCTTTCTTTTTTGCTACCTTCTCTAATGCCAAGTCCTCCAATGCTACCTTGTTTATCCTAAAAAAATAAAAAAATAAAATGTATTTGAAATAAAAAAAAATTGGTAAAACAAAACTTATACATATAAGTAACGAAAATGAATATAAATGGAGTGAAAAATAAACAATAATAATAATAAAAATGCAAATTAATAATTTTTTTAAAATTTTATTCTGAACCCTGAGAGAACCCTTCTGTCAGAAAAAATGTCGACAATTTAATTAAATGTGCCAACAATCGGCACACTTAAAAAAAAATTAATTAATTACAATAATATCACTAATCTATATAATAAAAATTTTAATGAAAACCCTTATTTAAAAAAATAAAATAAAATAATGTATTAAAAATAAAAATAATTTGATTAAAGAAATAAAATTTAATCATATAGTTACAAATATTGATATATTTGGAGTAACAAATAAATTAAAACTTTCTAATTATTCATTTTTTTTTTTTTTTTAACCGGTTCAGAATATAAGATAGAAACTTTTCGTAACTGTGCCTACATTTAATAAGTTATAAAATAAAAAAAAATAAAATGTTATTTGTAAATTGGTTTCAACCGGCTAAAATCCATTACGCCACTTTCATTTTTAACATAATAAAAACCCGTTGATAGTGGTAGCGGTGTAATTGAAATTTCCTTTAATTTGAGAAAAATCAATGTTTTGTAAATGTTCTTATTGTATCCAAAAATTGCAAATGTTTAAAGGGGGAAAAATCACGGACGTGCTTGGAGGGTTAAGCTCGGTTTTTAATTTTTTTTTTTTTTTTCAATTTTTTATTCTATTTTATGTCCAACACAACGCAAAGTTATGTTTTTAGTAACTATTTTCGAAGCGGCAAATGCAATTACAAAATTAAATTTAGCAAGGAAAGAAAAGGAGTCACCAATAATAATACAAATTGTTTTAACCATCTTTGCTTCGAAACAAGATAGTCCCAACTTCTTCTAAATCCTAATATTGCTTCAAACCCAATAAATATTACATAATTTGACAAATTAGTTTTAGGTAGAATATTTCAACTGTTTTATATAATTTTAAATTCTTCGCCAAAGTTGTCACTAATGAATATTTATCGTAATGCTAGCAAATTTAGATGGCTTTAGAGTTATCTGCAAGAAAAATAAATGAAAGCATTTCTTAAAATGCACTTTGCGCATCTAGGTGCCACATTATAACTTAAGCAAGGTTTCGATTCTTCACGAAATTTAATGTGGAATAAGAATATAAAATATAAGTAGGTGTTCTTATATGTAAAAAAAATGTTTATTTCGATTGCGCACGTTTGTGCAATTGCGCTAAGTTTACAAAATTTAAATCTACTTTAAAAAATAAAGGGGGTCACATGAAAAACTTTTGCTCTATCTCATAAAATTTGAAAAATATATGGGGATTAAAATTTAGAGAATTTAGAACCTCATTTAGAAATGTATTTATTTTAATCTCATTTAGAAATTTAGAATCTCATATAATAAGAAAAATAAATGGGGATTAAAATTTAGAGGGATACCCGGCATATTTTGTCGCCCCATATGCTCGCTTTGCTCACTTGATATAAAAAAAAAATATATGATAAAATAAAAATTTCTCAACATAAACATATGAACAATTTGTCACCAAATTTGAGTCTTTTCGACGCTGAGTAGTTGAGTTATAGAGATTATAAGAACAACGCCACATTGACTACTGCCCCCCCCCCCCTCCCGCTTGAACTTACCGCATTCTCGGGTGGAAACATGCAGTTCTTGGTCAGTAGGAACCCATGAACAATAATCAGAAGAGAAACATCGGCGAGTGATTTTTGTATACTCAACCACACTCAGCGCCTAGACTATACTTATACTATGACTTACACCACTCTCATTCTCAACCGATATCCGTTTTTGTTAAATTTGATAATGATATTTTATTTTTACAGGCTTTAGGTAAAGAGGTAAACATAATTGACAATGACAATTAATAGAGCAGTGATTAAGGAGCAATAATAGTGAAGAATCCCAATTTTCAATTTTGTTTACTTACACCACTGTCATTCTCACCGGCTCAATTACTTCAATGCTTTTAGAGACAACTCGAGCTAAACATTTTATATAGCTGTTTTTAAATGTATGAGTAGGAAAAAAAAATTTTTTTACGATCTACCAGCTTATCAAGACAAAACCGCATAAGTTGCTAGAAATAATTTTTTTGTAGCCGTGATCGGTTGATCTTATTCTCTGGCAGGTATATATATATATATATATATATATATATATATATATATATATATATATATATATATATATATATATATATATATACATACATATATATATTGTTTTTATCATTATGTACACGACTTAGAAGTGACCCATACTTAAAGTTTTATCGAAAACGATAAAAGTTTAATATTATTTGATAAAGTTTAGTTGAATGAGAGGTGCTTAAAAATGAGGCTCGAAGATAGAATTCTAATTTTATAGTATAAAAGAGTTAGTTTATGTATTACTCTTTACGATGCCAACTCAATAGTATTTGCATATTATGTTATTATATAAGTTTTTCCTGCCTATGTCTTGACTAGATAATAGTTTTTTTTTTTGTTTGTTTAAAATAAATTATATAGGTAAATAATTGAATAATGTATTGCCAATGAAGCATTAATTTTTATTTTTCTCAAAGCCCAATAAAATATATAACTTTTTTTATACATTAACAAACTTTTTATAACTGCATAAGTTAAATACAACAGGTAAATTTATTAAAAATGATTACAATGACATGTCAATAGCATGTAAGGAACTACTCACCAGTAGCACACCAATAGTTAGTTCTACATTAGATGGTCTCTTGGCCATCTTCTTTTCAGACATCAAGGAGGATTACTTGAAAGAGAGTGTGAGGCAAGTTAGGAGACTAGCGGATTCGATTGGGTGTGGCGTTGACTATGAAAGGATAGGTATCTGGTTTGGACAAAATAAGCAACATGTGCAAAATTAAGTTCTTTATGGATAACTTTGTTTGTAACATTATAAGAAGCATTGAGGATTTTACGGAGGATTTTGGATTGTAAGGATTAAATATGAGAAGAATTGGAAATTTAAAAACCTTTAAAAAAAAATCGATAATTGAAAACTTTTAGGTACATAATAACCTGAAGATGAGTTACGCATTAACAAAACATGTTATAAAAACGTGATAAAGTAAAATGAGAAAATTAAAAAAAAAAAAAATTGCAACTCGTAATAAGGACATTTATATTAAAATGGCCAAATTAAGTAATAACACATATAATAAATCATATAAATAAAATAAACATTTGTAGAACAAACATTAGTTTTTGTATTTAAATTTATGAAATTAATTATTATCTTTTAATATTGCAAAACATTTTTGTTGTTGTAAGAATTTACAACGTATGATTTGCCTATGTCTTGCTTAAAATAAAATTACCATAACAAGTATGGATTTGTTATTTATATCTGTAATATGTATACACGTATGTCTATATTAGTTAGGTTTATAAGCTATGGTTTATAATTAATTGAAAAAAAATTAATTTATACATTTAATAAATTATTTTTACGTAATACATTCTATATTTTTGTCAGAGATTAATGGTATTAATTTATATGCTTTAGTTTTTTCTTATCTATATTTGGCATAATCTTTATTCTCATCAGTAGTAGGTCACACATAGTAGTAGAATAAAAAAAAATTGTTTAGTTAGTTTTTTATAATAATTTGTATTATTTAATTTGACCATTTTAATATAAATATAGTAAATATTAGTGGATTTTTTTTATTTATTTATATTTTCTTGTTGGGAAATTTTATCCTTCCATTCCATCACCCTTTCATTATACATTTATATAATATGTATTCTATCTTACGGTTATTTTTTATTAAAATTATTCACGATTTTGTTTTCATTCATTTACCGAATTTTACAAGTGAACGATTTACGTCTAATGGATATGCTGTATTACAAATATAATGACATGAGAAAAAACTTGTATTTTATTATGTATGTGAATATATATACATATATATATATATATATATATATATATATATATATATATATATATATATAAATATATATACATATATCATATACACAAGTTCCCAACGGCAACAGTTGATTATGAGCTTGAATGTTTTTATTTGTTCTTGAATATCTTGAAGAGGAATCCGAATAAAACGTTGGCTCCTTTATATTCTTAATTCCTTAGGGCTGTAGGGCCGGGGGAATGTATATTAACTTCCAGCCACCAACAGCCGGTCGAATGATAAGGCATTGTTTCGCTTGGGCTCCTCCAGAAAGTTCTATATTAGGAAGTACCAAATTCTTGGTTATAATCTAAATTTGGACATGGCTAAGTAAATACCAGTTGTTTATTTATCGTTCGATAGATAAATGCGTTTATATCCAAACAATTAATTATGCAATTTTATGTACAACGTATTGAACAAACGCATTTTAATGTTACTGTATACGAAGTTCGTCTGTTAATAAACATTTTATAATTATCTGTAAAAAAAAAAAATAAAATAAAATATAATATTTTAGAAAATAAAATAGTTTATCGAAATAATTAATTATACGTTTTTAAAAATAATAATAATGCTTTATTTAATATTTACAATTTTAAAATTCATTTAAGTATAATTGTTCTGGCCTTGCATCCGCTACATGAATAATATAGTTTTATAAAATAATGAAAAGGTTAAATAAATTAATAATTTATACATGACAAACAAAAAAACATATAAAATGAGTTACGCTGGTACATGTTTTATTCTTTTGTGGATATACTTTTTAACTTTTTATTGTAATTACTGGTTTCTCGGCCAGACAAAATATCTGATAGATGAAGTTGACTGTGGACCTAATGCGGATGTAAGTAGTTGTGCTATGCAGTCATAGATACACAATTTTAAAAAATTGCCTCCTGTGATTTGTGTTTATCATGGTACGTGCATTGTATTATGACTTCGGGGGACACCCTGATTATCTTACAAGGGGACGTTTGCAGTTGTAACTCACATATTTGAATGCCGATTTGTGTGTGGGTAATAGGGACCTATAATAGTGCAAAACTAAAGTTATAGCCGCCAATGAGCATTAGGAGCCGAAAAAAAAAAATATATATTAAAATCACGTTTTATTTTTTTCCTCAGCTCTCAGGCAAGATAGAGAAATGCTTCTTTCACGTTTGATTGCAGTTATGTATGTTTTTGATATCAAAATCCTTCCGCCAAACGCAAGACACCACCCGGCTTTAGGTTGCTCAAAAACTCTAAAAAAATGACAAAATTCCTAGAAAATCCTCTGTAAATCAGTGGAAATTTTTTTTCATGAACAACTGACCTCAAATTTCGATTTAACGCACCATAAAACCCTTATATGTGAAATTTTATCAAAATCAAAAAATATTGTTTTTTTAACCCCTTCCGAGGAGGATAAAATTTTGAAGATGCTATCACTATTGTAATTGGTTGAACGCACCAGCTGTTATGGCCCATAGAAATTGTTGATAAAATCTCAACTTCAAAATTTTATCCTCCTGGGAAGGGGTAAAAAAACAATATTTTTTGATTTTGATAAAATTTCACATATAAAGGTTTTATGGTGCGCTAAATCGAAATTTGAGGTCAGTTGTTCATGAAAAAAAATTTCCACTGATTTACAGCGGATTTTCTTGGAACTTTGTCATTTGTTTAGGGTTTTTGAGCAACCTAAAGCCGGTTGGTGACGAGTTTGGCGGAAATATTTTTATATCAAAAAACATACATAACTGCAAATAAACGTGAAAGAATCATTTCTCTATCTTGTCTGAGAGCTGAGGAAAAAAATAAAACGTGATTTTCATATTCTATTTTTTTTCTCGGCTCCTAATGCTCATTGGTGGCTATAACTTTAGTTTTGCACTACTACCCCCCTACTACCCACACAAATTGAAATTCAAATCTGTGAGTTACAACTGCAAACGTCCCCTTGTTAGTTTAGATCAAGGATCCAAGCTAGGATACATTGTACATGTTTCTCTAATACGTATATATTTACATTAGTATTTATAATCATTTAATAATAATAGTAATAGTAATAACGTTACATAATTATAATAATATAATTATTAATTCATATTAGAACTCTAATTTGTACTTTAAGAACGACTCGGCCAATTTTAATAAAATTTGATAATTATGCTTCTTTCATACTTACCAACGTTTTGAAAGGACGCTGACAGTTATATTTTAATTTGGTGGAGAGGAGGGTGGGGGAGGGCCTAAATTTGTGTTTTAAGAACGACTTGACCGATTTTAATGAAATTCAATAATTATGTTTCATTTATACTTATTAACAAATTGAAATGGCGCTAACCGTTTTGTTTTAATTTAGGTAAAGAACCAATCAAGAGGAAATTTTACTGGAAATACAGTACGTGTTGAGTTTACCTAGGGGTAGTATATATATATATATATATATATATATATATATATATATATATATATATATATATATATATATATATATATATGTGTGTGTGTGTGTGTGTGTGTGTGTGTATATGTTACAGGAAAAGTTGATTATGGTTTTTTTTTTTTTTTTTTTTTGCTTTGTCTATTTTATTGTTTACCTGTTTTGAGAAAGTTAAATAAATATTTTTTCATCGCAATATCTTAGTTGTTTCTTTTAGATTGAACATTTATTTTTGTTCCTAGTAAAATATTTCAAAGCGCTTTGAGTCCTGGACAGATTGAAATAAAATGCATAATATCTTCAGTTATAGTTAGATTACATCAAGAATTTTTTGTTTTATCTTTTCATATAAAACATCTCTCCTCGTTGCTTTAAAAATATGCCTTATATAATAGATGTCCTTTTCTGATTCGAAATATGTTGGTTTATAATCCAATTTACGACACAACAGACGTTGCTCAGATTCCTAGCGCGCTCCCCATGTATCCATGCTTGTTATTAAATTTGAATAACAGGTTATTATTCAATTTTTTTTTTATATAAATCGTTCCAAATGGAATTCATGACCAAAAAAATATTTGTCCAAATCATTAAGTTTTAATTAATACTGCGTAAAAGATAAATCATATAGTACTGGATTGTATAGATACTGGAGATATATGAAATTAAATTCATTGTTAAACATCTTAAAATATTTTTTACAACTTTGCTGGATTCCAAAGTACAAATACTATGCCATAAGGCGTCCTTTTTTATGACCAACATGGTGGTTACCATGATTACCATTGCGAATTCAAAGCTTGGATACCTTATCAATTGAATTATTTAAGTAGTTAACTCTTAACTGGAACAGTGAAAACTTCTACTAGGCCTTTTTTTATTATTATTAATTTTGATCATTATATAAAAAAATTGACTTTTATTCTTTAATTCGCTTATGTCAACTGGCAGGTTTGTTGAAAAAAAAAACTGGCATGTTAGACTTTTACGTTAGCAGGTATCTCAATCAGTTCCTTCTTAGTGTCCTTCTGCCTATTCCATCAATGAATAATAAAATAGTATAATTCGATCTTACATTAGTAAGTTATAAATATTTTTCGTATAGTAATTTCACTCCATGTTTATTTTAAAATCTTTAAAAGTATTACGATTTTGGTTTAAATCCCATCATAAGGTGCTCTTCTTAATCTAAAAGTTTCAATTACTGCATATTAAATTAATTCATTAAAGTTGTAACTGTTCGTATATTTCACTTGTATACATATTCTATATTCTTTATTATTTATGTATAGCATAGTTCTTTTCTGATTTTTTTTTTCCTTAATTATAATTTATTAATTTCTTTATTTATTTTTTCTTTCTTTGATTGTACATAATGTGTGATTGTAATCATTAAGCCATCTATATTATTTATTGCCTACATTTGTGGCAATAATTGTAAAAAAACAAAAGGTTATAACTTATAAAATATAAAATTTATCTTACAAGTAATTTAGTTGTAATTATGTTCTTTTTACTCACTGATTTAAAAATGCTGAAAAAGAATTGTCTTACAATTTTAAGGTAATTTTGTGGGATTATTGCTATAAAATTAATTTTGTTATTTAATATATTGCAATTGAAAGGTTTAAATAATGAAGTGTTGAGATTTTATTTAATCCGTTGAAATACGTTGTTATTTATTTATTTTTTATAAACTTTTAAGGAAATCGACACAATATAATACAAAAAATATATATTTTAGGATGAAGGTAGTTGTAGTATGTAGTCATAGATACACAGCAATTAAAAATAAATTTTTAACTGCTGTGTATCTATGATTGCATACCCCAGCTACCTGCATCTCTAAATACTCCACAGTCAACTAATACCCCATAAACAAAAAATATATATATAAATAAAAGTTTTATTTAATTTTTTCTAATGAATAATATTTATTGAATGTTTGGTTCTAATATCTGTGGAACTTGTTTATGATAAGACCACGCAGCACAGTGATGTTTTTATGTTTCCAAGTATCTCATTTCTGTTCTGTGAATTTACCAGAACTGAACATCTGCTCTTAACTCAAAAGCTTGTATTAAGGACGAGACTAATTTTCTCTTTGTAACTTTGAAAGGTCTGAAAATACATGTCAGGTACACGCACGGAGTATTGGAGACTCAGAGAGCTATTTTGATAACGTGGAAACCATTATGGAAGGCGTTTTGAGACTTCTAATTGGCCCAAACGATTGCTTAATCTCTGTTTTGATAAGGAGCTTAAGTTAATTATAAATGTAATTAACTATCGCACGAATAATGCGTACCTCTTATTTGACGATACCGATGTATAATATCGTTTAATTACTTATATGACTACTACTTTATTGCGTTTAAATTAATTAACAAGAAATTGTGTTAATAATAATTCGACATTTTCTACAAAATTAAGTTAATTTAATTTAATCTTTATTTTTTTAAAAGATATTTCACTAATCTCTATTGAATAGATTCCTAGGATGTCGATCTGGACAAATGTCTAACTAGGAATCGACATACAATACTAAAACGACAAGAAACTGCTCGTTTCAAAATCGGATCAAAGCTTTCAACATAAGACTCATTTAAATGACAATAATTGAACCAATTTGGACATACGAAGTTAAAATTTGAGTCTCCTCAAGCCTCTTAATTCTTCTCGTATCCAATCCTTACAATCCAAAATCCTACGTAAAAACCCCCACTGATCCTTATTATGTCACAAACAAACTTATTCATTAAGATCTTAATGTTCTATGTGTCGCTGAATTGGCTGAAACCAGATACCTATCCTTTCATGATAGCTTCTTACTTACTCGAATCCACTAGTCTCCCAACTTGCTTTACATTTAATTTCCGATAACCCTCCGGTGCATCTGAAAAGAAGATGGCCTAGGGAGCATCTAATGTAGAACTATTGGTCTGCTACTAATGAGTAGTTCCTTACATGTTATTGACATGTCATTGTAATCATATTTCCTCACATTTATTTGTTTCGTAATCGTAAATATCAATAAATAAATATTTTAAAAATATCATGAGTTTAAGTGAGTAGCTGCAAGTTCTTTGACTACAAAATGTTTCCATTCAGTTATTTTAAACATCATTTCCCGATTATTAGCCTTTGGTGCGGTAACGATTCATTGTTATGAACCGAACCCTCGTATGTCATCGTTAAATTAAGCCATGTACAAGCGCGAGAACTAAGCGTTAGAGAACCACAAACGAATTCCAGGTATCATTACCACAAACTCCCCTCCACCAATTCAGGAAAACGCGTGCGCACTGATACGCAGAAGCATTTAGCTAGCTGTACTTACCTATACGCTCAATATGCACTCTTAGACAAAACATTCCACCCTATTGATTTTATTTTTACTCGTCTGAAAGTGTCAATATTTTTTAGGTGTTTACATCTTACATATACTTTAGCCAGGGTTCATAAATTTTATTATATTCTTTAAAAAAATATTAAATAAAAGGAAGTCGCATTTGGAGGGGGGGAAAAAAAAAGCAACTTTAAGTTTACGAAATTTTAAATGAATAAGGTTTACCGCCAGTTGTAATATTTTGTCATCTTAGATTGGATGGGGTGTAGGTTCTAATGCGATTTTGAATAACCTTTTGGGGGGAAAACTCACCTATGTCCATGACCTCCTTACTCTGCGTTCCTCCATTCACCTCTTAAATACTAGAACCCAACCCATCAATCTGTACACTCCGGCGCATCGAACTGCATCCTTCGAGAAATCTTTTATTATCCGTGCTTCCTCTTTATGGAATTCTTTGCCCATCTCAATTCGAAAAAGCTCCACTCTTACTTCGTTTAAACATTATTTATATCTTTACCTCCTTAATTTTCAATCAAATGTAAAACATGAATATTTATGTAATATACATTATAATAGTATACGTAAGATGTATCCTTTTACAAGATTTCTCAGTTATTTTGTAACTCATAATTTAATTATTAATCAATCTTTATTATTATATATTATTATTATTAATATTAATTATTAGTGATCAGCTCGACAATAATAAGCTAAAATGTTTTTATTAATTTTATGGCTGTGTTGACAGTATTGTTATGAAACTGTCATACAAAGTAGCTTAATTTTGACAGTTTTTCAACTAAATAGCGTCAGTATATTATGTAATGTTTCGAAATAATTATTTAAATAACCTAGATGCTTTTTGTTATGTTCGTGGTTAGGTCAAATTTGTGTCAAATAGAAAAAATATTACGCTTCCAATATAAGGATTATGTTTTGGTTTTAATGCGACTCGTAAATATAATCTTATGTATTTTTCTAACATGTATAACGGACTTTATAGAACGGTTTTCTGGAGATCATCGATGCCTTTAGTGTTGCGATGATTTGAATTCGAATTGTGTGAACGATTGCTTTTTGTGTCAAGGATCGATAAAATAAGAAACTAAAGTATATCCAATTAGGATTGATAAATTATTTGCTACTTCTACTGGAACTTTTTATTCCAAGTCTAGTTTCTAATGTTAAACTTTCATCGCCAGTTCTAAAAATATGCGAGCTTAAAATCTTCAAAATCTGAGGCAAAAAATTAAACATGTTGATACTCTGCTAAGAAGGCAAAAAAAAAAAAAAAACACATAAAAAAAAACGGGATTCTAAAATATATCAGGACCTACAGCTGTAAAGAGAGGATAAGGTCAGGTAATTGGGCAGATTAGTTTTTCTTATGGCTTATCAGTTTTTTTTTCTGTTCCTTGTGAAAAAAGAAAATTAAAATGGAACTATTGGAAATATTTACTTAGTCATCTATTCAGCAGTCTGTTTCAAATAGTAACCATTTGCCAGTGCCTATACCACCGAAGAATTTACAAAACTTTACTAGAAATTGACATTCTGAACAACATGAACCATGTGCCTTAAAAACGAACGAGTCTTTATTGTTAAGTATCATTTTATGTTTAGTTATAGATTTGAAAATATAGCACTAAGTATAGTTGGAATACAAAATTAACATAATTTTTTTGTTTATTTAAATTATTTAAGCAGTTATTGAGATTGTGACAAATAAAAATTTTCAATTTGTAGGCTAGATACGAGACTTAAAATACATGAAACTGCTCGTTGTTTCCAACAATTCCAACATTTACTAGACAAGTGCTTAAAGCTCCCAATATATTACAAAAGACTTATTTACATGACAGTAATTAGACCCATTTGGACATACAGAGTTGAGCTTTGGAGCTCCAATAAACCTTCCAATTCTTCTCGTATCCAATCCTTACAATCCAAAACCCTCAATGCTTCTTATGTCACAAAAAAACTTATCCACAAAGACCTTAATGTTGCTGATTTTGGCTTTGGCAGATACATGTGCTTTCATAGTAAACGCTTTAACCCACTCAAATCCACTAGTCTTGCCTCATCCTAAATACCCGATAATCCACCGATTCGTCTGGAAAGAAGGTGGCCAAGAAACCTTCTAAATAGAATATGTATTGATGTGCTACTAATGGGTAGTTCCTTACATTTTATTGAAAACTCATTGTTATAATTACCCATATAAAATTTACTTATTGTATATATGTATATAGTTGATATCAATAAATAGTTAAAAATAATTTCGTAAGCTAATATTTGGTACTTGATAAACTAAAAAAGCTGCTTCTATTTTTATTTCATCTTTAAAATGTATATATATATATTATGTGATTAATAATATTTATATTATGCGTTCAAATATTAATATTAATTGCTATTATTTTAGAAGAGAATTATTTTTACGATGGATATTTTGTTTTAGTGATACGTGAAATTTACCATGAAACTTTTCAGGATAACATAATGTTGAAACTACTAATTAAATGGAAATAATACAATTAAATAAATTGATTAGTTTTTCTTGTGAATGATAAATTAAAGACGTTTTCCTCAAAGACAATATCATCCGATACCGTGTTATTTTCTCTTCATATCGTTTATCTGGAATTATTTTTAGCCGACACGATCTGTAGAAGGAATACGGGGAGAGATGATTGGTGTAAGGGATGTTTGCTAACCGAGATCCAAACATCAGCTCCTAACAACTTCCTTATCCAGTTTCCTGTACTGTTTTCTAAGAGTAGCACGTTGTATCTGGCAAATATAAGAACAGATATACCACCGCAAACATCTGAGATTTAGGAGAAACCTCTCAACAGAAACATCTCAACGCTTACTTTTGTTTCGGAAATGTTGATAGCTTATGAAATCATAAGGAAAAAATAAATAATGAGGAATTTTATTATTGGAATGCGGTGATTCGAGTAATTTGTTTAAATGGCAACATTATCGAACCACGAACCGAATTCTTCGAACCCGCACAACACATTAAATCGATCTCGCAGCTTTACTTCCAGTTTTAAATTCATCGATAGTTCTTCATCCCTCTGTTATACTATTTTCTAAAAAGAAATTGCTTAGGAATCGTGGAACTAAAATTATTGGAGCTTACCATTTTATCTGGATACCGACTGTATTCAATAAGTAGTATGACTATATAATAAGATAGTAATTTGATTATTATCTCATTATTGTTATCTGATTATTGAAATCCACAACTGTATATAGAATATCATAAGATGAAAGTTGAAAGTTGATTAGTAGATTTGAATGGTTATGGAGTTTATTATGAAAGGATAGGTAACTCTCATAATAAAAAAAAATACAAAACAAAAATATTTAATAATTGGGACATATAGCCAGTTGAGCAGGTTAAAAATCTGTGCAGTGAAAAAAGATTTCAAACAAAATTTACAACGTAAAAAATTTACCAAAAAGTGTAGCTATAGACATTGGGAAATAGAAAAGGTCAAAAAGTTGGAGGGATAATTGAAGAAAATATATTAGAGAAAGTTTATATAGTTGAAAGAATACACAAAATAGGCAGAGCGTATGCAATAACCAAAATATTTACAGTATAAAGTGCATTTCAAAGA
The DNA here is from genome assembly GCA_003667255.2 of Euschistus heros. Lineage (NCBI taxonomy): Eukaryota > Metazoa > Arthropoda > Insecta > Hemiptera > Pentatomidae > Euschistus > Euschistus heros. The sequence continues at coordinate 496,355 of RCWM02000009.1, forward strand.
ATGTGAAAATAATGCAATACGCCAGAGTAGTAATACCAGAATGTCTCTACGCAAGTGAATGCCTAGTACTCATATATAAGTCATACGAACTAGAAATAGTACAGAGAAGAATTATGAAGAAAGTCCTATAATAGGCTAAGAAGCCTAGAAATTAAGAAGCAATGATGGGATTTATCAAAAAACAGAAAATATAACAGAAGTAATAAGGAAATGAAGACTGATGTTTTTTGGACATTGTTTCAGAATGAATGACAAGAGGCTGTCAAAGCTAATATTAAGATATCTCTGGGAAAACAAAGTAAAAACAAGCTGGATCCGAGATATTAAAAAAATATTTAGCAAATTACGAAATAATAGCAGAAGGAACTCGATTGCCGAACGAGTTGAGGTGGGGTCTCAGTGAGCTAGGTGCCGAAGGTCGTGGGTTCGAATTCCACCTGGGTGGGATAAAATTTTAATTCGTGGTGGACACCCCGATATTAATCTTGACCATTCCATCATGAAATAGATTCATAACATTTAGGATAACCCAGAAAAAATCAATTGATAGAGCATAATTGAGAATTAGGTACTTTAGGCGGAAACAGGTGCCTTGTTGTTACCGTTTAAAGTTATATATTTTAAAAATTACTCAAAACATTTTCAAGATGATATTGCTGCTTTATGACAAATTTAGCTCAAATCATATTTATTCAAGGGTTATCGTTCTTCCTAATCCTAACAAATGAAATTAGCCTGGGGCGAGTACTTGGGCATAGCAGGTTACTGGATAACAAGAGGGTTGATGGCCCGGCACGTTTCGGGTCAATCCAGCACCCCTAGTTCCGTGGACCACAAGGGGTATTAGCACTGGGAAGGGTAATCTCATTGAGCTTGAGAGAAGGGCTAAAGCATCAAGCCTCATCAAGTTAGCATTCCGGCCTGGCAAGAGTTATGTCTTACTAGTATAGTCATGGCTTCTGAAAATTCAACCTCAAAAGAGAAAAACCATTTAATTAGCTTTTATATTTCGAGACGTGGAAATAATATCAACCATTTATCAAAATTATCAGCTTTCGTGGAAATATTATTAGCTTTAGTTGGAGTTGTCCCGAAATTAATGCTGAATTCCATGTTTTCAATAAATTACCTCTCTAGATAATAAACTACAAGTTTGACTGATTATTTCTTTGTATGGATGTCTTCAATTATTAATCCTCTTTCAAACAAAGTGTTTGTCTAAATCTGTACCATGTCACTGGTTGGATATATTCCAGTTTGTACTTTGATTTAAAAGCGTGATTTTCGCCCAATTTCTTTTTGCTGGGTTACACTCTGTTGGAACGGCGCTCAAACGCCCAGAAACGAATTAAAAAAGTCTGGAGTGGTGGTTTGCACCGTGTGGGTGAAAGCACCGTTCAACGGTGGTTTATAAAAAATCGGGAGGGAGATTTCTGACTTGAAAACAAGGAAATTCGTGGAAGTAATCCGTCCTTTGAGAAAGCTGTTCTGAGAGCTATTAGAAAATCCTAGAACAACCGTTCGAGAACTGGCAGAGAATATTTCAGTCAGAAAATCGACAGTGGCTTACCAGTTCAAGGCAATCGGGAAGATAAATAAGATCGAAACTTGGGTACCTCATGCATTAACCCCGGTGTCCCTCTCATCTATGTCCTCACGAGTGTTGTTTAAGTTTGGTTATAAGAATCTGCCTTATCCGCCCTACTCTCCTGACCTCTTGCCAAACGACTGCTATGTCGTAGATTCAGGCTTTTCGAATGAAGATGGCCTTGGGACAATAAAAGACTTTTATTAGAATGCTATCAATGGGAAGTTTCTTCTCTACAAGTGAGACAAAGTGAGATCGTTTGGCAGACATTCTTAACAAGAATTCTTAATTCTTAAGAATATATTATCGAATTTTGCAACAGGTTTGGACTAACTATTTAAATTGCCAGGAGAATTATATGGATTTTTGGTGTTGGATAAGAATCAAGCCATAGGATTTGAAAAATCTGAGTGGTTTTCATGATATAGATGTATTCTTGGTTCAAAAATTTTGCCAGATATATTATGTTAACAAATAAAAAAAAAGATAACCCAAGACTAATAACCCATAATATTAACAAAACATAGGCTAAAAATAACCTATTGTCCTAATATTTACAAATAACTAAAACTCATAATAAATGATGAGCTAAGAAATAAAAAAATAAATAAAAGAATAATTCCTTATCCTTGCAAAAATCTAAGCTAACCCCTAGAATAAATAATTTTCAAATCAATAGCCCCAGTAAATCACGTCTTTCCCCCTACATTGGTGGCAGATTCCGGCAGATAAGCGAAAAAGCACGATAAGACAGAGCTACGATTGGGCCTGAGTACTCCGAAGAGATTGGTATCAGATGCTACCATAAAATCGAAACCTTAATACGATCCAACATGTTTGAATCCGCCTCAAACGCAGTACAAAACAGCTAGGGCATTCCATTCCCAGATAACTTAGGGTCAATTAGATTAAATTAATGAAAATAAGTAATGAATGGTTATGAATCCATTCATACAATATGTACAATAAGAAATAAATAAACAAGGATAAAAAAAAGATAAAAAATATTAAACAATACAATATATAAAGTGAAATAAATAAATTTAAAAAACAAAACAATATTAATAGTAAAAATAAAAATTAGACTAAGTTATAAGTTAAATATACAATGATACTCCACGTACAAAATATACACTCAGCCAAGGGATCCCCGAACCAAACCTGCTCCTCCACCAAGTCCAAAGAGATCCCAGCGCTGCTTTCATTGGAGGCTGATAGCGCTATAGTACAGGCACTCAGGTCATGAGAAGAGAAGCTGGCCGTTGCCAGGATTGCGGGTCGAATTTTACAATAGATCTCAAGGCCACTGCCTTTACAACCTACTAGATGGATAATAGGGATGCGCGATTGCGTCGGTGGTTTTCGGATGATTGAAAATATTTTAATGATATTTACTAATTTTAACACTTATTATTTCTGATTTGATTGATCCCTCAAATATATACACATTCAAACAATAAGGAAATAAAGTACTTGCGTAAAATATATGGTAAGAAGAAGGATGAAATAGCTCAATAATTTAAACGATAACATACGTGGGCTGCCTCTGTTAAATATAATTAAATCGTTAGGGTTCCACCAATTAAAATTCATTAGCTAAATTAGTTTAGATAACGAAAATCAATGCTACATAAATTAGCATATGGGGATAGACGGAAATATAGATAGGAGGATAAAGTTTGGTCTGGCCTTGTAGATTTGGGTTTTGAATATATTCATAGGATGAAGGAAACTCAAAGAACGAATAGAACTAGTAGATCTTATAATTGACCATTCCGGTATAACTATTGATGGACATCAGTTGGCAGAATCATAATCATCACCAACTTAGATTATGCTTTCGATGAAAAATATTACTATATATTGATGACGGACTTGAAAATATGCTATGCATATTTAATATGAAATTAAAGGGCTATGCACCAATCAGGTCAGCATTAATCTTAAAAGAGATCCCAGTCTTTTATGATTAAAACATACGTTTGCCTGAAAAATTAAGAATATTCTAAAATAATTAATTTACATAGTCACCATACTCAACATTGATTTGATATTTCCTAAGGTTCTTAATAAACAGTTCTCATAAAGGAATAGCTGTGGCAGGATAATTATTAGAAAACGTAATCTAAAATAATAAATTGGATAAGTGGCATACAGGTGGTTGATAAACTTGACTGGTGTTACATAAAAAACAATATATATTCAAACAATATATATAACATTAGAATTAGAAATTGGAATAGTTTTTAAGTTTAAAAATTTAAGTGGTAACAGAAAAAAAAAAAAATATGCTAAACTTATCTTTATAAGAGATGCTAATATGTGGGGAGGGCTTCGTTAGTGGAAGGCCATGATCTCGGATCGGTGAGATGTCATCTAGGGACGATGTCTGCAAGTTCACTTGGTGGTATAAACGGAGACAGACAGACGAGTCAATTATGATTCTCCAGCTCTTTATATAACCATGGTCTCCACCCTAAATTTTCTAACCAACATTCTTGAAATATTATGAAGCTGGGAAACGAAAAACTATCTTTTAAATAAGGCTTAACTGCTGCTTATTTCCAAGAAGTGATATGAATTTCCGGATTTTTGTTAAGAGCTGTTAGGAGTTGGTAATAAAAACCGCAGATATCTTCAATTGGTCAATCACTCACTCAGTGATGGGCTCTACCGCTTTTGAAGATCCTTGGTCTCGTCTATAGTTTATTGCCACTCCCGAAGATCTTCTATCTATCTCACTTTTGAAGTTCCTTGTCAACATCACTGTTAAATTCCCTCTTTGTCCATCAGGCATACCGTATTACTTTTTCCTGTTGGTTCTTTGCTCTGGCATACTATCAACGTGACCGAGCCACTTCAATCTTGCTTTTTTTTTGGATATGTGCCTATGTCGGTATCTTCTTAGAGTGCTCTCAGCTCTATGATCCTCCATATTCCTTCCTGAAACACTAGACCAGAAATCATTCTCGACACTTTTATCTACCACAACTATTAGAACTATTTCCGTTTTCTTGGTGAGGTCCAAGTTTCTGGGGCGTTTTCTTCACAATCGGTCGGATAAACGTCTTATAAATAATTATCTTAGCTTTGCTGAACAAATTCCGAAATTTTAAACGTTTTTGTAGAGAAAACATACAGCTTCCCACTGCCATTCTTGTGCTTATCTCAGCCTTTATTTCATTTTCGTTGGTTGCTTTTGTTATCTTAAAATTTATGGGCCTAACCCTGGAATGCTCAATTTTTTTTTTATGGTGTAAAAAATGTATATGATGTAGTTAGTGATTAGTATTAAGGGAAAAATAGTAAAAATAAAAAATATAATCCAATATTTGGCAGGAAAATGATTTTTTTATTTCAATTCTTCTTTCATTTATCTCAGTCATTATTGCTAATATTTTTACTGTAGGAATATAAAAAATAACTTACCTCTGCTAAATATACACTTCGTTCCGAACTGTTCTGATAATATTATTTTTTTTAAATTCACACTAACGACAAACATAACACTTTTAAATTCCATACTAAGCCCACAATAACAGAAACAGTAACGACATCTATACGCAATAGTTTGTATTATACAGTTGCTAATAATCCGAAATTTCTATCAAGATATCAAGAGATGTCCGTGCTAATATTTTTATAGCTCTAGGAAAGATACCTCTTGAATTAAGATATTTTATTCATTTGTCTATTGTTCAAGTATCTGCAGAGCCTAGCTAGATCCAACGTACACTTTCCTTTAGGCTGTATGTAGGCATGACTTTGAGGTGGTTGATCATTGCTAGTAGGGGGACTGGACCAATTCCTAGAGTATTAGCTATTTGATGGAGATGGACCGGTAAGGTCCATTAGGTAAGGCATTAAAGTGGGAGCATATTGTTAGCGGAGAGGTGTGAGTGACGCGGGGAGGGAGAGCGGTGGACAAAGAGCGGCTATCTCTCCGCTTATCGCTCTCCTGTCAGATACTTTTGTCGTCCTCTCCCTCAGCTTTACTTCCGCTGCCCCTCGGCTCGCGTTTTTATACTCTCGCCGCAACGGCCAATTCCAGCTAATTGTTTGCTCCTATTTAGCCATTTAATCGGGCTTTTAATGCAAAGCCTCAAACGATATGGCTATCACTAAGAGTTGAGCTACTTCCCCACTAATCAAGAAGATAATGTGACATGATTAAATGCCCAAATCGCTTAAACAATCGTTGTTGCTCTGTTTTTTTTTTTTTTTTTTTATTTTTTTTTTTTTTTTATTATTATTGTAATTTACAACTTTATACAGATAAAATAAAAATAGATCTAGTAAATGAGATGATAATGCTCGCAATGGCATGACAATTGCTCGTAAAGCAACTGTACATTGGTAGCATTTCAATAAGTACTATATTAGAAGGTCCCGAGGCCATCTTCTATTCAGAAGCTTCGGAGGGTTATGTGGAATAAAGTTGGAAGCGAGTTGAGATACTAGAGGATATGAATGGTTATGGAGTTTACTGTGAAGGGATAGATATCTGGTTTGAATTAAATCAGAAACGTAAGGTACATTAAGCTGTTTGTGGATAAGTTTATTTATGACAAAGTAAGGAGCATTGAAGATTTTTCTAAGGATTTTGGAATGTAAGGATTGGATATGAGATGAATTAGGTGGTTTAGTGGAGCCCTTAGCTGAAGACCATATGTCCAAATAGGTCTAATTACTGTTATGTAAATGAGTCTTTTGTAATTTATCTGAAGGTTTAAACGTTTGTCAAGTAAATGTTTAAGTAGTCGAAAAAACAAATCCTTAGAAAAAACTATTAATTATAACACCCTCAGAGGACATACCTACCCCAAAAAAGATTACCTCCCAATATCCAGCAAAGTCGGAAATAATTAAGAAAACTAGGCTTTTTTCCCACTTTCAAAATATATAAACCATTGTCATCTCATTTCTCTTTGCTTAAAGACAAAAAAAACCCTTTCCAAAAAAGTGGAGTTCATGGATTAAAATGACTGTGAAGCAAAATACACGGTAAAACAGGACGATTAGTTAATCAAAGATTAAAAAATCATATAAGGCCATATAATAATTAAACGCAGAATTCCTAATTTGCTATCTTTTCAAATGAAAGCAACCGTAAATTTAACAAAGACTTGGGAGTGGTATTAATATATCACGTAGAAAATAGGCTATAATTAAAAATTAATGAATCAGTATAAAATATAAAATCGTTAAAACCAACACAGATTTTACTTTAAATGGCCAGATAAATATTTCCCATAGCCCCATTTTAAATTTGTTTCTAGTAACAGAAAAGAAGGACCATATGTAGGGAAAACCTTAGGGACTGCCCATTTACCAGACTGATAAATGTAAGAATCTAACTTTCAAAGAATTTGAATGGATTAATCTCAATTCTCTAATTTTATGCTATTATTTTGATATAGATTGATAGATTATCTGAGTTGTCCATTTCGATTCCCACCTGGTTTATTTTGATGGATCCAAAAATGAATATTGACACTCCAACTCTGGTAAGTCAAGGAGACACCCCTAAGGTAGCCGTCAGGGGTTGGCAAAAAGGACCATTAGTCCCCTTTCCGGATAAGTCCTTTCTCCCCCTCCCCATCACCCTCTCTCCTACCCACCCATCTCTCTCCTCTTCCCTCATCCCCTCCGCATTACCAATGCCGGCACCGGTAATCCCCGCGTTCACTAGTTGCATAAAATGAACGACTATAACATATTCCAATAAAAAGGGACAAAACATCCGAAAATCAAAAAGGAATAAGAAATGTTCTAATTGCGTTAACTCGTCTGACATTATGCCAAATTACATTTTATTCACTATGTATTAATATATACTTTACTTTACTTCTGTAGATCTACAGCCCGGGGTGGACCTTGTCCTCTCCAAAAATGCTACACCAGTCCTCTCTACATAATGCTCTCCACCTCCAGTTCCTCACACTAAGGGTCCGGATGTCTCCTTCAACCTTTCAACATCCTGTAGCCATCTTCTTCTAGGAACTCCTCTCTTCCTGGTACCGAGCATTGTCCCTAGTAGTATCTTTTTTGGAGCACTGCTGTCTTCCATTCTTAGTACATGGCCCAACCATTCGATTTTATGAGCTAAACTATGTCACAGGAACCGTAAATTTCATACAACTCTCTGTTTTTCCGAATTCTCCACTCACCTTCAACCACCACAGGTCCATACATTTTCCTGAGAATTTTTCTTTCGAAAATTCTTAGTGCATTTATTGTGGCCTTATGTTCACAGTACTAAATTTTAATAAATGAGTTACAAACCTAATAATTTTATTTTAATAGAATTTAAAAAACAAAATACATTTATTTCAAAGAAGAAGACCAAAAGCTATGCGTGAGTAAAAATTTAGCAGTCCATTAAATTAGATTTATCAGAGAAAAATCGGAACTCTAATAAATATGCCGATTTTTTCAAGCAATAAAAAGTTATAAATGGATATCTACGAGCTCTAAATGTCCCCTTAAATTCCCCAAATCTCCAAGATCATAAAGTTTTCCTTTCGTGATTTTGAAGAGGAAGCAATACATTTCTAACTGGCTACCAACTTCTCGAAGGAGGGAAAAAGCCGTATTCCATTCCACTGGATACTTTTGGAAGAACTGACTTTTTTTCGCCTCCATAATTCGCTTTATCGGTCTCTTTGAGGGTTTATTTCGATAGACATCAAAAGCCGACGTGTCTTTGTAGCTGTGAAAGATTCACACCCTGACACTCGAATATCTGTTAGGTACAGCAAAGGTTTCCCCTTACCTTCGCTATAGGAATTTTAGCAGGAAAAGTGTTGTATTCGTTACAGATACAACTGATTCTTGGTCCTCAAATCTCTAGCTTTAGCCTCACGTTCTGCCAATTTGTACAGTATACTGACGTTTTTTCTCTTCAATTTATCCTCTCTCAGATATAAATAATTTATATTTCTGAATATATATATATATATATATATATATATATATATATATATAAAATTTATAAAAAAATAAATAAATATATCTGATTACAATAAAATAAATAATACAATAGAATTAAGTAATACTATCAATTTAAAAAAAAAATATACCAGAGCATTGAGGATTTCACGAAGGATTTTGGATTGCACACTTATAAGGATTGGATGGAGAAAAATTGAACGGCATAGTGGAGCCCCAAAGCACAATTCCGTATGTCCAAACGGTTCTAATTACTGCCATGTAAATAACTTTAAAATAATTTTGCAGTTAATTGGGAGCTTTGAATGCTTGTATAGTAAATGTTGGAATAGTTAAAAAAGTCGATTAGTTCCATGTCGTTTAAATCTCGTAACCTTACATTAAAGTAAAAAAGTATAAATACGTGATTCCATATTATTATTATGTTGAATGAGATTAGTATATTTTGTCGTTTATATCCTCATTTTATTTTTATCACTTAAATGATTCTAATTGTTTCGGCGTTTTTTATTTTTATTTATTATCTTTAGAAAAAATTATATCTGAAACAATTCATTACTTAACCATAGTTATTTATGTATATTACAATTATTATTTTACATTTAGCATTACCTGTTACATAGTTCACAACTTTTCTCTAATATAAAAATATTTTACTTTTAAATTCTTTACAATACACGGTTCAACATCTTTAACAATGATAGATTGTTTTATGATTTGTTTATTAAAACTATTTACAATTAATTATATCATCATACTTTTATATTTTTAATTTGTTTACACTAATTGCAGAAAAAGTTGAAATAATAGATAAATAAATCGTTTATGTTTTTTTGTTCGATGCAAGCTGAAATAACAAACATAAAGTAAGAGAAGATACAAGTAAACAAATTAATATAAAGTTTTAACTTAAATTTACCACCATTATTTATCAATGTTTAAAAGCTTACAATTTTATAGACTGAATTCAGGAAGTTGTCTATCTTCGTCAAAGATATCTGCAAAATTTTGAATATTTTAAGATAATGTTCAGTGTTACTATAAAAATCCATTTGTCAAAAGTCTTGGAGTTATTTTCCACAAGACTCTCCAAAAAAAAAACAAAAACAAAACACCTATCTAAAGTCCCACATCTTCATTCTGCAGCACCTCCATTGCCTTTGCTACTTTTTTACTTTTGAAACCCTGCTCCTTTCTATTTCCTTAATCTTTCCCCACTTCTATTACTGTTGTGCTGTGTATGGGGTTGTCTCTGCGGATCTCGAGGCCATACTTAAACACCTGTTCAATTTCTTTCTAAGGTTTATCTTCGGAATCTCATGGGATGCCTCCGTTACCCGGTTCTATTCAGAGTTGAAGTGGTTTATTTCTCTCTACCTTCCCAGTATTTTCTGGCATCGTTTTCTATACCGAGTCGTTCAATACCAACTTTCATCTCCTTAGGTTCAAATATTTTTTTTTTGTCCAACTATTTTACGATCTACAAATTATATTGATTTGGCATAACGCTCCCTATAAATCATATAAATACACTTCCTATATTCGAATCACCTCACCAAACATAACCTATAAAACCAATTGTTTTCTTCACACACAACCTCCTTTGGCTTATTAGAGTTTTGCGTCTTTTCTGTATATGAACAGAAATGACATATTCCTACAGGTTTCCAATTCATTTTAGATACAGTGAGGAGGTAGATCTTTATTTAGTGGATGAGCCACGGTATTGTGAACAATCTAGATCTAGAGCCGGTTCGGAACATAGTGACTGTAAAAAATCCAAAATCGTAATTTTATTTTGACGAGTTTGTTCTTCTTGATAGCTTCGGCTGAAGTGGTATTATGAAGCCCTCTTAAGACTAATCGGTACGCTTTGTCTTCTTTTAGCTGATAAGAATGAAAGTTGTAGTTTTTGGTCTACAAAAAATGTATAAGTTTTTTATAATGGTCTTTATTCGTGGTATTACTTTTTAATGTCTCTTACACGTGAAAAACATTTGAAGTTCGTCTGACCAATAAGATTTGATATTTTTTGACAAAACGGCCAGAACTCCTGTACATTGGAGACAAAAACTGCTGGTGGTGGAGGTTTAGAAAATATTTTAGATTGTTGTTTAGGTAAAAAAAAGGAATGAAAAGGTTGAAGTAATTAGATGGTAATTGCCAAAGTAAATTTATACCTACCGAACGAGTTTTATTCCTTGTACTTTTATCAACATTTCAAGTTAATCATAGTTTTGAGTCTTTATTTTTATATTCTATTTTGATGTTTTTTTTTTTATTCTAAGATCTAACTTCATTTTTCTTATTTTTGAACACAGCTCGTGACAGTGTATGGTACATAGTCGGGAATATGACCGATCTTGTGGGGAAAAAAATCTAAATACGAGCATAAGATGTGAGAGATTGGGGGTATTCCAAAATTGAATTTTGTGAAGTAATGCTTTAACGTTTTCAGTTTAATGATGGAAGTACAGTTGACTGTTAAGATGAATGGAGAAGAAGATAATCAGGGATGCAGTCAAAGGGGAACACCCCGTCTACGTAGAAATACTTCAACATTTCGACCTGCTTCGCAGGTCTTTTTCAGGGCCACCGAACTACACTTGAGAGGAGACAAACGATGTTAATTATGAGTTTAACTTGGAACACCAAGTATATACGAAGCATACAAAGTATATACATAGTAATGAACATAGCAAACTAGCTTTTGCTATTTGGAAATCATTCATATATAAATATTCTCTTCCGATAGGTGCGCTTATCTGTCAGAAACGCATCGGTAATTTGTGTTTAATTTTCTTTGATCGTCCCAAGACCTTCATCCACATGTTGTTCAACTATTTCATTTGTAATTATTCGTTGTAAAATTTGAAATTTATTGTCATTTAATGAAACATACAAATTTAATTTACACTTGATCCAAACAAACATTGAAATTAAACGGACTTGGACGAGTCATATACGCGCGACCTCTAATGGTTGTGTCATTTTATTTCTTATACATATTATTATTATTATTATTTTCACCGTAGCTCTCGTTTTCTAACGAAAAAAAGCGAGAATCATCCGTTTGAATTCTGATATAAGTATGTAGGTAGTTTATTTGTTTGCAGAATTCAAAAAATTTTTTGCAATGATTGTATTTTATCTTCGAAGTAATTTTGCGATTTACATAAAACTAGTTTTTCAGTATAATGTTGTATAACTTATCGTTTATTTAATGAGAGTTATTTGTTTTTTTGGAGTTCCTTAAGAAGCTATGAAAAAAACAACAACATAATAACTGTGTAATATAACAAAATATGTTTATTTATTTTTTATAAACCATATGATATAAACAATAAGATATACCTTTTGAACTATGCCAATTAACATATCTGTCTTTTCTAACATGTAAATAATATAGAAATGGTGAATAAAAAGGCAGAGTTGCTTATTACATACAAGTAGTATCTGCGAGATACGCGCGCCCGTCCTGTCGGATACATAAATATCAATTCTTTCTTGAGAATAAAAAACTATGCAAAGATAATTTTAATAACATTGTTAAATAAAATTAAAAAAGTAAAATAAAATCGTCATATTTATATTTTACTTTACCACGTATTTAGAAGAATGAAAACTTTATCTGTTTATATTTTTCGTATCCAATTTCTTTAAAAATCAATTATACACCTTTACTAAATAGAAACTTCAAATGTTTATGACGATTAAATTAAAGAGAAAACAGAAACAAGTTTTGTTCTAATAATTTTTTTTTTTTATTTACATTACAATCAAGCTCTTTACGAGCTTATTAGCAATTTTTTTCTAATAATAATAATAAAAATACAATACTAAAACATATGTACATAAAATATGGTTTTATTTTTCAAAATTAAAAAGCTTCAAATGTCAATAGCTTAGAACGTTATACACAATACCCTATATTAGGTCATGTGGCTTCCTTCTCTTTAGCCTCCTCACCAGTGCATTGGAGTCCAGGAGATAGGCGGCCTCGGTTCTTGCAGGCGATCCTGATGCGACTGGGCGTATTTTTGGATTACCTCTTCCACGGTTGGCACCCGAAGATCTCTGTGATCATCATTTCTGATGTACCAAGGTGCATTTACGATGCCCTTAGCACTTTAGTTTGAAATCTTTGGATTATTTTTCTGTTGGAGTCCCTCGTGCATCCCCACAGCTGGATTCCATATGTCCAGATTGGCTTCAGGACTTGATTATATATTAGTATTTTATTGTTTACAGACAGTTTGGATTGCCTGCCTAGGAGCCAATATAACTTTTGATAACTCAAATTGAGTTGTATTAGTTTTTTTTTAACGTGTTCTTTCCATCGGAGTTTTGCTTCCAGTGTCATCCCGAGATATTTAGCCTGATTTGAAAACGGGATCACTTTATTATTCATGGTTATGGGTTGATAGTTGATTTTTTTTGTTAGTAAAATCAACATGTACAGATTTTGTTTCATTTAGTTTAATTTTCCATTTTGAGGTCCATCTTTGTATATTGGCTATTGTTGTGTTTAATTTTCTTGTGGTTTCCTGATTGTCATTTGCGATGGAAAGAACAGCTGTGTCATCGGCGAAGGTGGCCATGACGCCTTCTTCAACTTCTGGGATATCGGCGGTATAGAGCAGAAATAGTATGGGGCCTAGTACACTACTCTGCGGAACACCGGCACCTATTTCATAGAGCCCAGAATATGCATCTTCTTGCCTTATTCTGAAGTACCTATCAGATAAGTACGACTTTAAGAGTAGAACATAATGTCCGGGAAGAATTTTCTTAAGCTTATCGAGTAGCCCTTGATGCCAAACTTTGTCAAATGCCTGTGTTACGTCCAGAAAGACAGCTGAGCAGACTTTTCCTTCTTCAAGTGCTTTCTCAATTTGTTATGTAATTCTGTGTACTTGATCGATGGTTGAATGTTTCTGCCGAAAGCCGAACTGATGATCAGGTATCAATTTTCTTTCTTCGATGAGGGGCATTAATCTCTCGAGGAGCAACTTCTCGAAGAGTTTTGACAATACTGGTAATAAAGATATGGGACGGTACGATGTTACCTCTTGAGGTGGCTTTCCTGGTTTCGGAATCATGATGACTTCTGCAATCTTCCACAGCTGCGGAACGTAGCTAAGTCGGAATGCCGCATTTATTATTGTCGTTATTTTAATTATAGCCTTTCGTGGAAGAGCTTTTAATATTTCTCCTGTGATGAGATCATACCCGGGCGCTTTCTTAGTAGTGATTTCTTGATTAATAGTATTTTTTACTTCTTTGATGGTAACTGGTGGAATGTTAATATTCATTTCTGCAAGTGGTGCTTCATCGGAAAGTTCCACTTCACTATTATGCGGAGAGAAAATGTTCACAAGGTATCGAGCGAAGACTTGAGCTTTGCTTTGATTATCTTTAACCCATTTGTTGTCAGTATCCTTCAATGGCGCAGCCTGTAATATTGGTGTCTTATAGGTCTTAGTTGCCTTCCAGAGTGAATACTCAGTACTATTGTCATTCGTCAGTTCACTCAAAAAGTTGTTGAATGTTTCATTTTTTACTTCTTGGATTGCCTTCCGAAGCTTAGCTGCTAATCTATTCCATTCGGTTTTTGCTTTTGGCATACGAGACTTGTTCTAATAAATGAATGCTAGATTATTAAGAATGTAGATAGTTTAAAATTAATATTTTAAAAAAGGAAGAAGATAGAGACGCATTCAAGAGGAAGAAAAAACAAAGTTAAAATACTTTCAATGGAGTGCCGATGTTTCGAACTACCTTTTTGGTCCTCTCTAGGGCGCTCAATAACAAAAATTAGGTTTAACCAAATGATAACAAAACAATTATATTATTAAACTGAATGAATTGAATTGGAATAACTGGGTATGTTTATTAAAAATTGCGCAATAAACAAAAAATCGTACATCCTAAATTTCAACATTTACTATCCAATTTATGTTTGAAACTTAGCCAAAATAAGTTGTCATTTTATTGAGTTGACCTCAAGAACTTTATTAAACATCTAATAGTAACATTTAAGAAAAAACATATATTTTTCTTTTATAAGTTTTCTTTAAAAAAAAATTATAATATTAATTAAAAAACTATACTAATTTATGAATACTTTACGACTGGACGGTGAATTCGTTATGCGACGCGACATCTGAGATACATAAAGAATTCAGATGTTTATTCATAATTAATTTATTTTTATTTATACACGTATTTATATATTTTTTTCTGATATTTTTGCAAGATATCACAAAACAAATTTAAAAATTAATGTGTTCAATGAAGGAAAAATGAAAGTAATATCCCCAACACCGAAAAGAGAGAGAATTGAACCTCACCCCTCACCCGGTGCACTCAACAGATCCTTGAGACCCCCCTAAGATCCTTCCTGTCGGCACCAGGTTTCCGCTGGCCCAGACAATTTTTATAAATAATCAAGGGAGGCCTTTTGGCACCTTAAATAACTTATAATTGTTTGAATAATATAAAATCGACATTGCGTATTCTTGAAAGGTACATTAATAATTTGGGAAGTTAATTATTAATTTAGTAAAAATATTCATAATTAAAATAAGACGCTTTTCAATTTGGAGTAATCTAAATATAAAATTATTAATAGAATATGACCTATGAAGCCGACACTGCGTTAGAAAAAAAGAAAATACAAGGTAACGGATATCATCAAATATAAGTAAACAAGTTCTGATTTTTTTTTTTTTTTTTTTTTGTCAATGATATATTTTTTCACATGTCATTATTCTAAATGGATTAATTTACAAGTTTAAAAATATATAATAATTTCATCCTAATAAAAGAAAATGTAATCCGGCATATATGAAACCAGAGGAATGCCGTGATTACCAAAAATGGCGAAAATTAAGAAATGAAACAAAATATTAAAGGGTATTGCATTTTCTTTCTTTAATAACACAAAAAACTGTTATTAAAATATTAAATATATAAAACTAATTTAGAAGGGGAAAAATGTCCTTGTACAACCTCTTTAACGTAACTTTATAAAATTCTTATGTATATTTTATATCGAGTACTTTAGAAATAGGATTTAAAATGAACTTTTTCATAAATAATTAAAGTTATAATCTCATAATCACAAAAACAAGTATGCAATAATATAAGTATGTATGCACATACAATACTTATCAATATTTTTTTGAGAACTCTTAATTTTTGTTTGCTATTTGTCCTTTAATAGGAGTTCTATAGATTTCTCATTTAAGTTTCCTAACATAATAACACGGTATCCATCAAAGTGACTTCTTTTCTAAATTTTACCATCCAGAATGAGAGATTTCTTGGTTATCGTTAGATTCTTCGTCTCCATGGAGGGTTCTTGCAAGATGACTAGATCACTGGCAGTGTTGGAATATTGAACGGCTGGATTATCGATATTGTACTGTATTTTACACTTCCTCTTACTCACAGTCTTGCGGGAAAAAATGGTTAACAAATTTTAACAAAATAATATTTTTCATGTATACAAAGAGTCAAAACAAGGTTTTAAACAAACGAAATAAAAGAATAGAGAAGATGGGAGTTGGCGTAGTAGAAAAAACGACCTCTGAATATCAAACGAAAAAACGATAGACAGACTGAAATGTGTGTCAATCCGATGAGTGAGGACAGAGAGGTAAAGAGGGTCTGCCAGGGGATTATCTTCGGCACTAGGGCAAAGGGATGGCCAAGGGCACGATGGAGGGACAGAATGAAAGAAGACATGCGGCAGCCAGGCATTCGTGTGCTACACTGAGCCCTAGGCAACATATGTTGAGGTAGGACCAGCTCAGCTCTCTCTAACCCAAGGTCTTTCTTTTGAAAAGAATACAGCTACAGAAATTCGTTTAAAATTTTAAGTTTATTCCCAATTCATTCTTTTATTTATCTGTTTATTGAAATTCACAGCTCTATACATGCAAATGAATTTAATAAACGTGATTATAACGTTATAATAAATAAATTTCAATCAATGGGTAACTTAAATAAAAGTTCTACATGAGAAGGTATCTCCTTTTCAGATGCCTTTCAGGGTTGTCGGGAATAGAATGGGACGCAAATTGAGAGACTAGTGGATTTGAATAGTTATGGAGTTTACTATAAAGGGACTGTAGGAAAATGGTTTAGGCTAAATCAGCGACATATGGAACACTACGGATAAGTTTGTTTGTGAGAAAGTAAAAATCATTTAGAATTTTTTCAAAGGATTCTGCATTGCAAGGATTTGATGCGAAATGTATTAGATGGCTTAGTGAAGCCCCAGATCTTAACTACGTAAGTCCAGATATTACTGTTGTCTAAATGATGCACTTGAAGCATACAATAATTTTATTATTGCAACTTAATTCCTAAATTGTAACTTTGCTGTTTCATTTAAACAGGGAAAAACCAACTTTTGATTTTAATGTTCGAAGTTTAAAATTAAAAACATACTATATTTTTAATTGGAACTATTTACCTCTGTTTTCTTTGATGCATACATTTTCATGTCACTGTCTATCGTGAATTCTTTTCTTGTCTATACTGTATTTTTTTTACATCTATCGTTAAATTAAAAATTGGAATTATTAAAAATTAGTTATTAAACTGCTCAATATTTTCGTGAAATATGGCTAGGAATATCTAAGAGTTCCGATACGCTAGGACGTTTCCAAAAATCCATTTATTAAGACAGTCTTAGGCTGTAAAATAAGTTCATTTTTTAATGTTGATGTCAATAATGTTCAGAAACGTTTGTACGTGGGCTGGCCAATATGCCGTGTCGCATGCGTGGCATTTGCGACTAATGCTTCTATTTTGCGGTTATCAACTAATGAAGGACGGCCGGAGCAGAAAGGATCTTCCGATACAAAATGTGACCACTTAAAAAGCAAGGACACTAATTACCGACGTTACATTCTCCTCACACAGTTAGCACTGCCGAATTTACTCAATAGAAATAATAAAACATAAAATGTCGAAAATGAACTTTTCTTCCATCTTGATTCCGTACTAAACTTGTTTAAGATTCGCGATCTCGACTGAAACTAATGCAGATATAACACCTCGACTAATCTTTTTTCAAAGGATGTAAACATTTTTTGAGAAAATAAAAATCGCTTCAAAAACACAAGTATTTAATTAATTTTTGATGAAATTAACCAGACCAATATTTTGCCATTTTGTTATTTCATGTCAGCGAAAACTATGCCAGTTCTTGGAGAAAGGAATAATTTATATTCTTTTTTTATTTATTTTTTTTCCCATAGAAATATTTTTATTAAACAATACCTAGTTTAGGATTCCTATAACCTCCCTTCATCTGAATATTTTCAATGAAATAGTCTCGTTGATGCAAGTGAGATGCTAATTTTCAATGATCAGAAATGTGCTCGATGAATTCAAGAACATATACTAATTAAAAATTTGAGAATCAAAGCTTAAAAGATATTACCTTAATTTTAATTACTCTCGTGTGACATTAGATGTTGTAGAAATATCATACAAAAGTTGGCTATATTTCTTCTCAAAACATTTCTAATAATTCACTGAAGCACCCGAAAAGAGTTTTAATCAATTTTTTATAAGCTTGTTTTATATTATTGCAGTGACATAATAATTTAAACGTATTAATTGTTTATCATTCGAGATGTGATTTCCTTCTGTGGAAAAGCCTCAGTATCGTAGTTGCCTAATTAGAGGGGAAACATTTAAAGTTTATGATGTCCCTTTATCGTGAATCATGAGTAATATCTTTCCTTGAGCAGTAATGGGATTGCGGGTTTGTGGGGTAGGAGTCTTCCACGTCGGGAACACGTGGGGCTATTAACAGAAGTGGAAATAATTCTCTTTATACGGGGCCCCTTTGTTTTCGACGTTCTCAGGGTGACTTGAATCGCAATTTATTTGTAGCAAGATTTATTCATGAGATCGGTTAAAAAAAAAAAAAAATAAAATAAAATAAACTCACCTCGTAAATACTTCGTAATATGGATTGCCTCTGAATAAATCAGTGGCGACGGCTCCTGGATTATTACCGATTTCTCAATGGAATTTAGAGGCATTTTTTAAAAAGAGGAAATTTCCGCAACCGGAACGGCTGTACTTGTAGGACGACGGTTGGAATTTTGTCATTAACAATTAATTATATTGTATTAATAATTTATATTAATGAAAAGGCAACATTACGACAAGCTATTAACAGTTATTAATATCCATTTTATTGTTATTATATGTTTTCTC
Source organism: Euschistus heros (assembly GCA_003667255.2). Classification (NCBI taxonomy): domain Eukaryota; kingdom Metazoa; phylum Arthropoda; class Insecta; order Hemiptera; family Pentatomidae; genus Euschistus; species Euschistus heros. The sequence goes on from RCWM02000009.1 coordinate 515,142, forward strand.
CTCAATCTATTTAGAATAGTTTCACATACAACCATAGAGGATTTTCATGTAAATTTTTGGAATAGGTTTTTATAAGCTCAAGTATTAATATTTTGTGGTGTTAGACAATGTAAGTATGTTATTTAACCGTTTTTAGTATGCCAACTTAAGAAATACAAATTTTGTTATTTGCTAAATGGACTTGGAGAAGTAGATAGTGCAGTCATACAGATACTCAGCAATTAAAAAATAAGTTTTTTAATTTTTAATGCCTACGTTTCAACTTGCATTGCAAGCCTTCATCAGGGCTAGAAGTAGAAAACAAACAAAAAGGTATGACTAAATAGTAGAGAGTATAAAAAACGAGGGTATGAAAAGAATAAGTATATAAGAGTAAAGACATGATTTGTTTTTCATAATCAAACTCTTTCCCGCTCCCGCCCTTTAGTTGATATCCCCGCCACTAGATCTCTCCACCCCCCCCCCTTCATCCCCAAACTGTATACATCAACAGTTTCTGTTGACATCAGTCTGAAAGTAAGCCTGACGTATATATTTTTCTTTTATACACCTTACTCTCATCTTTTCCACTCATTACACTCTATTCTTTAATGATTTCTCTTCCTTTTTTCAAAAATTAATCCCCTCTTTTATTTATAGATATTTAAAAAAAATCCTTTTCCTTTCTTCAAATTTAAATGTTATTGCAAAGCTATGCTAACCTTCACTTCTCTCACATTTGCCCCTCATTCCTTTATTTTCTCTTTCCACTATGTACATTTATAATTATTTTATTACTTATGCCCCAATTTTTATCACCCCTTTACTGCTTTGTACTTCTCAATGTTATACTTTATATATTTACTATCAACTATATAGCTAACTTTTGTTATTAATTAATCTTATTTTGTAATTTTTTGTTTTTACTCACCATCTTATTAACTTTGTATCTACTCTTTTTTATATTTACCAATTATATTGCAGTATGTACTCATTAACTATCACTCTGTTTAAGTTCCTTTCAATTTAAATGAATTCATTAATCTGTATACATTATTCTTCATGACCTTCAGATACTAACTCATTAACTGGTCCTTACTATTTCATTAACTTGGTGTCTACTCAGTTTTTATGTTTAGCAATTATATTGTATAATTTACTCATTAATTTTTTAATTATCTATCACTCTTTTTAATTTTAATCTTATTTCAATAGTCTTTATGTATTGCTTTCTTTACCTTTAGATATTGCCTTTATGTTATTGTCTTTACTCTTATATATTTATTCTTTTCATACCCTCGTTTTTTAGACTCTCTACTATTTAGTCATACCTTTTTATTTGTTTTCTACTTCTAGCCCTGATGAAGGCTTGTAATGCAAGTTGAAACGTTGGCATTAAAAATTAAAAAAACTTATTTTTTAATTGCTGTGTATCTGAATGACTGCATACCCCAACTATCTACTTCTCCTAGTACTTAACAGTCAACTGTACCTCATCAATCTAAATGGACTTAAAAAATAAACAATTTAACCTAATTAAAAAAAAAATAATACCTTTACCACAACAACCCTTTAAGTGTTGTTGTGGTACAGGTATTACATATTGTGGTACTGTTCAGCACATTGGTAAGGATGTACTAGGCCAACGGTAATGGGAGGAGATTTAACCTAAATTTGAAATATATACGAATATTGTTTTATGATAATTTATGAAAAAAAAAATTCCTAAATAAAAACAAACAATCTGTAAATTAAAATAGGATTATACCATTGATATACATAATTAAATTTTTGTAAGTTTAAGTAGAAATGTTTAACCAGATTTAGCTAAAAACATTTTTATGGCGATTCATGATATTTTTCTTTCATTGGCATAATTCAACGAATATGGAAACAAGCGAATTATTTTTCATTTTAAAAATACAGAATCAAACTGTGAGGATTTGTTTTCGGTAAAGATTTTTCATTATGTCTTGCTCCATGAGTAATTTAGTTGTCATGTTTTGTGAGAAAAATTTTTAATATAAATTATATTAGTTATACAAATTAACTAAATTCTAATCAAGTGTTACGTAAAAAAATAATACAAGTTAATACACATGAACATTGTAAGCCAATAAACTATCTGGGGAACGAATTACATAAACATTCGTTAGAAGAACATTTAAAAAAATAAATAAATTAAAAAAAAAATCAACTCTTATTAGATCAGACTTTTTTTTTTTTTTATATAGAAGAACTAGTAAAAGTAGCTGTATATATTGTATACAGTTGTAAATATGTTTTAAAAAAATTATTATATTTAAATGTTTTATTCTATGAATGTTGAGAATATTTTGATTTTCTATTTTTGAATTAATAATATTAATCTAGAATTATTTTGTTTCATTTCTTATGTTTGTATTATATCTACTCCATGTTCTCTCTCTGAAATTAATGCTGCCAGACAGTATTAACTTATCATCGAGCTTTTAAATTATTCTTAGGGTACAATTTTTCCCAGAATAAAATTTATTTTTCTTTCATTCATTCGTATAAAAATTTTCTTTGTAAAATTTAGTTTACGGAAAAATACTTCTTCAGCAGGGCGCAATTAATTACCGATATTCACGGTATCGTCGTGTATTTCATGTCCGGCCAATTAACGGTAATGACCCTTTAGAATACTTCTTTTGGGGCTTTCGGAGTAAAAGATATTACTTTCGGTTTAAAAATGGGCAGTACCATTTAATAAAGTGTTTCTCTCTAGTTATCTTTAATCTATTTCTACATCTATTTAATCTTTTCCAATTATATATAATCTTTTTCCATTTTATTAAACAATTCCATTTTTTTTATTATTTTTTTTTTTTTTTTTATTAACGCTGAACTTTAATAAGCAATAAATCTACTTATTATATCACCAATACATTATTGTTGTATAGTTTAATATTTGTTCAATATAAAAGAATAAAACGAAAAGTTATTATAACTCATCACTGTTTCATATATTATGGCGACGTTTCGAGATCACATATTGTTCTCATAATCATGCCCCACAGTGAACAAAACAGGTTACTACACAATTATATAAGGTCACAGATAATTTTAAGAATAAAGTAAACAACAATTTTAATCTATAAAATACATAAAGTTAAAATATCTAACTGTATAATATTAGATATTAATTGTATTCAGTATGGATAGTATGGTGTATGGATTTATTTACAATATTAGAAGATGTAGGAATATCATCAGTAACATTGCAAGTTGATTCATACGACTTCATATTCTTAAATTATATCCAGTTCCCTAATTTCAGTTGTTTACTAGGGTTGTCATAGTTTGGTAGTAGACACTATTAGCAATTTAAACTAATCAATAACATTGTATGTAGTTTCATACTCTTCCATATTTTTTAATTATATGCAATTATATAATCTAACGCATGTTTCTATAAATTTAAATTGTTTCTAGCTTTATTCTTTAAATTTCCTGTGCAACTTATATGATTTTATTTTGACCTTTTTTTGTCACTGTAGAGCATCATTGTTAAGTCGAATTAGTTATTATTTTATTTTTTGAACCTCAAGTAACTTATAACCACATATTAAAAAATGTAGAAAAATGCCGAAGACCTCTCCTTTCTATTCCAATCCGTTGCAGATATACGATAAATCAAAGACTTTTTTAAGGAAACCACGATTTTTACCATAAAAGCTGTAATATCTGCATTTTTTAAAAATATTTTTCAAACTTTGACCACATTTTCGGATTTTGCATTAAATTTTCCATAAGAGCAGAGTACATGTAACCTTGAATTTCACGAACTTGAGACCTAAAAACCATCCGCAAAACTGCAAATCTTACAAATCACTTGAAAATTTAATTAGCTTTCGAATGATATGTTAAAAGTAATGTTTCTGTTTTAATTTCATGGAGAAATTTACTTTTGAAACCGAAAAAACATGGTGTTCTCATTTGGCATAAAAATCAGTTACTTGTGTAAATAAAACATTATAACAATCCCTTAATGGAAATTTGCCTTTTAAACACAATAAACTCTTCATTGTAATGAAAACTATACTATAAAACTACTATATATTTATACTATACTATAAAACTATAAACTGCAAAAATGAAAACTGTCAATAAAGCTACACCAGATAAAAGGATCTTATGCTATTACATTTATTTATTTATTATTATTATTTAGGATTTATTTGATTAGATTTTCAATGTAAGGTTTAAAACCCAATTATAATGAACATAGACCTCAATTTTGCAGTTAGCTTTTGAATACAGATAATATTAAAGAATACCACTTTTTGAGGAGAATTTTACGGATAGATGAGCCTGTTTTTACAAGGGAAATAAATGTATTTCTACCTATTCATATAGGGTATCGTTGTCGTTATTTATATATACATATTAAATTTTAGTTATTTTTGGCTTGGATAATAAACGAAAACAGCATGATGTACAAAGCTTAATATTCATTAAAATTATGTAACTTATTTGCAAATGAATAAAAATTATATATTAAATATAGTTTAAACAAACTACTTGTAAAATATATACATATATATTTTTTGTTGGATATGATCTTCAATAGACGCCCATAAAATAAATTTTATCCTACTGTTGCCAAGTATTAAAATTTATTCCGTACTGGACATATGACAAGTTTTATCGTTGTAGTTACTACTACGTTTAGTTTATTTTATATGTTCCGTTTTTAATACCCCGCCTCTCTCCTTTGGTTATAAATATTTAAACTATTTATTTAGGTCAATAGCGTTATTTTTAGTTGTTTAAAAGGTTTATAGTTGATGGTGGGGTAACAGGTAGGATCCCTAATTACCTGCACAGACCGCCATTCCTGCCCTCTTCAAATTAACTACTCAATTATTGCTCTTCTACGTAAGTCTTGTTTGCCTCCAACTAATTTCTTAGCTCTTGGCCAAAAATAACCCCTTGATATTTATTTGCCACGGGGCAATCGTCAACGTAATGGAGCCCTTCTATAACAACTTCTTCAACTATAAGCTTTTTATATTAATTGCACTACGGTATTGGCGTTTTTTTTAATTTAATGCGGGCGTCTCTATTCAAATTTATAAGTACCCTTTTCTTTTGAATCAAACTGTTGAAGTTAAATGATTTACTAAAAAACTTGTTTTAATTTTAACCATGGACTGCTGTGCTAAAGAAAAATTCATATTTATTTTACATAATGATCTTAATGTTCCATATGTTGCCGATTTAGCACAAACCAGATAGCTATCCTTTCTTAGCAAATTCCATACCCACTCAAATCCATTGGTATCCCTCCTTGCCTCACACTCTATTCCAGATAATCCTCTGAGGCGTCTGGAAAGAAGATAGCCAAGAGATCTTCTAATGAAGAACTATTAATGTGCTTCGTTCTTAACATGTTATTGACATGCCAGTAATTCTTAGTTCCGGTGTTTTACCTGAATTTATTATTTTACAGTTGTAAATATCAATAAAATACCTCTCTCAGCAGCTGGGAAACATATTTTAATTTGGTAAAATGCTTATGCTATTCTCTATACCCCCTCCCCCGAACGAATCCTCTATTTTACAACTCAAAATTTCAAATACTTGATTATTTTCCTTAAGTATGACCAGATACACCTGAAAATGATGGTGGTACGAATTATTGTTGACTGTAATTATTGTTTTTAAATTTATTTTATTTGATTTTATGTATCGTTTAGGTTTATAAAAAAAAAAAAATTGCTACGTATAACTTTGATATCTCGAACCTTAACTATAAGAATATATAAAAAAAAAACACTAATTTTTTACATAAATTTTAAACGGTATTATAGAACTTTGTATTCGTATTTATGTGATGGTTTCACCGAGAATGAAATTGAGAAGGAACCAATAAATTGATTCTGCTCAGGCTAATCACACGTGGCTATTTTACAATCCAGTTAATCTCTATAGAAAAGCAATTTCCCACCAAATACAAACGTGTAAAAACAAGTTGCCAAGTATTCCCAACCCCAAATTCCCATAAATGTACTCCCAGAATCCCCCATTCCATCTTCCATAATTCTCCCCGAGTTACAAACTTGGAAACAATCATTTGAAGTTCACATTTGTCATCTTCAATCTACGGAATACATGATTAATGAGGTCGAAACTTGAGTGTGATAAATATCACGAGGAATTAATTCCCGTTGGTGAAACGCACCTCCAGGAGCAGGGTTCAGAACCGCTACCGAATAATAGAGTAAAGACATTATGCACACTTCAACAACAGTTTCATTCTTTCTGCTCCCTAGCCACCAAGGTACCATGCGTCTGTGCGTAACCAGTATAAAGTATATATATTCTACCAACCACCAGTAATATTACATCGGAATGCTGGGCTATTTGTGCGGCGTTACATTACTTTATGCAACTAGAAGAAAAAAGAAATATTAACAGACTCCCTTTCTGATGTAATATCTTTTCTCAACATATATACCAGTAACCTAATCATAAGAAAATCACAAGCATATGCTTCAATGTAAAGGGACTCGTGTAAGAGCTTTGTAATTATCTGGTACCGACCCACGTGGTACCAATTGGGGATAAAAGGGAATGTAGCAGCCATTTCGTCACCGGATTTCAAGAGTATGTAAACTCCTTTAGGCATATGCAACTTCTTGAAGGTGTGTGCCTAGAGGACTTGGATTGAATTATAGGAAGAAACTAGATAATAAATAAAAATTACTAAAAGCGAGATAAAACAATGGAGGACTTCCCACTGATAAAACAGAAGCGAAGTGGTGTTTGCAAGATTGAGGATTGGGCATAATCGCCTTACTCATGGCTATCATATAATGGAAGAAGCCTCACTGAAATTTTTATCTTGTTTGTATCAATTAACAATCAGGCATATTCTCGAAGAATACCCGCTGTACGGTAGCTTTTCTCAGCAGGAACAGCTGGAAATAAAACTCCCGGCGATGCTTGGTGATACCAAATTCAGTATCGATAAAATCATCAAATTTCTGAAAAAAAAATATGTAAATAGGACACTGAGGACCACAGAAGAGATCACTACCTACCTTGAAATTTAGGACTATATAAAAATAAATTTACATCTAGTAAATATGATAGTAACGTTCATAATAACATATTGCTTGTGAAGCAACTACCCACTGGTAGCCATCTTCTTTTTAGACACCTCGGAGGGTTTTCGGGGATAGAATGGGAAGCAAGTTGAGATACTGGTGGATTTGAGTGGTTATGGAGTTTACTCTCAATATTATTAAAAGGTTATTTGGGTCGTTTTGTTGTATACTAGGGGTCAAAAACAATAACAATAATAACCAGCAAATTCTTCTCTCTTTCCTCAATATTTTTTGTTAAATTTATTAAAACTTTGAAATCTATATAAATCAGAATGTAAGTGTTTATTATTTCAAAATTTTATATATTTTATCTCCAAATATTCTTCATCTATAGCTATGAAATATTTTGAAGTAATGCTGCGTTCGAATACTCGGTTAACCGTGTCTCGACCCACCGAGCCTTCCTTTATTTTTTATTATGTATTATACTTTTTTTAAACAAAACATCCGATTGCCGACACAGGACATTAGGCAATTTTTGTACGTCATTAATACTTAAAGGCTGGATAATGGGGAAGACTGCCAACTAGGAAACGAATCGTCACAATTTCTCATGAAGAAGGGTTTGTTGGGTTAGTGAAGTGCCTTCTCTTCAATATCTCCAAGGCAGAAATAATATATTGTTAAATTTCATGGTTTTTATACAATGGCGATATCGTGCAGCGGCTGATAAAAGGTCGGTACTTAAATGAAAATTATAAATTTTATAAAGCCAAAAACATTTTTTTTTACATATGTAAAAATGTTACTTATGTATTTAATTAATACTTACATAAAAGTATTAATTTGTTATTAAATAGATATATGTATTACGTCAAATGTCCTACGTTATTCTTTCTTATTTTTGTTTACGTTATTGGGGTCTTGATTAACCGAGGATTTGGTTATCCGAGGCTATCTAGGTTCCGACTTGGCTTACCGAGTTCCAAATATATCTACTATCAATTATTTGCCATTTCTATTGGATTTTTTAATTTGAAAATTAGTTTCGAAGGTCTGCTCTAGCTCCTCATATCTTTCAGAGGCCCTTTTCATTTTGCCTCGTTACAACCAATCACCTTAGAACCAATCATGAATGTTTATCATTCGTAACTAGTTTTCAAGTAAAAGTGAAAAATAATTCATCGATCCTAATTATAGTGATGCTCTTTACCATGATGCGTCCCCTAATAACTTATATTTACTATTTTGGCATAACTCTTTTGACTTATAACATTTTTTTTTTTTTCAGGTGTGACTCTTCTTATAATAAAACAAGATTAAGAAGTACAATAACTTATTGTGATTTCACTTTTAAGTCTCTGCACAGTATACACAATTTCAGGAAACAAATGTATGTTATTCTCTTTATTTTATAAATAAGAAATTTTGTATTAAAACTATTGCAAATTATATATTGATAGGCAAATAATGGAAAATATTGAAGTACATAATTAGTATAATATTTATTATATTTTTATAATATTTATTAGCTAATATCCATGTTTTACATTTAGGCAAAGTTTATTGGTTTTTGCCAAATTTTCAAACACTATAGTATTGATAATATTCCATACCTTTTATTTCGAAAAAGTCAATATATTATTTATTGAAAATTAAGAAGGAAAATTATAGAATCAATATTTATAACAAAAATACAAATAAAGCCGTTAATTTCAAAACATATATTGAAAAAATAGGAGCTTATTAAACTTTATTAATTGACAAGCTTAAATAATTATAATATCAAAGAAATAACATAAGAAATAATCATATTTGTAAAAAAAAAACACTACAACCCATGTAGAGTCTCGGGCTCACAATACATAAGGATGTTCTGTTTCTGGGCCAACGGTTGTGAAAGGAAGAGAACTGGCCAGAATACTCGATTTAATGAATGGAAATTCGCTAATAAATATTTATATCAGGGGAATATTTTTCTATTCCATTTCTTTTATTATTACTACCTTCTAACTATATAATATGTTATTCTTGTTTGTTGGGGCATAACTTCCCAACGTATTATAATTAGGTCAGGAAGGACGGGTTGTCCCACAGGTCATCAACCTTTTCCATTCAGAATGGGAAGACCGAAATTCATTTAAATAAAAGGTTTTTTAACATAGGAAAACTGTTTTAAAATGTTTTACCCGTGGCCTAGTTGGTCAAAAATAATACTTTCTTGGGGAGCGCGCGGGTGTTACTCGAAGTTTTGGCCAACAGCTCTAGCAATGTTGGTGTTTCCCTATTTCTATTTCCTTATTTCCCAATCTTAAATTTAATGGAGAATATTTTTTGTTTTATAACATTTGTCGCTAGGGCCTACCGTTTGGAAGCTATAATAGTTCGAATAATAAAAGTCAAGTTTGAAACTCCCATTTTTATGTGTAGAGATCAAGGGAGAAACCCCTAAAACATGATCCACGTTGTTCATACTTTAGCTGACAGACTCAAGGGGTTTTAATTTTTTTTTTTTTTTTTTTTTTTTTTCATGATAGAAGCATTTCTTTTCCCGAATTCTCGATAAACCTTTGAGGAATGTGAAAAGGAAATGGCCTTGGTGCTTTTTTTATTTATTTTTTTTCCCCGAACAGTTAAGGTCAAAAAAGAAATAATAATAATAATAATAAAAATATTCCAATATCTTAAGATGGACCCAAAATAAATTTATATAAAAACAAATTAAAAAATATACTCCAGAATTTACAAAGTCGCAGGAAAGAAAAAGGGTTTTAGATCTGAAGATTTCGCATTTTTTTTCTCTATTTAACTCTATTTAATACACCTTCTTAACTTTCTTCTCCAATTCTATCTTATACAAACATTTTAATTAGAACGCAGGCGTTTCGGCCTTATTATCATCAACCCGGTTCCAAGAATGCAATTCAAGGTATTTCAGCATGTTGATAAGGGAAGACTAAGGCAGTGACGTTACTTGATAGTGATGTTATTAATATGTTTAGGAATTGTTTTTATTAAAATAAAAATAGAAACGATTGTTACCGAACGACCTTCACTGAAGAATCCATGTTGAGTCATCTTTATCTACTAGCTCAGCTGGTTTTGTTCAGTCTCAACGATTCTGTTTTCGAAAGTCCTATGAGGAAACAGATACACTTAGTGACAGTCATATTCATACAATATGGTTTACGTGTTATGTAGTAGAGGCAAACAAAAAATTCTTTTAAATTTGTTTCTCCTAAAAATATTCAACACGAACGAAACAATTTTAAACGAATTATTAAAGAAATGATAACTATAGAAAAATATAAAATTCGCGCAATAAACAAAAAAAAACTGGCATACTAAATCTCAACACATGTTATTCTAATTAAATACACTCAGTGTAATAGTATCCATTAATATATATATATATATATATATATATATATATATATATATATATATATATATATATATATACATCATTGTAACAACCATTTATCTATTTAAATCATTACTCGGTAATCGAAACTTCCGTCTACTTGTAAAAACCGGTGAATATCAAAAAATACGGAAAAACCCATCTTCACCCCTCCCAAACCCTATTCTTTCAAAAACCTGAACCCCTTACTTGCTTACCATTTCCATCCTTGATTGGTACTCTACATTTATAGTTAGTTATTCATGCTCCATATTTTTGAATTAAAAGCAGTTAGATGTTCTAACATGTTTATTTTATATATGTATATTTTTGCTAACTTTATTTCTTAAATTGTTAGTGTAACTTATATAATTTTATTTTAACCTTTTCTATTCGATGTAGGGCATGATTATAAGAACAATAAGGTCTCGAAACGTCACCAAAACATAGTTGTTATTAAAGAAGGAATTCTTTATTACGTGCCAACGTTTCGACCTGCGTTGCAGGTCTTCTTCAGGGCCACCGAACCACATCTTCAGTCATCGTCCTTCCCCTCACAAGTGTGGTTCGGTGGCCCTGAAGAAGTACTGCAACGCAGGTCAAAACATTGGCACGTATTAAAGAATTCCTTCTTTAACGTGGTGTTTCTAGTTGTTATTATATTGACTCAACCTCAAGAACCGTATTAAACATTAAATTTGTTTTTCTAAATTTTAGGGAAAAAAAGACACCCAAATGTAAGGAAAACTTATTTTATGTCAAATAAGAATAAATTTATCATTATATTATATTAGAAACAATGAATAAACAATATTTTTTAAATAATTTATACGACTATTGTATTCATACAGTTCTATAATTCATTATTTTTACAAAAACATTTAAAAATAAAATATAATATTTTGTTGGCTGTCCACTAATTCTAACACCTTATGAAGCCATTATGGAATTGATTGCAGAAGTTTTAATATTTTTGTCTCGTGATAGTGGGATTATTTTACTAATCCCTCTTTAATAAATAAAATCTTTCTCACACATAACAGTTAGCGATCCTTATTAGATCTTCTAGACTATAACATTATATATATTAATAAAAAAGGATAAAACAAAAAGAGCAAAGGATAGAGATGCAGTGTATAAAAATGACTGACACTAAGTGTAAATTTAGCTAGGCTCTATCATATGATAGTCAAATCACTAGGGGAAAGAATATTGATGACTTATAATTTATATGGTAAATAATTGGAAATTATAGCAACTAAATCGCCTTTATAAAAACTATTTATATAATTATAGGTGACGTTTATTTTCTGTTGCCACACAATCAAGCCTTGGAAAATACGTAATTTATAAATGCTGGAGTACAAAATTGTTTACCATAATAATACTGTTAATGAACAAGAATATCTTTATAATTTTAAATTTATCTAGTAACAATAAATATAAAGATCATGCAAAATTTAATAATCGATGTGATGAATTTTTAAATTAAAAGTCTTTAAATTATTTGATTAATATTAATTAAAAAATACAATAGCAGACAGTTAAACATTTTTCTTTGTAAAATCACAATATAACAAATAATTAGGAATGTAGGTTCTACATAGAGTCTTTTTCTTTTCTGAATTTGAACTTTTAATTGATTTTTCTACAGGTTATGTCTTTTATTCATTTTTCCTTCGAACTAAGCTCTGTTGGATGTGTCTTTATTGGTTTATGAGTTCCATATTCTCCAAGATTGAATGGAAAGAAAATAAATGTAAACAAATATTTATTTAGGAACATATCGTTATAATGTTATTCTTTAAGTTTAGAAGAAGTGATTACGGTTGAAAATAGAACATATAGAGTATATATTCAAAAATAAGAAAAAATAATAATAATAGTAATAAAAATAAATATAATATTACTCCTTCTTCTTTTTTCGCTTTCCCCCATAGTGCCTTTCAGCGTGGGGATGCACTCAGCCAAGTCCTCCAGGATTCCCTGTCTCTTGCCAATCCTCTCAGTTCTGGAAGTGTTTTCCCTCTCTTCTGTCCTAGCTTTTCTGTGCTCCATATATGATGTTCAAGGGCGTCCTCCCGGTCTCTTTCCAGTTGGGTGATATTCCATAGATTTGGCTGGATCACGGTGTTGTTCCATTCTGTAGACGTGACCAAACCACTGCAGCTGTCTTTTCTCGAGTAAATCCTGGACGGCACTTATTATGAACGTCTCTCTAATGCTGTCTAATGCGTCTCTCCTCTTCTTTTTCCAGCTGCTCTCCTAAGAAATTTCATTTCGGATGCGGTTATCCGACTTCGAAGCTTTTCCGTTTGGACCCGGCTTTCGGTTTACCTGACCTATGCAAGACTGTTCCCAAAAAGGTGTAATCAGACTACTAATTCCTCTCCATTGCACATAATATGTATATATTAGAAATGATTTATAGCCCTATACTTGGCCTCGGATATCGATAGACTTCAAGGTTATAATATTACTAAGGCTTAGTAATATTAAAATTATAGTCGAAAGGAATGGATAGTCGTTACTTCCGATGTTTTTTTATTATAATTTTTTTCAATAATGCAATATCCAACACTTTTAAGCAAAACACTTAACCTCTTGTTATTACCAACATATTGATAGTTTAGGTATTAATATTCAAGTACAAAACAGCATTTAAAAAAAAAAAAAAATTAAAACATGCTAATTTGTACGGTATTATTAATATCTAAACTATCAATATGTTGGTAATAACAAGGGGTTAAGAATAAATATTGACCACACCTTACGACAGGGAGCATTCTAATCGAAATACGCCATTAGGGAAGTATAAAGTTCAAGGGCAGCGGTAACTTAGGTTTTATTTTGTAATTGAATGATTATTTTTAACGGCTCTTTTAATTCAATCCTAAACCTTAATTTAAGTAATGTGATTGCACACCATTTGAGCATTTTATTTGAATGTTTTAGAGAAGCTTTTTTATTAATCATAAACAAGAAATGACTATTTACCACTCGGGAAAGTAATAAACATTTTTAAAGAGGATTTTGATAAATAAAAATGTTTTTATGACAGCATATCATTTGAATAGCTCGACAAACAATTAATTTTCAAATATGAAGAACGGGCCAACTCTATCTGATAATTGGATTGTGTTGAGTATTGGATTTAAATCCTGTTTCGTTATGGCTTATACCGGGAAATTTCGCATTATAACTACACGGGGAATGAGAAATTAACCGACAACCACCCCCCTCTCCCCATCATCAAACGTGTTTATTCTACGCATTTAATTTCACACAGCTTGGGCTAAAAGAAATTGTATTCTTGCAGGCGCGGAGGTGTATTTTTAATTGTCAATTAAGTTCATTATAAATTTAAATGACTTTTTTAATGAAGTTTTAAGTTCCATTATAAAGTCATAAATAGAGGGCGAACGCTTTAAAAGAAAGTACGCGGAATATGGAGCGTAGGATCCAATGAAGCTGTTTGGGATTATCCTACGTTAATTAACTTCTATACTTAACTTATTCTATTAATTTGCTTTACAAGTCTCCCCATCTCGAAGAAATTTCTCCCATCTTCTCTGTAAAGAGTTGACCTACTTTTCGTTTTTAAATGCTTTAAACTATATATATATGTATGTATGTATATATAGATAAATTTCTTGACTGTTACTATTAAATGTTTAGTAAGGTTCTTGAGGTTCAGTCAATAAATAAAAACAACGATTTTGGCGACGTTTCGAGACTATACTGTTCTCATAATCATGCCAATGTTACAAGTGGGTATGGAATAGACTAAAAATTGTACAATACTATAGAATAGAAGAATAGAGTTGTGTACTTGAATTGTTAGTCTATTCCATATCCACTAGTAATATTGGCATGCTTATGAGAACAATATAGTCTCGAAACGTCGCCAAAATAGTTGTTTTTTATTTATTGACTGAACCTCAAGAACCTTACTAAACAATGTATATATATATATATATATATATATATATATATATATATATATATATATATATATATATATATATTATTATTATTTTTTTTTTATCTTCATATTTTTTTTAATTCACTTGAGAAACACACCTAATAATTATAAACCCCAAAATATGGATAATATTTATGCATAACCCTGTAAATAGAAAAAATTGTAAACTGACTGCAGCAAAAGTTTTCGTAATGCATCAAATTATATCATTTAATCCCTTAAATACTTAGGGTCCGATGTAGAAAAGTTACCTAACTGTTAATCCTACCTCTTCCTAGTTATGTTCTCATCATTTTCTACCCAAACAGTGTTTTAACAGCTACTAATCTGGTTGTACATATATCCCTGTTGTCTGAGGAAAAGTACTTGTGACCACTTTTGATTAGAGCTATTCTGAATATTGGGCCATGGGGCGTGTGTTTATCAAAAACACTGTGAAATATATATACGATATCGTATTTAGTTGGTGTACTTTTGCTGCTACTTTATATATATATATATATATATATATATATATATATATATATATATATATATATATATATATATATGTAGTATATTGTTCTCATAATCACGCCGTTCAGTGAACAAATCAGGTTACAACAAAATTATATAAGTTACACTGGTAATTTAAAGAATAAAGTTAGTAATTTTAGAAAGACTTGCGAAAACACACACAAATGACAACAAAAAACTGATAAGACCGTCACATTCAAAAATACGTCTCGCATAGCCAAAATGCACATTAAAACCAAAGATACAGATTAATTGGAATTACAATATGATATGGTTTTTGAAATACCTTGCGAAGGTAATTATGGCAAACCTGAACAATACTTCAAACGACGTGTTAACAATATAAATGCCCGTCTATAGCTAAAAACCCTAATAAACCTGACTTCACTGCTCTCTCCATGTATTACAGGCAAACAAAGCATTCGTTCGAATTCGAAACTCCTAAAATTATACACTACGAACGAAAGAATTTTAAACGAAATATTAAAGAAATGATAACTATAGAAAAATATAAAATTCGCGCAATAAACAAAAAATCTGAGGGGTCACCTGTGGTGTAATGGTTAGCATAGCAAACCTACTATACCCAAGATCGCGGGTTCGCAGCCCGGCAGATGACCTTAGGATTTTTTAAAAGGAGTAAAAAAATCCTTAGCTATGCCGTCCTTCGGAAGGGACGTAAAGTGGGGGTCCTGAGCCTATGCGATGTCAGGTACTCGTTAAAGATCCCTGTCCTAATTATACCTGGATAGGCAAAATTTAGAACTCCCACCGTAGCATCGTCCGATTAGCCATAGCAGCATAAAAGTGACGTTAAACGAAAAAAACAAACAAACAAAAAATCTGACATACTAAATCTCAACACATATTATTCTAATTTAATGCACAGTGTAATAGTATGCATTAATATATATACATCATATTAAGAACCATATACCCATTTAAATAATTACAGAGAACGAAATCTCCGTCTACTTATAAAAACCGGCGAATATAAAAAATTACGGAAAAACCCACCTTCTCCCTTTCCAAACTCTATTACTTCGAGGCGTCTGAAAAAAATATGGGCAAATGACTTTTTAATGTAGAACATACATTAAAGTAAGTAGTTCTTTACATGTTATTGAAATATCATTGCCGTAATTTTCCTCAAATTTACTTGTTGCGTATAGTGTGTACAGTTGTAAATATCAATACATAGCTTTTAAAAAAATGTCTTAGTCATTAAGAAAAACACTTGAGAATTCAGCGGTTTAAAAATTAAACACAACTCATTTTTCCAATTCGTAAAAAATCATTACTGTACTAAACAATAAAATTATAGAAATAGAAATCTAAGAAAAAATCACTAGGCATAACATGTAAAAGAGATTTAGTAATGGGAATAATTTCGCATCACATGTAATAGATGAAAACCAGCTAATTATGACGGTAGATGCAAAGTAATTAATTAATGAATTCCTCTTTCATGAAGAAACAAGAGGGAAATAAAAAACAAAAAAAAATATTAATGCCAGTATATTGCTCGTTTTCTCTTTGCGGTATGTGAGAGCTTTATGCTGTTATGAGTTTTAACTTTGATGAGTAATCAAAATATAATTAGTTTATTTCATGCTCGATACTTAGCCACTAATTATTACTGATAAGCTCGAGATCTTCATTTTTCTTTTATTTTTACGGCTTTCAATTCTTCTTCCTTCAACGGATAGACGCGTTTCACAATTTTTTTTCCTTTTAATTATTTATTGGTGTTTACAACTACATAAAATATATGCGTCTAGTATATGTGTGGAAAATAATTAAAATAAAATTTTAATTAATTGTAAAGAACAACTAATTATTTACACTACAGTAAAAGTTTAACATTAGAAGGACCCCAACTTGTCCTACTGCTACCTTTCATTGCATTTCAATCACTTCTAGTTCCAAAATGGATAATCAAAATATGTCTCATTAAATAACCTTTACCTCTCGCCGTACAGGACTTGCCGAAGAGAAGGTATCAGAACTAATGAAGCTTATTTCTAAGGCACGTGATGCATCAATGACGAAGACCTCTAAGAGAAACAAGCAGATGGAAGTTTACTGGTGGAACGAGGATATAACAAATCTTCGGCGAGTATGCTTGCGCACTAGAAGGTTAGCTCAGCGTGCAAGAGGTCGCCAAACGTATGAGTCCCGAAAGCAAGAGTATAAGGATGCAAAAAGAAACCTTGTAAAAGCAATTAGGGAGAGTAAGCGCAACATCTGGAAAAAGCTGTGTGATGAAGTGGACGAAGATCCATGGGGCAGACGCTATAAAACTGTTATGGCAAGACTAAAAATATCAACTTTGTCACCACCGAGCTCTCCGGCATTGTTAGAAAACATAGTTGCGGCTTTATTTCCGAGCAGACCAGAAGTTGTCTTTCATACCAGCCAGCTAATATATCAAGAATTTTAAGGAATGACCCAGGAAGAACTAGACCTGGCTTGCATTAAAATAAAGGATTCAAAGGCTCCAGGTCCGGATAACATCCCAAATGTTGCCTTAAACGTGGCTATTAGGTCAAGACCTGAACTTTTCCTAGAGGTATATAATACTTGTATCCGTGAAGGATTCTTCCCAACCCAGTGGAAGAAGCAGCGCCTTGTACTTCGGCCAAAGAGCAAAGGACCACCAAACGATCCGACTTCTTTTCGCCAGATTTGTCTCTAAGACACTGCGGGAAAGATAATGGAAAGGGATCTGAGTGGCAGAATAGCTGAATACAGTGAAGGAGCTAGAGGGCTATCTGATTACCAGTACGGATTTAGAAAGGGGAGATCTACGATTGACGCAATCGATTATGTGATCAAATCCGCTCGAGAAGCCATCGCAGAAAAAAAATGGAGGAGAGGTAGCAATAAGTACTGCACCATTATCACGTTGGACACAAGGAATGCATTCAATTCAGCAAGATGGGATTGTATTATGTAGGGATTGCGAAAGATGGAAGTTCCACAATACCTTATGAGAGTTATCGAGAGTTATTTCTCTGATAGATTACTAATGTATGATACAGATGCTGGGCAAAAAACATATAAAACCAAAAGTGGCGTTCCCCAGGGCTCCGTTTTAGGGCCGCTCTTGTGGTATGTGATGTATGATGCAGTGCTTACACTACCCATGGAGCAAGGAACAGTTACTTTGGGTTTCGCGGACGATCTGGCTATCATATTATGTGGAAAACTGCTAGAGGAAATTATCTACAGTACGAACACAGCTGTTGCCACAATACGCCAGTGGCTCTCATCAGTAGGTCTCCAGCTTGCTGATCATAAAACTGAGGCAGTTCTCGTCACAAGCAGGAAAGTAAGAGAAACAATCACTCTGACCGTTGGAGATTTTAATATTTCCTCTCAACCATCTATTAGATATCTTGGGGTGCAGATCGACGCCAGACTAAGGTTTGATGAACATCTGCAAATAATTAGTAAAGAAAGCGGCCCAAGTAACGAATGTACTAGATAGAATCATAGCGAATATGGGTGGCCCCAGACAAAGCAGAAGACTTCTGGCTAATGTGGCTAGCTCTGCCCTTTTATACGCTGCACCGTTCTGGACAACCGCATTCCTAGTGTATTCATACGCCCGAAAGGTCAATAGTGTGTGCCGAAGAAGTGGCATTCGTGTCACAAGGGCATTTCGTACTGTTTCTTATGATGCAGTGTGTGTTATAGCTGACATGCCCCCATTGACCTTCTGACGGATGAACGCAACCGGTTCTACCGTCGAAAACGAGAGGAGAGGAACAGGGGGGAAATGATACTCTGCAAAGATGGCAAAGACGCTGGGATTCATCATATTCCGGAAGGTGGACCCACCGTTTGATACCAGGTATTGCGACATGGATAGCCCGGAAACATGGGGAGGTTGATTATTAACTCACCCAATTGCTTACTAGTCATGGGTGTTTCTGGTCCTATCTGTTTCGGTTCAAACTTGACAATGAATCATTTTGCAACTGTACAAACCTAGAGGAAACAATAGAACATGTATTCTTCTGTTGCCCCAAATTTGCAAAAGAATGAGAAGATCTAGCCAGAACGCTGGGCCATCAGTTGGTGCCAGAAAACCTGGTTAGCCAGATGACTTCTGCCGATGAAAACTGGAATGCTGTTGCTAATTACGCAGCTAACATCTGCAGAAAGCTACGTAAACAGGAGCAAGAAAGACGAGGCCTATAATCCTAGTGGCTCAATAATTAGCAGCAGAAAATATAAAGTGGGCACATAAAAAAAAAAAAACCCTTCGCCGTAAACGATTTTCAGTCCTAAATTATCCTTTGAAAATATTCCACTGACCCCCGTTGAACAAAACCGCCATCTATGTCTATATCTGGCTGGACAAACTTGAAAACCACATACGGCATTTAAAAGACAAGAAACTGCTTTTTGTGTCCGACTACTGAAACATTTACTAGACAAGCGCTCAAAGATCCCATTAAATTTTAAAAGACGTATTAACACGACAGTAATTAGACCCATTTGAAAAACGGAATTGAGCCTTTGGGCTCCACTAAGCCTTCTAATTCTTCTCATATCCAATCATTACAATTCAAAATCCTTCGTAAAATAATCCTTATTATGCCGGAAACAAACTTATCCATAAAGGTCTTAATGTCCCATTTATTGCTGATTTGGCCCCAACCAGATACCTATCCTTTCATAGGAAACTCCATACCAACTCGAATCCACTTGCCTCACACTCAATTTCCAATAATTCTCCGTGGCGTCTGAAAAGAAGATGGCCAAGAGTCCTACTAATGTTGAACTATTGTAGTGTCGTTAGTGATTAGTTTTTTAGATTTAATTGACATGACATTGTTACCATTTACCTCCAATTTATTAGTTCTAAATAATTTATACAGTTGTAAATATCAATAAAAAATATTTTTATTGATGTTTACAGCTGTATAGTATATATGCATCTAGTCAATGATAAATTTTAAAGAACTACTCATTAATTGTACTCTAACGTAAAACTTACGTTAGATATCTGACATAACATAACATAACATAAGATATCTGATGTTTCGGAAGATTCTCGGTAATGCAATGTGAAGCAAGCTGAAAGACTACTGGATTTTTGTGGTGATGGAGTTTGCAATGAACCGTATCTAACCTTGTCTTAATCACCAATATATATGCAACATAAAGATCTTTATGGATATTATAAGGAGAATTTAGGATTTTATGAACGATTTGTATTTGTAAAGACTGGATAAGAGAAGAATTAGAAGCCTCAAAGCTCGATTCCTTATGCCCATTTGCTCTAATTACTGTCATCTAAATAAGTCTTTCGTGATTGATAGGAAGGTTTGAACGCTTGTTTAGTAAATGGTTAAGAAGCCGAAAACGACGAGCAGTTTGTTTTTGTCTTAGTCTCGTATGTGGATGAACCATAGTAATTGTATGGTTATCCTTGAAATGAATTAAAACCTTATCAATATAACAGCTAACTTTTTTTTCAACTTTCAATCGAATCGAAATAAAATGGGAAATTGAGAGATTTAAGTGATTTTAGAGTTGACCCTGAAAGGGCAGGTATCTGGTCTGGGATAAATAAGCAACATATGAAACATTAAGATGTTTATCGATAAGATTATTTGTTACAGTTATGAACATTTAGGATTTTTCTAAGGTTTTGGGATTATAAGGTACGTGGTGAGCTAGTTGTTTTAGGTTTGTCGTTTTAGTCTTGAATGTGGATGAACAATAATCATTTTATGTTTATCCTCAAAACCAATTAAAACTTTTCAATCTTCTTTTTTTTCACTTTGAAATATCCAATTTGATTAGATTTATATTTTAATGTCATTTAATTTGAATGCAATACGTGGACTTCACTGCTACGGTGGCTAATCTGACGGTGGATGAGTTGATGAAGTGGAACTTTATGACAGATTATTTAAATATTATTATTGCTTGTATGTACTTTAAAAAATAGAAGGATGGCAGCCTATTCAGGCTAAAGAATAAAAATTATGATTTGGACTTCCGGAATTGTACTTAATAATGAATGATGAATTTCATTTTGAAAAATAAAAAAATGCATAAATTAAATTTTAATATGTTAAAGCACATTTTTGATTCTATTTTTTTATAATTCAGCTCCCATAAATTATTAGTCAATATATCTGTGGTTGTAGTGAATAAGTGGATTAGTCGAATTACCTTGAAAGCAAGTTAACCTTCTAGCCTTTAAGGTTAATTGGTTAAATCGTCCTTCTTAATAGTATCTATTTTGGTGCAAGTGACATTTTTGAGCAATTACTGGATTTTGGAAAAAGATCAAAAATGACCTGATGAAATGTACACAAGTTCGACTCATCAACTTCTCAGGAATGTAATGTAAGCTGTATTTTAAATTTTAAATAAGTTATTTATTATGGAATTTGTTTCTTAAAAACCTTTTTATTTTTTACCAAACAGTAGCTAGGGGCTGTCGGCTGAATATTATTTATTGTATGGTTTATATTACGCTTGGATCTACTCTGTTGGACGGTCGACTGTTCGGGATCTCACCAAGCCTCTAAAAATCGGATTTTAAAAAGGCTTGGATGGTGGATGACATCGCCTGGTTGCTTCTTTGCATGACCTGGGTTTTATTAGTTCTAGCGTTAAGGTTATCTATCGTTGCTGATAGCCCTGAACAAACTGTTCTACTTTTCCTTAAACGTTCATGGAAAGCAGATCAAAATTAAAAATTAAGTTTTCCGGACAGGCTAAAACGACTAGAATCCTTCGAAAAATCCACAATGCTCCTTAATTTATCACGAACAAACTTATCCATAAAGACCTTACAATTCCATTTGTTGCTGATTTAACCTAAACCAGATACCTTTCATTTCATTGTAAACTCCCTACCCGATTTAGTAGCTATTTAGAAGGTCTCTCCAAACAAACTCCCTGTAAATCCTATTTGTTTTATTTTATTAGGGCTTTAAACTTTCTCCAAACCATATAGGCATGACTTACTTTTTATCGTTTGTGTCTTTCAAATAATTCCTTTGTTTATGCTTTGATAGTTCGCAAACTTTCGCAGCATTGCACAATGTTCACTTTTGCTAATCTGGGCGATCGAAATTATTCTAGTTGGGAAAAAGCATTAAATCACACTTTAAGTTTTATATTTAGTTTATAAATAAAAAAAAAAAAAAAAAAAAAAAAGATGGAATAAATTTATTCGGAGGATTATTCATAAAGTAATATATTTTAAATAAATTTATAAGACGAGTAGAATTCACAAAAAAACCTCCAAAAAATATTTTTAAAAACGTTTATTTTAAAGAGAAACGCATACGTATTTAAAGGGAATTAAACAAAAAAATCAAATAAGATTTTAAAAATTACAGAAGCAAAAAAAAAAAAAAATTAGAAAGTTTAATTTTCATATATCTTCGGTATTAGTACACCCAGTTTCTTCACTGCGTTCCCTAAGGTTGTCATTTTCCATCACAAATTCATGTTCGAGTCCTCCTCTCGTAAGGAGTGACTCTTTTCAGGTTGTTTTTGCCTCTAGATACTTCCTTTAAGGTGGGACGATATGGGAAACCTGTCCCTAGTCTGTTGTTGCGTAAACTTCATAGAGTGAAATTCTCGAATTGTATGCAGCAACTAACTTTTCTTCGGGTAACAAACTCGCTGCAGCTGGGAAATGGTTTCATGATGGTAGTAAGATGGTAGTCCCTTAGTAAAAAGTTTCTCACAAAGCTATTATTATTATATCATATAATATTTGCTTCTTCTACATGCATGCATAAGGGAACATCTTCCACATGTAAATATATCATGTGATTAGATACGAGAAACGAATGTTAGTATATAAAGATCAGTACAATAAGGATTGATGAATTAATTGCCACTTCTATTGGAATTATTTTATTTCAAAATTAATTTCGTATGTTAAGCATCCGTCATCAGTTATAAAGCATACAGTTTTCTAAATCCGCGGACTTTGTTACATGGATTTTATATATTAAAGTTTTCAAATGTAATCTAATAAATTAAATATATTGGTAACCACCCGAGAATTTCAAACATACTTCTGAAATATATCAAGAGTGGAAGGTTAAGTTTTTGGGGCTTTTCATTAGGTTTTGCATTCAGTAATTGGATTTTTCCATTCCTATTGGAAACAAATTTGAAATAGAACTATTGGAAATGTTCATCTGGCTATGTAAACAAAAATCTGCATTAGGTTTGAACGGTATATATACATTTTCAATAGTCCCATTTTAAATTTGTTTCCAATAGGAACGGAAAAATCCAATTAGTCATAGGGAAAACTCAAGGAAACCCCCCAACAATTTAACCTATATGGCCCTTCCCCTTCCACTCTTGTTATATTTCAGATGCCCGTTTGACCTCCTAAGGTGAGTACCGATATATTTGATTTCTCGTCTTACATTTTTGAAAACTTTATTATTCAAAGTGCTGGGGTTTTGAAAATTTTATATGTTTTAGAACTGAAGATGGATTTTTCGTAACTAGGTTTTAAAATTAAATAATTCCAATAGAAATAGCAATTAATTCATATGTAAATATATGTGTGTAATATCCTTTTGGCAATATTCCAAAATATAATTAATAGATGTTTATAAAGAAAAAAAAAATAAAAAGGATACTGGTGATGGGAGATCAAGCTGTTTCATTCAGAATTGTGTTTATTTTTGCCATACAATGTCCCCCACTGCACATATTTAATTGAATTATTGCCTGATTTTAAGATTTAAGATCATTTTTAGCTAACTTATAATTAAAATTTCTTTAATCGATATTTGAATCTCAATCGCTCAGATTGGCTAGAGTGGCCTCTGTGCATTGCCAAAATTTAACAGTCTTACTGATTACTTATAAATATTGTACAGTTTTCGCGGAGAACACCTTAATTGCTCGGGCAGCTCACAGGCCGCAAACGCTTCAATAGTGTGTGGAAGTAAAAGAAATCTGCGGCTAGAAAGCCGGCAACTTGGCTCGGTTCCAGTACTCAAAGAGGCAACAGATTAATATGTCTTCTTTGGGAGAATCAACACCCCCAGTGTTCTTTAACAATTACATTTCGCCTATAATAACCATTTCACTGCCTTGTCGTCAGATTTTATCGTGGCAGTTACACAGAATTTAAAAAAATACAGTTGGATTGTAATTATGAAGCCATATATTACAAGTTTAGCCTTGAGATAAGCAAAACTAATAATTTTAACGAGCAGTTCAGACAAGTACTAACTGTAAATCACTGCGTTGGTTATTTGATAAAAAGTAACTATTTCTCATTGTAAAGATATGTAATTATAATATATAGATTTCTTATTTCATATGACTTATATATTTAAAAAAAACCATATTTATTGATATTTACATAATGATATTACGTATACATTATGAACAACAAGTAAATTTGTGGAAAATTATTACAATGACATGTCAATAGCATGTAAAAAACTACTCACCAGTAGCACTTCGATAGTTCTACATTAGATGGTGTCTTGGCCATATGTTTGTTACAAAGGTCTTGTCAAAATTAAAATTTCAGGCAAAAAGGTTTTGAACAATGGGGTTTGAAGCATAACTTACATGAAAATGTAAAAAAAAAAATTTACTTTAATAATAATTGGTCTAACTTTGTTCCCTATGGTTGCTAATAACAAATTTTACATTTATTTCTCTACTTTTTGTTTTGCAGAATATTGGCTTTCTGCTTATTTATAGGGGGCATATTAGATAACTGCTTTAAAAATGCACTCTATTGGATTCAAAACAGGTGAGTGAGGTGAAATCAAAAGACTTTGCACATGAACTAAATCCTTATTCATTCCAATGATCATAAATTAATCCTATAAAAATGTTTTTTCCCCCTACTATTTATGGCAATGTTCGCTTTGACTAATCCTTTAATTCTTAGTGATTTGAGTTGGATTTATGGGGTCATTTTTAAAACGCTAAATGTCCTATAAGAGAGTTATTTATCGAAATACCGCCACACCTAGATTCATTTGAATCGGTTAGGAGGGAGGGGGAGAGGGGAAGTGCTGCTTTGTTTCTGGTAGAACTTGAAAGCCGTTTTGTATTTTGAGCTTGCTTCAGACATACAGTGGAATCAATTCTTTAATGTGAACAGGTAGGTTGACTGAAATTATGATGATCTGCGTACACCACTTTGGTCAACAGGAACCAAGCCATTTTGCAACAGGACAATGCTCTTGGGTATCGTGCTTGTTTGACCAAAGAAAAATTATCAGAACTTCGAGGAGTGAACTCTTATAGTTCAGTCTGGACTCTTATAATCTTGTAGTGTTGAAATGAGGGATGTAGACTCCATGAAATATGCGATTATATTTTACTTCAAAGCTTCGTTAACAGTAGTTAGAAGGTAAACATACTAAAAGTCTAAAAGTCCAAGACTACTTGGATGTGGTGTTCCTCTTTGACTGCATCTCTGATTATCTTCATCTCTATTTATGTTAACAGTTAACTATACTTTTATCAATACTCGAAAACAGTTGGACGTTGAACATGTTTATCAAATCAACAATGTTATAGGTTAATTTTTATTAAAAACATATTTTTCTAAATATAACCGCAAAAAAAATGAGGTAAAAAAGATTGAACTCCCCTCCTCACCACCGTTAGCTCACCCCCCCCCCTCACCTCCCCCCTGGGGGGGGGACTTTTTGTAAGTTTACCTTTTAAATACTCCTAACGATGGTTTATTTAAAGGTCGGATCTTTGATAATTACAAGGACTAAAATTATAATATTGCATTCATTTTATGGTGCGTTTCAGTGTTCCGATATGGCATGATTAAAATTTTAAACCAACACCCCTGGATTTTTCTCTCTCGACTGCTAAGTTTCTTCACTTTAATTTCAACTAACTAAAAAGCCATAATAATAATTTTGAAAAAAAAAACAAAAAAAAAAACATTGGTATGACAACTTGTTGAAATCCTTATTATTTTTATTTATATTTTTTTCATTATAAAATTGGTTAAAACTGTTAAAAATGCTGAATATACAAAACTATGTTTTAAAAAAAAATCTAGTAACTGGTCAGTTTAAGATTTTTAAATTATTTCAAACATAAAAACAGGATATTAGAGGGAAAAAGAATGAGGAATTTACGATTTAGGCTAAATATTCAAATAAATTCAATTATGTCAACGTAATCATTCTTGGTTCTAATTATTTATATGTTTCTTCTAAACATTTAGGAAGTAACTCCTAACTCATCGTATCAACTTTGTTTTCAATGAAATCTATATTTTTAAAATTAAAATTCCGAAAGGATTTAACAATCCAATATTATATTAAATGATTTTAGTGAGCTCTACTCTTCCGCTGACAATTACAAGAACCAAACGACTTTCCAAGGAGAGGCTAGGTACCAACTAACAGTGGTACATTGTTCGACCCTCCGACAAAAGCTGATTTCAACTCTTCAGGTGATCTTGGAATGGAATTCTAGAGCCACACACGTCGCTTCAGCTGGACCCCAACATCCTCTATTGGATTAAGGTCTGGATTCTGCGGTGGCAACTGTTACCAAACCTCCTCGAGGTACCTAACCACAACCCGAGCTCTGTGCGGTCGTGCAGCACTGGAAATTGGTCTCCGATGGAGGGGGAAATGGCACTTGGTGTTCCTCTAAACTGTTGATCCGAGTATTTAAGTACAACCACTAATTCCGGGTATCCAGCAAAATTTTAAGAACTTAATGTAATGAAATATGTGAAACCAAACAAACGGCTTTGTTGTTTAATGGGTGCTTGTGGTTGAACCTTCACTTATATCATACTTATAATCATATCATCTAAGACCCAATCTCGCCTCTTCGTATGGACTGACTTCCACACCTTCTAAACTTTGTTTTCTCATAGTCATATTGGAGTAAGTAATTTTTAGAGAACTTATCTTGCACTTCGCATTCATTAAGTCTCAAGAAAATTGAAACATAGTGGACCATACGAGATTAATGATGTTATTACCATTCATTCTACGCTTAACAAAGACCTATAGATAGATATGAACTATCATCAACTAGCATGGACCTCGGACGCTTTTGCCTTACTCCAAAGTTACACTGAAGCAAAACTGTTGTTCCTACTTTAACAGCATCGATCATCTTGATATCTCAAAATGCTGATGGTACCTTTCGTTGAACAGTATGCGAGCTCCTTCAGCAAATCATTTGCTTATATTACGGTTTAGAGTCATTACAGTATTTCTTAAAGAAATGCTGATATTTATTTTTATTTTATTTATTTTTTGTTTTTTAAGACACAATGTCGGTAAGTCTACAAAAGTCTTACCAAACCGTTAGTGAATAAATTGTTCTAAATATTAAGTTGTCCGGAAAGTAATGCAGGTTTATAGTTTTAAAAGATAAAAAATAAAATAAATGATCTAAAACGTTCTAAACAAAATAGTCTCCATTACTCTCGATACACTTTAGTCAATGAGTTAACAACTTTTTTATGCCCTGTGAATAGAAGCTCGAGATCTTAGTTTAAACAAATTTTAAAAACACATTTTCTATCGAACTTTGATAATGAAATTTATTTCTTTTTATAGGTTAATGTATGAGATACCAATATTCGAAATTGCTTACCTTTCCGATTGCCAGGTGGTGGTCAGCGACGGTTGATTTGCTGAGTGAGAGATTCTCAGTGAATTTCCGAACAATGGATCCAGTATTTTTTTTTTTTTCGATAAAATATCTTTGTCAAGGAACCGAATGTTTTTACGACCTTTTTTTCAAGGGTGAAATCTCCCTCCCGATTTTTTTTCTAAATCTCCGTTGAACCCAGCTATCCCTTGCACTCCTCAGGGGGACTTGTTTCTGGCCGTTTGGTCCCAGTTCCGACTGAATTTAAACGTATTAAACTAGACAAAATCTTTGATAGTTTAACGTGGATTATTTTCAAGTGAAATGCTACAGGAGTAAACAAACATTATTGTTTGGAAGTGGATTAATAAATGAAGACATCCATACAAATACATAATCCATCAAATGTAAAAAGTATATTATCTTGAGAGATAAACATGAAATTCTGCATTAATTTACATACAGCCCAATAAATAAATTTAAAAAAATAAAAAATCGAAAGGTGTTGCAAGGAACATTGCCGAATCACTCTTGATATAGGACGGGACTATATTTCGGAATAAAATATTATTCCCTTCACGCTCAATTCACAAAGAATGTTCTCTGACATTAATCCATAAAAAAAAAAAAAAAAAAAAAAAAAAAATGAACAACATATATCTGTTCTTCAGTGAATAGTTTTAGTATAGTTTCAGATGATTGCTTACATTAATTGATATTTAAAATTTAGTTTTGACAGTTCATTGAAACTTTGGTATTAACTGATAGTAACATTTTTAAATATTAAGTATAATTTTCCAGATTCAATGATCAAAATTAAATCGTATTAGGAAGCAGAAGTATGTACTTATGCTGAAAAAAAAAAAAAAAAAAAAAAAAACATAAGACGGAAGCGTTTATAAAAGCTTGGTATTTTTCGTTTAATTTCCGCGTAAATTCTTTGAAAATAGTTTAACCGCTAACGACTGATATAAATGGAGAAATATGAAAGAAATGTGCCGTGAGTGACTTTATATTTCGCTGCCGCAAAAGTCCGCCGTTAAAAAGCTATATCAGTGAGTAAGAGATTCTTGTTTTTATTAAAACATTCCATCCTCAAATCGTATTACACGTTCCTTTGTGGAATTATAAAATGAAAGAGAGAAGGTAGGGCTGATTTCCCTTTCGCAATAACTCTTTGAACTTCCCGGAGTTGACTTGACGTCTATCAACCCTCTCCCATATTGAGTGTGAATCGACACTGTTCCCTGCAACACCTTTCGATTTTTTTTTGATTTTTTTAATTTATTGGAATGTACATAAATTAATTCATAACTTTAATACCTTTCAAGATAATAAGCTGTTTACATTTGATGGATTACGTATTTGTATGGATGTCTTCATTTATTAATCCTCTTTAATAATATAAATATATATTTTGAAAGGATGCTATAACATTTTTGAATAACTCCGGTTTGGACATAGATTAGTGTTGGTAAGTAAAATGTCCCTGAAATAAAAGCAATCACGAGGGTGATAAAAGGCGGAGAATATCCTATCCAATAAGCGAAATGTCGGGTTTATCTATAATAATGGACTTAATGTAGTGTAGAGTCTAGTGTAACATATTTTTTTAAGAACTGTGGCGTTACATCTTCGAACGTCTCTAATAAAACAATAGTGAAATTATTCAAAATACACCGAGAAGGCACAAGTGGCAGCCATTAAACCGAAGCAATATTAATCTGATCGTTTCAAAAGTTTTTCGTTTTTTTGAGTAATTAAAAAGTTCAATAAACTAATAACTATACAATAACTTTATTCATTAAAATAATGATTGATCTTTTAATTCCAATTATAGGTTTTGCTGGTTACCAAAATATTTCTGCCGGAGACAATTGCCCAGAGATCTGAAAAGGTGATAATCAGTGGATGAAAGGTCGGGAAAATGTGGTGGGTGGGGCAATGTTTCTCATCCGATTTCCATTAATTTATCAATAGTCAACTTTGCAGTATGTGGCCTCTTATTCGCCCCTGATAACTTGTGAGGGACCCATTTATCCAGTTTTTTTGTTATGCTACAGATTGATGCTTGTGAAATATTTAACTGCTTACCTATCTCAGTACATGTTTGAAGTGGATAGGAATTAATTGATTCTCGAAATCCCGGTTCGTTGGCAACTAGAAGTCTTCCACAACGGGCACCATCTTCAAGTGTTTCATCGCCTTGACGAAATTTTAATAATTGAAATTCAGCTATACGCTCAGAGAGTACCTTCTCACCACACACGGAGCATATTTTTCGAGCAGCCTCAGTTGCCTCCGAGGCAAGTTTAAATTCATATAATAAAATTTACCGAATTTGAATTTCAGCACTCACCATTTTAATATATTTCTTTAAAAGTTTAGACGTGACTGGAATAAAAGGTAATCCATATTTTAAAGAAGTAAACAATATTATTTACATCGGAAAAGGTCGAAGACAAATAATTCTTAATTAATTAAAAAACGGTAGGACTTTTGATACGTTCTGGTATTGAAAAATATCTCATAAGAAATCAAGATATTTCATCGGTATGTTTCATACAGGTGATGCAGGCACCCCACGTCACCCCAGCTCAGTACACCGTTCATATTCTTAAGAAATGTACACCTTAATCGTATTTTTTAAAATATTTATTTCTCGTCTTATGTATATTGTATAAATTAAATATTTTGTGTATTATTTTCAAAAAGCTTACAAACACATTAATTTTAAAGCCCTACTTTGTGCAATAACTACTTCAAACTAAACAAATCATCAACAGTTCGCACTTATGCAATATGGTAAAAACACAATCTTCCTTAAACATGTGATCATATGTTATGTTGTTATGTTGATGTATAATCAATGGTTAGTTACGGCTTGGAAAGAAGTGTGGGTTTGAGATGTTATTAATTCTGGGTGCAACTAAAAAATAACACGCGTTGTTAGCTTTGGATCTTGCCTAGATTTCCTCTCGGATTTCCTTTTTTCAATTATTATATTCAATTATTTTAGACCCAATGTACTTAAATTCGCTCGTGTTTATTTTCGTTTATATCTGCGAGAAAAAAAAAACCGTTTATACAGATATCTTTTCTTATGTATAATTTAATTTTTTTGACATTATTTACTCAATTAAAACATTATACCATATATCTCTTACATATCAACTGAATCTCAAGTTAAAATGGTGATCAATATTGTCATTGAAATCTTTCATCAACTTCCGCCTGTTGTCACAGTAAAAATTAATACATTTTAATTTTATATTTATTTGAAAATTACAATTTGGGGGTTTTCTGAAGTGCTAAAAACAATTATGACAAAAGTTTCGGTTAAAAAAAATAATACGTACTTTTCTCAAATTCGTATACTGTTTTCCTAATAAATAAAATTCAATGGAACATAAGAGTACTAAACCACACAAAGAATTACTTTCTCTTGATATTGTGAAAATCAACTCACAATTTGCTAATTCCAGGAGTTGTGGTAGCTCAGAGAGTAAGGATCTTGACTGTCATGCTTGGGGCTCGATTTTGAGTACGGCTGAAGTTAAAAGAATTATATATTTTTTATTTAAGCTGTTGATCGACTTGAAGGTTAGGAGACCCTCCTAGGTCACACCCAGCCTTTATAAAGAACTGCCGTTAATTGGAGGGTGGGGAGGGGGGAAACTGGTGGTTGAGTGTGATTTCGGCCAAATCTCTTCTCCTTTCACAACCGTTGGACAGTACATCCTTACCTAAGTACTGAACCCGAGACCCTTCATTTTTTTTCTAATTCCTAGTAATTAGATAATAGGGCGGATCGAAGAAGGTTAGAAGTTTAAGAATCTGTAATATACCCAGAAATAGTGGCGAAATTAGCTAAAATTAACTGTGTGAAAATTTGAGACTGGATATGAATAAATGAAATATGACTGAAACTTAAATCGTTTGAAGTTTTAGGTTTGAAAAAAAAAATCTAAGTTTATTATTTGCAAAACCACATTTTTCAGCAAGCGGGATTCCAAAATAATTTAAAAGATATTTTTTCCTTTGGATCATTGTCTTGTAGACCCGTATCATCAATACTGAGAAATTCCTTTTTAAGCTAATGGTGGAAGATGCTTCCTGGAGTTGATCCAGTTCTTATGAACCCGTTCCTTTAACATGTCCCATTGCCAAACTCATTTGATTTTCATGTAGTGGGGTCTCACAACAATATTCTCAAACTTTTTTTCGCTCTACCCTATTGGTTAGTCATTTTTTGCCTGTTCCAATAGTCGTACAGTCAATCGAATTTTACTAAAGTCGCCTTCGGATTTCACGTACAATCTTACGGATAATAACTATATTTTACAATAAAATAAACACTGTTTTTCCAGAGAAATTGTAATTATTGTAAATAATGGAGTTGTATCTTTAAAAAACACATCCAATGTATTTTTAAGTTAAGGTACGTCCTGTTCTTGATTCCATGTTTTGACTATCTAATCAAAACTCCTTAGGAAAATATTTCTTCTTTTTTTTTTACTCATTGTATATTCTGGCAACGTGCCATCCTCTTTAGTCCGCCAAGTTTGAGGAATTTAACTACATATATTTGATTCAAAAGATTATTCTTGTTTCGTTATTTCCACCCCCTCCCTCCCCCCCCCAAAAAAAATAATAAAATAAGTAAGTTGTATTTGATTATATCCTGATATTTTTAGAGGAACTGATTCCAAATTTTTCTAATATTTGCGAATATGTTAAATAATGTAACATAGAACTGAAGTCTATCGGATGAGTGGAGTATACAAGGTAAGTACATATGTAAGACCATAATGAACATTTTCAATTTAATTATAGTCCTCAATAGTCAAGTTGACACGTGTTTATTGAAGATTTGTAATCTTGCCCGAGAATTCAATGCATAATGCCGAATTAAATACTTCATGAACATGCAAACTACCGATATGAGTGGAATGATCAGTTTGAGATCGCATGTCCAGATTAGAACTCTGGGTTTAAGCTGGCACTCAATTCATCGCCACCAAAATGGAACATGCCTTATCGATAATGGACGACTGTAAATTACCATGCGATAGCGAAAATGTTAGACAAAATGAATATAATAGGTTATCATTTGTTTTATATATTACTCGCTGAACTTGTGTATAGGTACTCATGACTGTACAGAAGGATCAATACAATTAGGATTGATGAATCAATTGCCACTTCTATTGGAATTATTTTATTTCAAAACTAATTTCGTATGTTAAGCATTCATCATCAGTTCTAAAAGCATACGAAAATTTCAAAACATCACTTTATCATACAAATTGTGTTTATTAATTTTTTTTTAAATATAAGAAATCAAATATTTTAATAATCTCCTAAGGAGGAAAAATCATGAGGGCTTCTGAATGATATCAGGACCTAGGGCGAAATAGTCAGGTAACGTATATAGTGTCCCTTGGGTTTTCCTACGACTGGTTGATTTTTTTTCTGTTCTTACTGAAAACAAATTTTTTAATGAGACTACTAAAAATTTTTTTATGGCATTTAAACAAAAATCTAGATTGATCTTGCACGATTTTATTATTTCTAATGATTTATAAATGTTTAATTGTTTGACTATTTTCTACGTGATATATTAGTTTCACTCCCGAGCCTTAGTTGAATTAATGGATACTTTCATCAAAATAGATAACGAAGTTGGAATCCTGCGTCTTATTATTTTATGCCCTTATATGTTCCATTAACTTTTCCATTACTGATCGTCCAGTTTTAGCATGCATTCAGCTTTACAGTCATGACATATGCACTACTTTTTTGGAAATGGTCTATTTTGTGTTTAGGTGAAGGGAAATAAGTTGACAATGGTTTATCTATTTTAAATGTAGGATTTAAACCTAATTTTCTTAATTCCTTTCCGAATTTCAAGATGAATATTCCAAAGACATATCCCCTTTATCCACCAAGAAATGGAGGATTTCTTCGAAAACCTCCAAAGGAATGGTAAATAGTTATTATAGTTTCACTTCATATTGTGTTAAAAAACTAGGGTGGTAAATAAAAAGTACCTACTGCGTTTAAAAAAAAAAAAATTACGTAAGGGTGGATCAAACTGACCCAGAGGTCAGATGTGTCATACATTATGCGGAGGTTCAAAATACTACTAGCCTGAATTATGTCGAGTTGATAGATTGACGGATATTGGATAAAAGGATATCTGAAGCATTGTGAAACAGTTCCATGCGCAGTATGCTAATACACATACCTCGGCTCATTCTGAGGCAAAACCACGAATTCCTTTACAAGGGTTTGCAGGTCCATTTCATTTTTATGTTTTGAATATTCAAAAAAAACCTGATATTGTCAGTGGTGCTTTTAAGCAATGTTGACTGGACGGTCGATGTAGTTCTGATAACAGGTCGAGATGAGTCAGACGTCCAATCCATAATCTACTTTTGGTGCAATCCTTTGCGTTAGGTGTCTTCGAGGCAGCAAGGCTTGGACATGACGAAGAGGGTTTTCAGAATGAGTTTGCCAATCAACATCCAGCATCCAGATTTCTCTTTATGAACAAAACACTTTCTTCTTTGGAAGTCCGTTGTTCAGACTAAGCCGCGGTGCACACTAAGGAGATACGATCGATATGTGACGCAATAAGTGTGATACGATATACTAAGCGACATGAACGTGAAAGAACAAAGTGGAAATAATTTAATGCGACAAAAATAGTGCACACTAGAATGATAGTGATTCTGATCATAATCATTGATATGGTAAATTTTTAACGAAAAAAAAGCAATATGTAGCAAATTTCACTGACACTAAGCTAAAAATAAATTTCTATCGAAGATTCTAAAAACCCACCACCTAATTATATAAAAAAATGGGTTAGAATCCTTTTTCCCCCTCTCCGCATAAAACCCTTATGCAATTAAAATCATAAAAGTTTTTTGATACTGTTAAATAATAAAAGCAACTATTATAGAAATTTAAACAGAGAGTGTAAGGCTTTACTAATATTTAAAAGAAAATATATTTTTGTCTTCTTAACCTAATCGTCGATTTGTAGCTTCGGTGTTCTTTTACTGCAACAATTATTTGGAAGTTTAAAGAATACTGAAATGATTTAAAGAAAGAATGATTTGACATTGTATTTATGTCTGTAATTCAAATTTAAATCCTCATTACTCATACTGCCGTTTTTCCTCAAGGCAGTATCGTAGGTACCATTCTCTAACCAATATATACACCATATAGTCTTCACGACTACTGTTAGGAGTTAGGGGTTTAAAGTGCCTGGGTATTGCATTTGTCCCGGGGCCCGGTTTGGCTCTCGGTTGGACATACCAAGTTGAACATTGGACAGTAAGGATTGGATATGAGAAGAATTGGAAGGATTTCTGATCCCCAAAGCTGAACTCCATATGTCTAAATGGGTCTTATTATTGTCATATAAATAAGTCTTTTGTAATTTATTGGGAACTTTGAACGCTTGTCTAGTAAACGTAAACGACGAGCAGTTTCTTGTATTTTAAGTCTGGTATGTCAGTAAACAAATAAATAACATTTAAGATTTTAAGTAGGCATTAGTTGTGAAATATTTACAGCTTACATAAATTAGTATAGCAAACGCTCCAGATAGGCGACGTGATGAGGTTTATTAAGCAATAAAATTGTATTAAAATAATTTTGATTTTAATACTTTCTTGAGTACCTTGAATATTGCGCGTGTTGCGCAAATAAGGACAATAATTTATTGAGTTTTGACAGGAGTTTAAGTTTTATATTTGTGCTCAACCTGTAACATACGCCATAAGGTCAAGAGGTCAGCACTAGATACGCCCATATAGACCTGTAAGAAGGTCAGGAACAAGTATTCAGGGGTTTTTGTATTGAAAGATCCTAAAGCAATTTAACAAACTGCCGCAACGCATGTTTAGTGTAAAAAATATTATTAAAAAGTTAAAGATAGGTCAATACTAAAGCGATGGGTAATGGAATAGTTTCTCAGTCTGATTTTATTTGAAATATGGTTTTCGAGATAAGATTCAGCTTGTATCGGGCTGTTTAGAAGCCTCTGCGATTTGCCTAGTTCCTCTCCTATCTATTTCAAGATAAATTTAATTAAGTCTTGCTTTCAACCCTTCATGTTCGAGTGACGTTATCTTGCGTTGTAATAAATATAACTCGTGTAAACAATGCGTTGCCACTACTCTTCGTAGCAAAACCGTTCGATAATATTGCCGTTACTTGACAATAAAACTAGTTGTATCCATTTTCTAAATGAAGTATCATTCATCTGAATTCAGTTTTTTAAGTTACACCTTCTTTGGGCACAGTGGACAAGACCAAACCTTCACTCTTGGATAAGTAACTTGGATAGTTTGTTATACTAAACAATATAATATTTCCTGTTATAATTAATCCTAAGGCTATCCTGAGGCTAGTTAGAACTATTGAATATATGTATAAGTATACAAACTACAAGGATCCCTCGTCGCGGGTTTGCCCGCTCTCATTAGTAAAGAACTTATATAATTTTAACTAATAATGCAAGTTGTGTTTGTTTATCAATAAAACTCCTGTATTAAAGTATAAAATCAAACATTATTTATTCAATGATATATTCACTCATAGCAGTCATTTCCAACCTAGTTTAAACTGCACTCATCATGTGTCAACATCCACTTTCTAATTTTAAGGTATGTGTTGGTAATCCAGATGGATAGAGACTATTAAAACATTCTTGCGATAAATGGAATGTACATACAAATAAAGGTCCATGAATCATATTTTTACACACACTATTAAAAAAGCAAATGCTCGACATTTTGTATTGATAGTCATTTTTATTTGGCAGAAATAATTTTATTTATTTCATCAGGTTGGACTTCTATATATCTATCTAATATCTAATCTTAAAGTATTAGTGCCATTCAACATTGTACATTTTCATTTTTTCAAAACATTTTCATTTTTTCAAAACATTTTCATTTTTTCAAAACCTTAGAAATATGAAGACGATGTAGTTAAAGGCTGGTTCCGTAGTGTTACCATTGTAAAATCTATTGCAGAATAGTGCCACCACTTCATAGTCGATTTTCAAACTTCACAGTTATCCAATAATTTTCGCTTTTTTAATAAGAAATTAATGGAAAATCAGAATATTTTATTATTGCTAAACCATCCTAGAGTTATAAAGATGTTGTGGTCAAAATTTGGTAAAAATTGGTTCAGTTGGTTTCGCGGTTATTAATCACAAACGAAAAATGACCTGTCCTTTTATACAATAGAAATGATTATGGATATAGATTAATATTGATTATTTGAGTCAAAGAAATCACAGTTTTCCATAACTGGTTTTAGTTTCAAGTGAATAACAACGAACATGTCCAATTATCAATTTATGTGTACACATGTATGCTGAGGTTTAATATTTCACATATTTTTTCTCTTGGTGAATGATTTATAATTTTTAACCAGCAACAAATTTAACTTTTTAATTAGATAATTATTTGCAAATTGTTTCAAGCAATTTTGAAATGTATATATGCAATATTTAATTCTGTCTTTCATATATCTCTGGTTAAATTTAGGATTAATAGCTACTTTTAATTTATTTTATTAATGTAGCCATAAACATAACGCTCTGAATGGTGTTCAATATTTTTATATATACATAAGTATATATATATAATACCTAAGCTTTGTTTTCTATATGAAACAAAAAATTGGGAAATAAATTGTCCTGAAATAGGAAATCTAAAATTGACATTGTAGCTTCGAC
Source organism: Euschistus heros (assembly GCA_003667255.2). NCBI lineage: Eukaryota > Metazoa > Arthropoda > Insecta > Hemiptera > Pentatomidae > Euschistus > Euschistus heros. The sequence goes on from RCWM02000009.1 coordinate 552,503, forward strand.
ATGCCATTTCTGTGCATAATTATGCATTGCTCATCGTGACATTTGTCCTCTACTATGAATAAAGAAAGAATACTAAGAGAGAAAATTAATATAATAAATAAACTGTCAGGCTGAAAATTCTACCCAATCGATTTTTTCGTTTTCTCGGCTAAATGTTTCATTCTTCTTTAGCTTTTTACGTCTCCGCATTAGCCAAGGTATACGAAACTTATTAGGATCATTTAAAATATTAATTAAATTAAATCAAGCAGTATTTAAAAATAAATTTAAATTACGAAATTTTTAATTAATATGGTTTATTGTAGTATTGCTTCAGATGGGGCATATTTCTCAAGAAATTCAAAATCACGTAAGCCTTTATGCCCACCGGATGCAAGACTTAATGACCGCAAGGGGCGGAAATAAACCTAATTAATTTAAAATTTTGTAAATTTAAAATTCCTGCTCATGTGTTTAAATACTGCTGTATTTCATTTAATATTTTTGAAAATCCTAATATGTTTTATAGGTTTTAGTTAAAGTATACGGATGCGTAAACAATTGTTCTTCTGTCATTGTATTTCAAGGGCATTTTCAATGAATTTTACTTCCATTTTATGTAAAATCTTTTTTTTAGTTGCTCATATTATATTAGTGTATTTGTTTGACTTTAAATTAATGAGTAAAATGTTTTCCATTAAACAAAATAAGATTTCACGACAAGCCTTAATTCTTTCTAATAAAAAAATATTCATAATTTGACTTAGTTTATCAAAAATCTTATGAAATGACATACTATTTTTTTTTAACTGTTTACATTGACAAATATTACTATAAAATAATATATATATATATATATATATATATATATATATATATATATATATATATATATATATATATATATGTGAAGAGAGAGGATATATAGCTCGGTGGCCTATATAAGGCACCATAGAGATATATATCGATATATCTTTTCTCTTATATATCTAAAAAATATATTATCAACCAAGAATATATATATATATATATATATATATATATATATATATATATATATATATATATTTTTTTTTTTTTTTTTTAATTTAAGACAAACAATTTATCATGTTGATACTCACCTAAGATAGCAAAGCGGAAGGGCGCACAGTGGGCAAAAAATCCATTTTGGCGACCAAAATTATTTTATTGCAGAAATATGTTTTGAATGACGTCCTATTGACAGGGAAAATATTTTAAAATTTTCATGAAAGTGGAAGAGTTCATATTAAATAACTAAATTTTAGACCTAAAATCCAAGGTGTACGGTTAAATGAGATGGCTGAAAAGCCTCTTTTGATGGTGCTATTTCTTTAATATAATATGATACAAATGAACTGTTTATGTATCTTAATACAGAAAAGTCATGTACGATCGATTATTTCGAAATGAAGCGCATTTTTGAAGACTTATTAAAACTAGTCTTCAAAAACTAAACGTAAACTTTTAAGAAAAATAAACAGCATTTAAAAGGACGATGTAAGACGATGTCGAAACTTATATCACGTGGATGTGCATTATTGTGTGTTAAGTAAATCCTAAAAATCATATCCGTTTCGATCCGTGCGTCATTATCACCCCCACCCCCAACCGAAACCGTTCCTTTTTGTATTTAATTTCTCCACACTCTTTTAGATCTGGTGGTGGTGGTTTTTCAGGTGCATGATGTAACTTCAGAAAATGTATGTTTTTGACGATGTTTGTCATGATGTACAAACATATGCAACGCGTTGTAGGAAAAAAAAGCATTTTGTCGGTCAAAATTACTTTACTGCCGAAACATGTTCTAAATACAGTGTAACTACCGGGGAAAATATTTAAATGATTGAAAGTGGACTAGCTAATATTTTTAAAAAAACTTTTGTTTATTTAACATACTTTAAAAAAAAATAAATAAATAAAAAAAAATGTCCTACTACCTTAATGATCAGTGATTTCTGTTTTGATGGTAGGTACTATTTGTGCAAAATAATGTAAAATAAATTATTTCGGTATAACAGGTTAATGATATATTGATACTCAAAAATATGAAAAGATATTAGGTATATGAATAAAAAACATATTTTAAATTAAACTACATTTATTAAAATGAAACAAAAAAAAAATATTAAAGTATGGGTATATTATTCAACATTTAAATATTTACGAAAGACAATTTAAAATTCAATATTTAATATTCGGGCAATAAATTTACTCAAATTTCGTGAAGTAAAAAAATACAAAAAGGAACGGTTTTGGTCGAGGGGAGGGGGATAATAATGACACACGGATAGAAACGGATATGATTTTGGGTATTTAATTAACACACAATAATGCAAATCGATACAATATAAGTTTTGGCGTCGTCTTCCATCGTCCTATTAAATGCTGGTTTTTTTTTCCCAAAAAGCTTACTTTTAGTTTTTGAAGACATAATTATAATAAGTTTTCAAAAATGCGCTTCATTTTTAAATAATCGATCCACATGACGTAGCTGTATTAATATACAGAAACACCTCATTTGTAACATATTATATTAAATAAATAGCACCATCAAATGAGGCTTTACAGCAATCTCATTTAACTAAACACCTTGGATTTTAGATCGAAAATTCAGTTATTTAATATGAACTCTTTCACGTTTATGAAAATTTTTTATACATATATTTTCCGTATATCGGACCTCATATAAAACATATTTCGGCAATAATAATAATTTTGGCCGCCGAAATGGATTTTTTGCCCACTGTGCGCCCTTCCGCTTTGCTATCTTAGGTGAGTATCAACATGATAAATTGTCTGTCTTATATAAAAAAAAAAAAAAAAAAAAAAATATATATATATATATATATATATATATATATATATATATATATATTTTCTATATAAAATAGTACTAATGTTTTGAATTGTTTGTATATTTTTAGAACTGAAGATGAATGTTCAACATTTGAAACTAGTCTTGGGATAAATACATTTTAATAGAAGGGGTAAATAATTCATCAATTCTAATATTCTTGTTTTGGTTGTTCTTATTATTCTTATAAGCTATTAAGGTCCTATTACCAGGGTCCTATGTGAATATTTTGCCTAGGATAAACCCAAGGTATAGGGTCTGAGAAAGATTTCAACAATGAAGTAAAGTGGATCTTCCGTAGGGTATAAATTTAGATATTTCTGAGGAATATCTGTTGGTGGAAGTTGTTGAAGGATTCATGGATTAAGACCCGCGGGATTAACGTGAAGTTTGCTTGTGTAGTAGCAGTTCGTCCTCAGAGAGGGTTTAATGTTTTAGGTGGTGTGGAGTGGAATCGTTGAAGATAAGAATTCTTGAACTGTTGTGGTTGGAGTTAAGTTAAGGATGTCAGAGTGTGAGTATGGTGTATGGCGAGCTCCTCAGCTTTATTATCATTGGAGAGTATATTAGATCCGGATATCAGAATTTATTTGGTTATGATATCCTGAGTAGAAAATATCGATGAAAATTGAGTGCTACAAACATCGAATCCCGCCCGACTAGTTGTTGTTGTAAAACTTATATTTGAACTTAATTATATCGTCTGAATTGTAACGATAATACCAACATTACCATATCTATTTTAAATTTCCTATATTAACTTTTTAAATTGTAGAAATGACAGCAAAGTTAACGCAATTATTCCATCTAAATTATTAGATTTTCAACTAAAATAAAAAATGAAAAATAAATAAATAAATATATATATATATATATATATATATATATATATATATATATATATATATATAACGCTCTAGCTATTTTGGTGTTGTTCGGATCGAAAATTTGTCGATAGTTTTCCTATTAAAAATTTTGGCGAAGAATATTTTTTGTTTGTTTATGTACTCCTACTAGTGGAGGTAGGACGGGTTATCCTACAGGTTACTAACCTATTCTAGACATGCTTGGAAGGTCAAGACTCATTTCGTGGGTCCGCATCGAAATAAATTTCAACCCGCCCAGGTGGGATTCGAACCCACGACCTTCAGTACGGAGAGCGCTGAAACCCTCGCCCCAGTTCGCTTGTCCATCGGATCCCCAATATTTTTTGTTGTATAACATTTGTCGCTAGGACCTAAGGTATAGGAACTATGTTGGTTGAAATGAACAAAGTGACGTTTTCCTTTATTTTTTAAGTGTTGGCGCTTTTTTGATACAAACTAGATTTTTTGGTGCTGCTTGGATCGAAAATATTATTATTTTATATTACATTTATCGCTATGACCTGCCGTTTATGAGCTATACCAGTTTAAATGGAAAAAACTTTGTTTATTTCGAGTAATCATAAATTTTAAACTTTATTTAATTATTAATTTAACTAATTTGATCCTTTTGATTCTAAAATGTAAATTGGAAAAGGCAGTAGATCATAGATACATATCTACGATCAATCGCTTTCCAAATCAGGGAGAAATTGTTATAGTGCTGAACTGCATTGTTCAATTATTAGACGTGGGATAATCACCTCTCTTCTATCATGTAGTCTGCGCGATTACTTTCAATTTATTATTTTCTAATGCTAAGTATGCATGCATCCTGCCAGTCACTGAAAGTATTGGTCAAAACTTCGAAACCCGACTAGTTCCTAATATTTCTTCTATGTTGGTATATTGTGATTTATTAGCGTATGTACGGATGAGGGCATTCTAGGTTGAAGTATTGAAGAAGTAAAGGATCCAGTAAGTAAAGGGTTTTCAGGATTTTTCAGTGAAACTTTTAGGTCCATTTGATCAGTGAGTTGGTAAAATAGGTTCCAGTTTATTGGGCCCCTGATAAATGAAGGATGATTTTGGGAATCGGTAGCGGAGTTAGGGTTGGTGGGGTATGATCGTAGGACAGATCGATGATTCGAGGCGTGAAGCAGAATAATTTAGTAGACCCTAACCCTTGTGAATGAAAAAGTCAAGGGGGTTGGAGTTACGATTAAGATTAAGGTTTTGCAATAAGGGATATCGATGGAAATAATGTAACAACGATTGGTTTAAGAACAGACAGTGAACCCTAGAAGTAGTGATTCTATATTTCTGTAATTTTATTTTTGGGAATGGAGTACTAAAGAAGTAAACTTGAGTTTAGAAACAGAGTGACTGACAGGGAGCAACTGAATCTTCTGAATTATATTCGCCAACATTGGATAAATACTTAACTATTAACTGTCTATTGATATTCACAATTGTACACATTATATACAACAAATAAATTTAACAAGTTAAGAACTACTCATTAGTAGCACTTCAATAAATATTCTACATTAGAAGGTCTCTCGGCCCTCTTCTTCTCAGACACCTAAGAGAATTATCGGGAATTATGTGTGAGGCAAGTAGGGAGGCTAGTAGATTCAAGTGGGAATGGAGCTTGCTATGAAAGGAATGAAGGTATCTGGTTTTCGCCAAATTAGCGGCACATGTGACATTAACACTAAACTTACCATTATAATTTATCGGTAAAAGAAAAAATAATATGAGAGGAGTTATTGAATAAACACATTTGATAGATTTTTAAATAAAACAGTAAAGTCAAAAAGGAAAATAACGAATGTCATTTCCAAGAACTTCTGACAAAAAGTCCGTGAAGGGCCATTTGTGTTATGCTAGGTTCAATGTTAAAATCTTTAAGGATTAGTTTGTTTGTGTCATAGTAGGGAGCATTTTTAATATGCATTTTACAAAGGATTACGGATTATAAGCATTGGATTCTAGAATAATTGAAATCTTTAGAGGAGTTAATTCATGTAGAAGCCAATTTTGGCACAGTTGTAGGGGGAGGTGTACTCAACAACATACTAAAAGTACTGGGGGGGGGGGGGGGAGGGGTGGAGCTAATGGGGGGGGGGGGGGTGCTCCAAAGGTCGTTTTTTTTCAGTTTTTCGTTAGTAACTCGAAAACTCTTGCCTCTAGCGAAAATATGTGTAGTACTAAATTAATTAACATAAAATTGTTTACAAAACAGGTTCTATACATTTTTTTCTGGGATCAATACTTAAGAAGATATAGTGGGGGGGGGGGATATGGAAATTGTAAAAAAAAAACACGTTTTTATTGTTAAAATTTATATATTTATTGTTAAAATTCCAATGTTTATTGTTACAAAGGAATAGTTCATTATTATTACTTGAATGCTTATTGCTAAAAAAATTATTGTCGTTAAGCATTATATGCTTATTATATTAAATGCGGTAAGTTTCACTTTTCCTCAAAAACACGTTTGTCGGTACTCTTTTGGTTATAACTCCGAAACTGTTTGTCTAATCTCGAATTTCTTTTTTTCATTTTAAATCTGGTTAAATTTAGTATCAGATACCATGTATTTAATTTTAATTAAGTTCCGTGAAATATCTATTAAACCTCGCTGAATTCCACGTACTGTTGTGAAATCCTTATTTTTTTGGAACATTTCTCGTTATAACTCTAAATGTATTTATTCGATTCCGAATTTATTTTTTCCATCTCATAGCTGGTTAAATTTTCTATTAGATCCAATATATCAAATATTTTGATTAAAGTCCGTGAAATACCCACGCCTGCCCACTTAACATATCAAAAATGTCATGTTTTGCCAAAACATACACATTTAGTGTGGTAGCATGGGTATTACACGGAATATAATTAAAAGTCGTAGATAGGAACTGATAGATAATTTAAATAGCTTTAAGATGAACCCCCCAGTACTTTTAGTATGTTGTTAAGGACACCTCCCCCTACAACTGTGCCAAAATTGGATTCTACATGAATTATGTCCCCTATTTGGCCTTTTTTGGTCTTCGTTGCTTGGACTAAATGGGTCTAATACTGTCAAGAAAATAAGTCTTTCGCACTTTGTTGGTAGCTTTGAACGCCTGTCTAGTGCGAGTATATATTGGATAAGTCGGAAACAACGAGTAGTTTCTTGTCTCTTCAATCTGGTATGGATAAAAATTCAAACTAATCACATTGATAGATAGTGCGCTCATTTTTTAATTTATATACTTTATGGATATTATATGTTATATCAATAATTTCAAATTTCGTCGGCGAAAGATTTACAGTTGATAATAAATTCATTTTTTTTTTTTTTTTTTTTTTTTGTAGGCTTGGAGTTTTGAAAACGTTAAATAAGATTTAATGAATTTAAAATGTGAAGGCGACTATTAATTGAAATCTTCATAAATGTTTTATTATTTTTATAGTAACGTAATTCCAATGTCATATATTCTCGACATAAAAATACAATTAAGTTGCCTCTCTAGCGATCTAGGTTAATATTCTGAGTCAAATGAAAGGAAAATGGCTTCTTGACCATCAATCCCGGAACAGTCGTGAGTTATGGATGGTTTCCTCTGCTAGCCGTTATTTTTTATTCCAAAATTCAACAATTTATTCTCTCTCTCTCTCTCTCTCTCTCTCTCTATATATATATATATATATATATATATATATATATATATATATATATATATATATATATATATATCAATATATATAGTGAAAAGAGAACAAAAAATTATGTTTTCATTTTCTTGGCTAAAACTTTCATTCTTTTTTAGGTGTTTACGTCTCCTTATACTTTTACTAGGACGTATAAAACGTATAAAGATTAGTAAAAATATTTATTGAATAAAACACAGCAGTATTTAAAAAGATAACAAGCAAGTTTAAATTTACGAAATTTGAAATTAAGTTAATATCTGCTTCTTGCGTTCATTACGTCTTACACTCGATGAGTTTTAGGTTTGATGTGATTTTGAAAAACTCTTGAGGTATATGCTCCATCTAACGCAATCTATATATATATATAAATGAATGTGTGTATGTCTGTACTCGATAGATTCAAAAACCGTATAACAATTGCCGTGAAAATTTGGGAAATATCCCCGGGGAGGTTTTTGAGAAAAAAATTTTAAAATCAGAGTTGGGGTTCTAGGTGTATGTAAATATCAAAATAACATTTATTTTTTATAAATACTACTTTAGTGCAGGTGTTAGTAAACGATTAGCAATAAAACATATGTTTTAAATTAATCTACATCTATGCTATTATATAAAAGAACAAGCCATTTTTTGTTGGTTATAACTGTACAATGTTGTATAGAGCTAGAAATTGATAATATAATTGGCTTGATTCAAATAAATTGTTATAAAAAAAGCTATGCATATTTAGTGTAACGTGTGGATCCTTGGGATATTTAATGATCGAACGATAACTGGTTAGCGGCATTCCACACCAGAGTTTGCAATGGTAAAATTATTTAAATCCCTCTTCACTAAATTTTAACTACAAAATCTTGATAATCTAGGAAGATTTTAAATAGTATAGTTTACTATAATAATAATTTTTCACAGTGTTAAGTGGCAGAAGTTTGTCACTCAGTCATTAACTTTTATAGTTAGATAGAAATTAAAATCCAACCAAATGAAATCATTAAAATTATTTTTCCTGCTCTAAACATTATTGCCTTTTCAAAATATTGATTATTTTTTTATATTGTGTGATTAGATTTAAGGATTGAATATCCAATAATGATTTTGAGTAAATCATTGCAATAATACCGGGTTACAGCTTTGAGTGAAAATATCTAGAAATATTGTGAGAAAATAATTCTCAACTGCATTATAAGATTTTTATTGTTAAAAAATAAAACTTCTGTTATTAGTTAAACCTATTTAAGTTCGTTACTTATAAGAGCTGGCGGAACCGTGACTGGGGATGCTAGTAATGTAATAATACTAATTTAAAGTTTCGTAAATTTATTTTTTTTTTAAATACTGTTTGCTTGATATTTATAACAATCCTGATATGGTTTATGTGCCATGATTAAATTAAATGGCGACGTAAAGTCCTAAAAAAGAACAAAACCTTTAAGCCGAGAAATAAAAAAAATTAATTGGGTAGAATGTTTTGCCTGTCAGTGTATATATGTTACCAACCCTGTGTGCGTATGTAAAATAAATCAGTAACAATTTAAACTCAAAATAAACCGTTCACAACTTAAAGCGGACCACTTTATGAATTTAATATATTTTATTATTTCGCTTACTTGATTGATAATATGAATCCAATGGAATATGTTTGGGACAAACTCCGTCGCCAATTACACATGCCTAGTTCAGACACTTTGGATGAACTTGCTGACGCATTAATTGTGGAATAGGCTTCTTTACCTCAATATTGCATATTGAGCTTAATTAAGGGTATAAACCATCGAGAGAGGGTCCAGCAACCTACTGAAGAAGGTTAAAGTGAAAAAACTACAATATATATATATATATATATATATATATATATATATATATATATATATATATATATATATATTAAAATTTGTAAACATATAAATATTTATATTGTAACTAATTTTCATTTAATTTTAAAAAATACATTTCTCTCACATTTTGTTTGTTGTATGTTTTTGTTAAACAAATACCATTACAAATGTATAAGTAAGGTATTATACATACGATGAAACAAAATATGACTAGAAGTATTGTTAAAAAAAAGTGTTACCTAAATTTGTTAACAATTTAAGATTTCATCTTGTTCGTTTGTTCACAAGTTACGATATAACTTTTTTATTCAATATCTTTTTAAATAGGTTTTATATTTCCTATAAAAGGTTTATTGGAATATTTTTTTTATTCTTATAAAATATAGAAAATTAATTTTATTAGAGTAATAAATTTTCTAAATAGTACTGAATGAGCACTGAGCAATAAATATCAAGCATTATTCAATAGTAGAATGAATTGGATTGGAAGACTGTAAAAAATCATGATGAATAATAATATTTTATACATAAAAAAAAAGAATCATTCGTTATTCAATATAACATATTGAATAATACTAAATAAGTTCAGTGCAACCGTTCCAATATGGGTTGAACCCCGACTATAATTCGACCCTTCCCCATCCATAAAATAAAAAAAAATAAATCATATCATATAGAAAAAAAATAGTTTTTTTTTTATCAACATGTAAAATAAACAATTTATAAATTTCGAGATATACT